>VTON01000081.1:600000-982550 GCA_009617725.1 Hydropsyche tenuis
TGACATAAACACGGCCGTGACTCGAAAGCAAAGCCGGGGAACCGGTTAGCCGGCGAGGGGTTGTAAAGGCACGGTCCCGAGACCTCCCACTGAGGCCCTTTTTCCACTTTTTGGGGTTCGACGCTTGCAAACGTTCTATACAGATCAACCCTTTTACGCAAAATATATTGAAAATACAATAAGCGTCGATTATCCTTTTAGAATCTGAAATGTCGTACGTTTAGTTCTTGACTCGTTCAATTTGTATATAAAATACTATTTTCGTTTGCATTCGAAATCATATTTAATATTTATACATGTTAAGCTATGTTTGTGTAATGGCTTCGTGCATGAACGAACCAAATAATCTTGCTTTGTCTATTAAATTCAACAATACTTGGTGGTGTATATGCACCATTTAACGTCTTCTATCAAATATGACAGTTAACGTGCCTTACGAAAGTGCTGGTGAACCTTTTTTCATTTACTTGCCATAATTTCCAAATAATTCTTACTTAGTATCAGGTTTGCCAAGAAAATATTAATGTCTACCATATGACGTACGGCATTTTAACTGTCATATTTTACAGATGACGTAAATGATGCACTTAAGATGCACCTACACCAAATAGCGCCTATACAGTACCAGATGTTGTTAAATTCCATAGAAAAAGCAAGATTATTTGCTTCGTTCATGGACAAAACGATAACACAAACATAGCATAATATATACAAAACTCTTACATCACAAAAATATACAGACTTCAAACAAGTTCGGAATCGCATAACGTCAATTTTAATCGCGCGACGAAACAAGATTAATAGACTCGACATCGAAAACGGCGCATTTTCATACGTTTCAAAAGGCAAGCACATTTCCATTTGTTGGCTCAAAGCCTCGAAAACACATACACAATTTATTACACAGAAATTCTGCTCAAAATTCCTCGAGCGTTCTTCTTTGTGCGCAACCGATGATAACAAAAGGAGAATCGCATGATATGGACAAATACCCGGCGGTTTATTCTGGTGCACCGGTCAAAACAAGAGCAAACCTCCTCTGAGGCACACACGCTCGTACATACATACACGATAAAACGGAGCAAAAAGCACCAGACAAAACCAGAACAACGAGCGCGGAGCATCTTGAGGAGCATGAAATAAAAGACACGGGAATTTAGTCCGGCAAAGCCTCGCGAGCGCCGAGATTTGAAACGTTCGGTTCTGCGAGACTTATCTGCGAGCCAATTTGGCCTCGCAGACATACATAGAGATTTAGTTCGGAATCTTTCCTAGAATGTGTCATTGAAAATGGGGACGTTTTTACTGCAATTCTATAATATATCTGTTCTGTTGGCTTTGCGATGCACGGACGAGTAAGATGCTCTCGCAAATGTACTGTATATGTATATGTATGTTTCATACATAAACTGTTTTCCGAAAGATTCAAGATTGATTTTTTATTTATTTTATATAATTGTTTTAGATCAAATAAATTCTTTGTGATATTTTTGAATTTGTAGTGTATTTGTAGCGCGATTTCGCCTGCATACGAATCCCGGACTGACGAAGTTAACAGGACTATGTGCCACCAAGTTATTTGCCTTTATAAGTGACTTTGAAACTTTTTCGCGAAAGCCAATATCGAAGTCAAAAGTTTCCAGAGCGATTTGCTACACGAACATTTTTCCTGGAGAAAATTTATGGCACACACCGACCGAACCGTTTCCGATGTGAACGTCACATATGTATTATATCAATAAGAAAATACGCATTCCTATTATCATATTTATATACGCTTTTCGTATGGCAAATGTACGATACCACCCATCTTCGAATTAAGTACAGAATTTATTATTAATTCGATATTCGAATCAATAGTATGCTAAATTCCGAATATTCAATTCGGCTGCGCGACCCGACCTCTTTTTCTTATACACTGTAAATAAAATTTCCTCATATGCATACATTTGAAAATATTTGCATAGAATACGAAATTTGACCATGCCACGAAAAAAATGGACCATCGAATTCGCGTTCTGAATATTGAAATAATAAATAAAACCTAGATCGCATACTGAATAGCTATCGTTGCATATAAATTCATACATTGTTTTTTATTAGACAAGATTTTAAATCAATCAATAAAATATGGGGACATAAATCGAAAATTTTGTATTCGACAATAAACAAATAACATTTTTGCGTTTTTCTCAATATATTTTTTTTAAATTCGTTTATTCAAACGAAACCCTGTTGATTATAGAAAGTGCAAAAATGAAAATCTTACGCCATATTCGGCACGTGGTAAAGGGGGAACCGCACTGCAAAAGGGACGTGAAGATATCGAATAACATCGATGTTTTCCAATGAAATTGAAAATTCAAGTATAGTCACCGACTTCAAACAAGTTCTTTTTTCGACGACCCCTTCACCTACTGCTGCGCACCCCCGCTTTCCACCAATATGGAAGAACTCGGCTCCTTGGCCGCACGAGTGTGTGTATTGAATAAATTTCCCTAACCCGACACTCGGGCCCTTACTCCTTTATTATATCACCTTTCCTTTTTTCCCGTTCATATTTGTTTGCGCCGAGAAAATGCAGATTCGTAAATTGAATAGACGCGGGCGCTAATACGGAACATGCGATATCGATCCGAGCGAAAAATATCGTTTCGCAAAAAAAAATGGGATAATGTAAAATATTTTGCACGAAAATGACATAAACATTCACGACAAATATCAAACGTTATTATAATATTAAATTCACGATATAATCAGCATTTCGCACAACAAATAGTTGTTAGTATTATATAAAAAAAACGATAGCGATAAAATGACACTAGCACATATGACATCGTTACTTCCATTTTCCTTTTAGAAAAACTGAACGTAGGGGGTTGGGCAAAGACCGCATTTCTCAATCAGTAAAACTAAACGCACTTATTTAATGCCTTAGTCAAAAGTCTGAACGTGTTTTTTATAATACTAAACGCGTGCTTAGGTTTAGCAGATTTCTTTTTTTGTGCCACATTTACTGAACATATCTTATTCAATAAGGTATTCAGATCGAAAATATTTTATAGGTGTCGCTATATTGACATGCGGGGTGATAGTATTAGTGGCCCCAACATATTTTTGCATGTTACATGTAAAAACTGACATTTGAATGATCGTTCCTTGTACATCGATTATGCTGTCGTTATTTTCTACCTACCAAACACAGTAGAAGCGTAAAAAATCATTTTTATTAAATACGCTCACTTGACATAACACTTGACAGATGAATCTGACATTTGAACACCTAGCGAGCAATAGCGAAACTTTTTTTTTGTCACTGGCAACTTTGTCGGGCGAAATGCTGATTTTGTTATGCGAGTCATCTCTATTTTTCCGGACCGAATATTGGTACCCAAAAAATATACGTTGAATCGTGAGGCTTTTGTTTAATTTCGACATCAATCGATACGAAATATGACAAAAAACAAATGGAACGATTCAAAGTGCTGACACGCCTGCGATAAGTCTATCTGTGACATCGAGAAAAAAAACAAAGCCGTTTTATTTCAAGCTCGAAATTTCAACAACTCATTTTACAAATAAACTCGTTCGAGAGGGACGCAACGACCGACTTTCATTTTTTTCCCTCCCGATGTGGGCGAGACGGAAAATGGAGCCGGTTGAAATGGAAATAATAGTCTTTAGAAACCACCCCCTCCCGACGCGACTTTTAACAAACTGGATATATTCAACGAAGGCGCAGTCAGTGGCTAAGAAAGTGCCTCGCTTTTATCTTTCGTCACTGAACTTTAATCCGATTTCGTGTTTTATTATCCCATTTAGCTTTCTGCATTCGCGGTTTTTTTTTTTATTTCACTTCTAGTTTTTTTTTCAACTTGGCTTTTTCCCGGTTACAACTCTTTCGCCTCCGATTCGAATGGTAATTTTTCACCCCCGCCGCGGAGCCAACTTTAAATTTTCGCGCAAACTTTTCCCTGCGACAAAATTCAAATTTAACGACCCCGATCTTTATTATTGCGCTCTCCGGCGGAATCGGCCACCGATGTGGAAACGCGCATCTCATATACGACTTCGATTCGAATTTTTAAAGTAATAAATTCAAATTACGCTGAAACGATGCATATATAGGACAATCGGAAGCTTCGAAGGTTTAATTGAACCGGAGTAATTATAATAAGAAACGACTTTCGCTTGATTATTTCAATTTTCTCAAATTATTCTCGAGACGTTCGTTGTTCAAATGATATTTTTTTTAAATTGAATAGGAAAATATTTTATATAAGAGATGCAGATTCTGAATAAAGGAAAACAGTTCGAATGAAGGAAAAAAATAATGGAAAACGTGAAAAGTCTCGGGTAGAAAACGAAATCGCTAGTGCGGCCTATAAAGGTAATTGGCGCAGAGTCTGTAGAACGGTTCGTCGGATAGGTTACCAACAATTATGTTAATTTCTAGGAGATGGCTAAAGTCGTAGAAATGTAGATGGGAGTCGTCTAAGATCTCTCTACGCACGACCGACCTGCGAAATTCGACTGAGTCCCACAATTTTCCGAGCCTAAATAACCAATTTTCCGGATCGAATTTTCACATTTACATATATCCACGTATACGCTGCTCCGTATCGATTTTATATTTATATCATTCGACTACATCAATTTGAAATTTCATAAATTCACAATATATTTTATCATTATACATCACACGGAAAGCTCATAACAATTTTCCGACCTTTTTCACGCACGTACAAAATTTTCGTTCCACGATAATTCGTTATTTTTGTTTCCGCAAAATAAAAAATAAACGATAAATTAAAAAGGGATTGCTCGTGAATTAAATTTTGTTGCACAGGCTGTTTCAAAAATTTTCGTAAACGTACCAAAACAATAAAAAAAGTTCAAAAAGCAACAAACAATTTATTATTTTAAAAGAAATTTTCCAATTTTCCAATTTTTCATAAAAGTATGTAGAATTTGCTTTCATACTTTCATCGGATTTCGGATCCTTTTCTTCCATGACAAAATCCACTGATAATTCAAGTTTTTTTTTTTAAATCTAATTGTTAACTTTGTTTGAAACTTCCATAAATGCATTATTTACATTGCACTTATCATGCACAAGGAAGTTTACGTTTAAAATAAATAAATATTTTTGTTTTTATACATATATATTTCAAACCTCGTTTTTTCGCCCCTCTTAATCTGGCGCCCAGAAGTATCTATACCCACTTGCCCCCCTAGCTACGCCTCTGGAAATGATCAAAAAAATATCAACCTGTTCCAAATTTTTGGACCGCACAGTCCACAACATCAAAAGCGGTAGAGCACCGCGTTTTTAAGTCGACCATAAAATAATAATTTATCCCTCGATCAACGGAGTCCACTCGAAATCGCCGTCAGGGGCGGCATCAAGTGCTTCGCGCACATTAAAAAGGCTTAGTAGGCATTTATCTCTCGCGAAAAAGTAATTTATGAAACTTTGACAGTTCGCTGCGGCCTGAAAATTTTCGGAAAATATAAAAAAAAGAACGCGGAACAGATAGATCGCTGGAGTACGTTAATTAACGTTTTTTTTGTAAGGCTGCCCGTATCGTCTCTCCGTTCTAAATTACTGGCCGTCAAATTTGATTTGCTACCCGATACTGGTCGTTTGATTTTTTTCTCATTTTTCCGCAGTCATTTTCCTTTGAGTTGTATACGATCCGATGTGCAGCATAAAAATGAAGAGAGTCGGAAAATTTGTGAAATTTTTCTTAAACTTAATTTGGAAGAGATTGGATAATTTGGAACTTTGTTTACGCTTATAAACAAAAATATTCGTCAAAATAACATTTAATAATGATTTTTTTTTCCTTTATGGTGTATTATTAATACTACTGCCTTTCGCCAAAGTAATTCGATACGCACCATGTAGTATCATATTTTGTTGTACAGACTGCCGGTTTGGATTTTCGTAAAAAGAAGTATAGATAATAAACGAAACTGACGATATTACTTGTAATAATAGAGTATGATATAAAGATTCTATTTTAGTTTCGTTTCTTACGCAGAAAATAATCAGTAAAAGTATAAACAACAATATTAATCAGTGAATGCCTTATTTTTATTAATTTATGATCAATCTTAAATTTTGAACAATATTAATTATTATTTAATTGGATCATTTCAAATTTCGAAAAATTACTCATCCCTGTAAATTTCAGCATATCGATTTCATCAATAAATTTACTTTTATTTAAAAAATTAAATAAATACACGTATATAATAAATGTATGCATATCCTACATATGATATTTCATTCAATTTTTTTCGATTATAAGACTTCCCTTACAATTTGCATCTAATAAAAATTTTCATAATCAAATCAAAATGCTATTTCAGCAGCCTATTTTAAAAAATAATTTTATTTTAAATGAATATTACACAAAGTGAAAATCATACAGAAATTAAATCATTACCATTCAACATTATTATTTTTCCGTAAATAACAATTTGAAAACAGATCAATTTATTCTATTGACGAATTAAAAAAAATCAATTTCATAAATTAATTAATGAATTTATGAAAATTTCAAATTCAGTTACGTATCACAGTGCCATCTTACGATATACAAACAAACTAAAATAATTTTTCAAATTTCACATACAAAACGAAACCTCCCGATATAATAATCATTGAATAATAAACAAACATTACATTTTCTTACTAAAAAAATCATTGAATATAAAAAACAAATCTTCCGAAAATTCTAATAACAAACCGAACACACTCAAACCGACACTCACAATCAAACCGAACAAAATCAGTATTCGAAACCTCACAATAGACAAATCCGAAACCTAAAAAAAAACCAAAACCACCACCAATACATCAACGTCCCAAAACCAAAAAAAATCATAAACACGACCCGCCAAAATCGCCGAAACGTCAAAAGGCGCACTCTTTCGATACGACCGATTGATTGATCGATGACAGTCCCATTCTTGATTGATGGCAGACTTTTCCAATCATGCCGATCTGCAATGTCTGCAAGCATTTTGCGACGAAGACAAACCCGATCGATGTGCAGCATAGGTTTACTTGCATGTGGCCCCGTTGATCAATAATCCGAATCCGGATTGTAAACATGGCGATGTGCAATTTCGGTCGTTAATAAAATGACGTTGTGCATCGCAAATATTGTGCGAGTGCCGATATGTGCTGTTTGCAAGTAAATATGGTGCGATGTCGCTTTGTGGGTTTTCTGAGTAATGGAGAGATTGTGTTGAGTTTTTGTTTAATTATAAATGATCAATGATATTTTTATATGTGAATAGACGAGAGTTTGAGAGATAAATATAACATTTGAGGGTTGAAAGTTATAAAAACATATATGTGAAAAACTGTGACAAGATATGGATGTTAGATATAGTCATGCGTTATATTCTGAATTAAAAAAATGGTAATGGATAAATGAAATTTAAAAAATATATATATAATTTTATCGGAAATTTAAAAATATATTTATAAATTTAATAGAAAGTATATCTTTTGTCGGAATTTATTTCATTTTCGATACGAATAAATTGAAAAGCTACGAAAGATTAAAAGAATCCACTAGAATTTTCCACATTTTCCGACACCAAAACGTCTTCATTCCAATCACGCTTTCACGAATGAAATTTAAAATTTTGCACATAGCGGGAAAAAAACCACACTTGCAAATAGCAAAGACGCGCACACGATGATACGATATGAATTTGAAAACTTTCCACAATATGAAACGCGATTGGAATAAACAATTTTTTCACATCGATATATTTCGACGGCGCTCGTCCATTACACGAATCCGCCATTTTCGAATAGAAGAACCGATCAAAAACTAATTTACAGCTGAAAAAAAAAGACCGTACATACGCAAGCGTACAGATAGATACGCACAGAATCACTAGACGACCGTCATTAAAAACTTTTAACTCGCAAAGTTCATTACGAGTTTAAACCGCAATTGTGGGAGTCCGAAACACGGCGAAGAAACTTTCGTCGAAAGCTTCTTATTTAAAAGTTACAGCAAATATTTAACTTCAAAATAATCACTCTTATTCAAACTAAAACAACAAAAAAGGGCAACGCGAAAGCCGACATCTGCACATAGGCGAAATCCGACAGTATGATAAACAATTAAACGAAGCTTGCGTAATCAATGGATCCTTTGCGGCTTTGACTATGTCAAATGCATCATATGACGTCATGGTATGCAATTACTGCAAACAATGCACCAAGATTTGCATCCTCGCCGACATCAGCTCAATATCGAAAGCGATACATGCCAGTAATAATTCTAGTAACCAACCACCGTGTGACGTACCGAATAAGTTGATCCAATCGTGGTCTAAATATATGTGACGGTTGATGAAGATGTAATCCAATAGTATACAATGTAGCGATAATTATTTTCTATGTGCTATATATTTCACATAGAATACAAATACAAATTTGTGTTATTGAAGTTTGAAGTTCATACAAAATTAGGATTTTCGTTCCAAAAATATATCGAAGTTTGTTAATACGCTTTTTTCGATAAACAATACAGAAAATATACATTTACGTATTTAGATAAAATGCATTGTAAGTGCTGAAATTTAATTTCTTAATGTTTTTCGTGCGTAATTTATTCATTATAAGTTCTAAAATAATGTTTCTTAACGAGTTTCGCGCGTAGTTTTTACGTGTGTGTGTTGTGAGGAAATTTTGTTGGACATAATTGGTTGGGACATCGGTCCCAACAAAATATATAATAAAATATAACGTTTAGTACGAAATTCTTTTAACGCTTCAATCCTCACAATTTCATGTTAAACACTTTCCATTATATCATACAGCGACAACGCGCCATACAAACTGCCAACTGATCAATCAACAAATCCACATAGAAAATTTAACAAAAAACGACTTTAAATTATAAAAATTAATTAAGTAAGCTCAAAGAAATGTAATAGTGCGTCAAAACGAAAAAGTATGGTCACTGTATATGGGCATGTCTACATACTGACTGTTCCAAAATATTGTCTGTATGACAAACGTTCGCTCGGAGAAATTCAGCCGAAATTTGTATAATTAATTATTCCAGCTCAATGATCAGTCCGAATGTTTTTTCAAACATATTTACAATCTTGAAAGGATTTCCATCAACTATAATCGATCGTATTTCATTAGATTTATCTGTGAGCGTGAGAATCGGCGATCAAACTTATAACTGCTTCCAGCAAGTAGGTATGTCTTGCCGGTAGAGCGCAAAGAGTTAAACACAACCCAAAAACTGATTAGCGAAAATTTCGCGATTTGCAACAATGTGAGCGCCATTTTCAAATATGGCGACTTTCGCGCTCATTCTGTTCTGAGTTGCTAGTTGGCTGCAGGTGTCACGCCGACCGACGACAACAAAGTTGCACATGCACATTGCACCGCACAATGTAGGTGTCACAGTGGTGTACGTTCGCCGAAATGAGCTTCCGGCGACAATGCAACTTTTCCCGTTAAGTTTTCGAATCGAACCGTTCGCGCGGCTGCACACGGGTATGCCATTGTTCGTTTGAGACTAGACGACTTCATATTTTAAAACGGATATGTGATGCATCCATTCTGGTTTTGTTTAAAGGTGTTGAGTGTTGGTTGGGTTATGTGTGAGTTACGAATGATTGTGTTGAAGTTTTTCGAATGTATCGTAGGAAGTTGAAGCGTTGTTGCGTTGTTTTTGTGGTGATTTGAAAATGTTAAAGGAGACACTGGTAAATTGGTCTAAAAATGGTTATTTGAAAATTTAAATTGAAAAACGTGTGTTAATCTATTGTTCCATATTGAAAAAAAATTATCTCATGTCGAAGATGTACTTGGCCTGTTTTACTTTAAAATTAATTGAAATACGATAATTTTTCTAAAGAAGGACAAAGAAGGTTGAATTTCCTTCGAAGAAAAGAGAATTTTTAAAGAGGACAAGGTTCCCTAAAAGAGGACAATCTTTCTCATTGTCAAAGGTCGTCTCAACAGCATAGTTTCAAGATATTATAATCACTTTCACGTTTATATCCATCTATCAATCCCATCACTTGTCGCTTAACTTCAATAATCGATATTTAAAAATCTGAATCGTTTTTCCTCGAGGAGAATAAAATAAAATAGAATTTTAAAGGAGAACAATATTTCTCTTCAGATGAGAATATCAAAACAGCATTCTTTCAAAAAATTAAAATCACTTTCGTAATTAATTAAATCCATTTATCGACCCCCTCACTTATCGCTTAACTTCAATGATCAAAATAAACCAAGAAATAGTTGACAATTTGATAATAAATATTGATTGATTCACGCACATACTCATCGTATTGATCTCGTTTCGTCGTATAACCGTCATCAATCTGACGAGCGTACTACACGCATTGCTTACATGTACTCCTGTGTGTACGCCGAGCCGAATGCGAGTCAACCGTTCGTTTGAGAAATCTACCTCGATCGTCAACGCAAAATTCACCAACAAACCCACATGTTCTCCTGTGCACCGATTCGAATATTATTCCACGAAAGTGTACTTCGTGTATGTTCGTTCGTTGACGAAAATATTCAAATTTTCAAAATTCACTAAAAAAAATATAATAATTCAACACCATCTATGTGTAAATATTAAAATTTAATATGAAATTTATCTAAGATCTGAACCTTATTTTTGATATAAAAGTTTTTGGATTTGTCGCTAGATTGTTTTGGATTATCGGATTATCTCTTAAACGTTCATGTTCTCCTATCTTAGTTGGGTCGGTGTTGGTCGGAAGACGTCCTCGACGTGTCCGCCACGGCCCCCGTAGTCCGACGCTCTCCGCGTCGGACTGTGGAGGCTCTCGTGAGCTAGGCCTTCGCCTTCCTTATCGCGGCTCATGACGCCAAATGTGATTTGCATAGCGTTCAGCGGCCTCCGCTGCGGCGCTCGTCTTCTTCGTGCTCTGCCATTCTTCGGCGAGGCGGGGAACGAGCGCCACAACGCGCGGAAAATGTCCAAGAGGAACAAGAACAAGATTGGCAATCGAAGACGCGTCAATGCGAGCGCCAGCTACCAGGAGCGCATGAGCGACGAACGGTACTCACCATTCGAACACGTCATGAACGATCTACTGGCGGAAATTAAGCTTTCTATAATCAAAATCGATTATGATTTTTTTTTCAATAACAAATTCAATCATTCTCAAATGTTCACGATATAAACAAGATTAAAAAAGTCCAAAACGTAAAAGTTTATATCGCAAAAATGTCAAAAACGTTCTTTCGCGTCCACCGTCACACACGATTGAGAACGTTAAGCTCGGTTATCGAAGTCACATGAGCGCCAAGGAGATGGCGGCCGAGCGCATTTCTCCGCATCGATCGTAAAAACGGCGAGGCCTCCGTCGAGGTCTTCAGCAAGGTCTTCAGCAAGGTCTTCAGGAAGGTCTTCGGGAAGGTCTTCTGCGGAACGAGGTCATCTCGGGGTCACGGGCCGCGGTCACAGCTCCGTCTCGTGCCGTCTCGGACCGTGGCTCGGGTTCGCGCTCGCTCGGCCCGCACAGCCCGCCATCAGGTCACCATGGGTGGACAGGAGGTGCGTTTCCTCGGTTTTCCTCGTTTTTGAGGAATTTTCTCTCGTTTCCTACGCGGAGGTACGAGGGCGCTATGCGGGCGCGCGGATGTTCTCGCGCGGTGCAAAAAGCTTCGCCGTGTGCATCTTGACCTTTTCACCTGGCCGAGTGAGCAGTGACCGGTTCCCGAGCGTGCAAGTCGTCCGTGGTCGGTTGTCGTCTGAAGGAAGTCGGTTGTCGTCTGTGTCGGCAATCACGGTTATGGTCGTTCGTGTACGAGAAATGGGCGGTGCTGAATGGAAATGTTTATCCTCGTAGGAAAATTTAGGGCTCGCGTTTGTTTCGCGATGAAAGTTCGTCGTGTGTAACCGCTCCGTGCGACGGTAGCGTTTTCGGCGTTATCCTGTCCGTTCTTATATATTCCTGGTAGAATTTTATATTAATTTGCATACAGGTTATTTTTACATAATTCATGAAACAACTCCATAACGTTAAAATAAATACTTTGGTGGAACTATTTATTACAAATAAAATTTCTGTTTTATTTATTACTCAACAAACTGCTGCCGTTTGCGTATTCGACAATAAAAAGAAAATTATGCTGCGACCCTAGCAGAAGAATAATGTGTATGCGGCCATCGGGATAGCATGAAATAGCACCGATGACCGACAACGTATTAGAATTAAATATTTGAAATATCTCACCATATCATTAATTTTTCCACTATTCTATTTACTTATTCATACTGATTAAATTAATTCATATAACTTCATTAATAATTGATAATCAATAGTTAATACTTAACAAGTATCAATTGACAACCACATGTATAAACATTGTTAGAACACACTCTACCGTTCATGCACTCCCATGAGTAGATCGAGCAGAGTGCGAGTCGCGGCAACGAACTTAAGTCGCACGCTCTCAGAAGAGCGAGTCCACGAACGAGGGAGCTGACGAGCGAGTCCTTCAGTTACCATGAACGAACTTCCCAACCCGACAATTCAACACCACAATTCATACACTCCTGTTACCATACCTCAAACAGCGTGCCGCCGGAACAACTCTAGAATCCAACACGACAAACGAACACCTCACACACTAAAACTCATGAACTCCTGTGAACGGATAGGGTAAAACGCGAGTCCATGTCGCTCGTAAATGACGCGATGAATCAATCCACTTCGCACGTGTCGAATCAAACCGGCGTTCGCGATTTTCCTTTTGTTCTAACCTTTTATATGTATGGAATATGCAAGCGTGGAATATGTCAGTGTGGAATATGTGAGTGTGGAATACGGAAGAAGTTGTAAGACGGAAAGCTAATCCGGTGTATCTATCCGTTCGCGGATTATCTCTCGAGCGATCAAGCGGTGTTCGGTCAAGATCCGCGTTCCTGTTATGTGTTCCTGATGAAAATTGGTGCGGCAAGGCGTTCCTAGGGCTTTGCCACCGTGTGGGGCGTCACCGAACGTCTCGAGTGACGACGGGCGCAGCCCCAAGCGGGGGCGGCGCACCCGCCAGCGCCCGCGCCCCCCTCCCTGTTACGCCCCTCGCAATCGGGAAAATTCATCCTTGATTTGGGATGATTTTCGAGGTATTCATCCTTGATATATGTGATTCTTTAATACTTCAATTATGCAATGGGGGTTCGTTGAATGATTTCTGGATTCGCTTCTGATTGTGAATTTGGAAGTATGAGAAAAAAATGTAGGAACATACATAGTTCGTTGAATCGTATTATGTATGATCGAAAAGAGAAATGTTATGCTGATGATCAGAATGATTCTTCGACAGGGTATCAGAATTTTCTCGTTACGTCAGTTCTGCCGTTTGCGGCTTTTGGAACAGTGTTGCTTACAATTGTTTACAAATTAATTTACTTTTTTATTGGTGTTGAATGTCAAATGGATGAATTGGGTTTGAAAATATATGAATTGCACGAGAAAAGTGGTAGATTGTTTGAATTTTATACATTTTGGTTGTGAATGAATATCACGTCATACACATTCAAATGTGCAAATATTATACTTACGTACAAAATTCTCTATTTGTATTTTTTTCAAATTTTCACATAATTTTTCTTGCACTTCTTATGCTTTTTTTTATTGGCATAGAATAATCCACGGTCTTATAATTTTATAAGTTTACTTATTTACCAACTTACTTTTTACATACTTATATCTATCTAATCGTCACTGACTTAACCAAAATTATTTATTTATCAAAAGAGAATCGTTTGAATCAACGTTCTATATATTATTCTATTACAATTAATATCCATCTTATCATTTGTATTGAGCTGGAAGGCGGTAACGTAACTGTAAGTAGGCGGACGCTCCACCTTCCAATATAAATTTTCCACGTTTCCACAAGAACCTCCCCATTCTTGCGTAATACTTATTTAATGTATAAATTGGATATATTTTTATCTGAAAATATAAAAAAAAACAAAAAATAAAACAAACATATATCACGATAACAAAACTATTTATTAACTTGAATTCAAAACCTGAATAAAATTAATTTATCGTTTCATGGTTATAGTAAGTATGTATAATAATTATTTTTTTCATTATTTTAGTAATTATAAGCACCTTTTAAAAATATTCAATGCCATTTTTACTATTTATTGTTTTTATTACTTATTTTTATATCTTATCGTGATGAATTTCCTGAATAATTTTCCATAGAAAAAATACTATTTTTTACATTTTTTTAGTTCCAATAGTGAAAATGATTGAAATAAACACGTGTAATCAATAATTCATTAATCAATAACACATCTATCAAGTATCAAATAAAATTATTAAATTTCGATACACCTTATCGAGAAATATTTAGGACAGGCTTGTCCAAAATTTCAGTATGCGGGGGGGCCACTTGCAAATTTCAATTATTGTAAATTCAAAACGCAATAAGTATTAAAATACTGATAAAGTTATTTATTTCCATTATAAAACTATTTCGAAAAGTATAATACATTTCGGAATAAATTCTGTTTGTTGTTTGTTTTTGTTTGAAAGGGTCACTTTCGCACCGTGGTGGCCCTTTGGACAAGCCTGATTTACAACATCAGCATTCTACATATAATAAAAAACTCAACCAAAACAAAAACACTAAACTCCCACCATCACACCATCGACCTACAACCAACTCATCATCCATCAACCACCTCGACCAGTGATGTAGTGCTAAATAAAAAAAGTGTCGGAACGCTCAATATTTACACCCCCCCCCCCCCCAACACAAATTGTTTTAAAGGTTTTTTTTAAATAACTAATAATGATTTTTATTTTAGAAATCGAACAAAATAAGGATTTTTTTTACAACATGTCATTTTTATAATATTTTCATATATTTATAATCCAACACAAAGAGGTTATAAAGAAACAAAATAATGATTGTTATTATTATTATTATTGTTATTGTTATTGTTATTGTTATTGTTATTGTTATTGTTATTGTTATTGTTATTGTTATTGTTATTGTTATTGTTATTGTTATTGTTATTGTTATTGTTATATACGCAGATTTCATTTTTGAAAAACGTTTAAATTATTAGATTAAAATTTTGTCAAATTATTAGATTAAAACAAGTCAAAAAGGCGCTGCAGGCGAAATTTTTTTCCAAATGTTTTGCTTAATCAAACTGTATCATCAAAAACTATCAATTTACTTAATTTCTACCATCAGTATTTTTTCTTTGGTTAATTTATCAATATTTCTACAACAAGAAATAAAAATGGCGTCGCATGCTAAAATTTTTTTCAAACGTCTTATTGTTAGTCATCATCATCATTAGCAGCCTATAAGTTATCCACTGCAGGACAAGGCCTTACCAGACAAATGCGGCAGTCTAGGCTATACCTCACCGCGCTAGCCCAAGTCGTATTTCGGTGAGATTGTTAGTCAATCTTACTTATTTTCTTTGGTATATTTTGTGATATTTTCACAAAAAATTTCCACATATTTAGAAAAAAGAGTATCGGAACGCGTTCCGGAAGAAAAAAAGTGCCGGAACAACGCTCCGGCCCCACTACACCACTGACCTCGACCCTCAAAACCCCAGATCGCCCTCGACCCTCACATCTCCAGAACCCCTCAAAACCGGGAACCGGGCGGAGCAGCGCCTATCCGGGCGTAGCGGCGCGCCGGTCACACCCACGGCCGGTGGGGCGCGGGGGCGGACGCTCGGGCCACCTTCCGGGGCGCTGCGCCCCTGGCGGCCACCAGCTGGGGGCGCTGCGCCCTGGTGGCGCGCCGCCGCCGCGTGGCCTCCAGCCCGGCGCTGCTGAGGCGCAGCGCCCGCGGGCCGCCCCCCGCGAAGCGAGACCCCGCTGAACACTACGCCCCCGTCGAGGTGCAGCGTTTGGGAATGTTGCCGTGTATGGGCGGGTGCGAGGTTTCGATGAGTGTTTTTAGGTGGGGTTTGAGTCGGTCGCAGTTTTGTGATTTGAATCGGTTGTGTTTGTGGTGCTTTTTGTATCCAAGGTATCGAATGTTGGGGGTCTAATTGTAAGCTATATACACTAGGTTCTCTTTTTCAACCTTTTTATTAGCTTGCTCAGTGTCTTATGTTTATTATGCGGTAGATGCGTTCCGTTCCGCATAAAAAAAAGTGAAACTGCTATATTAAATATATCTAAAATCGCATTAAAAAAATGTATTTCTATAAACAATGTACTCTTAGTTAAGTTATTGCATTGTACATACATTTGTACGTTCATATAGTCCAAAAAAAATATTAAAAAAATATTGTATTTAAAAAAAACCGCATAACTCTGAATTCGCATTAAAAAAAACCGCATAAAAAGAGAACCTAGTATACCTACCAGGCTTGTCCAAAGGGAGTGGCCCCCACTTTTCACACAAAAACATACATAACAAACGGCATTTATTCCGAAATATCATCGAAATAGTTTTATAATGGAAATAAATAACCGTACCAATATTTTAATACTTATTACGTTTTAAATGTAGAATAATTGAAATTTTGAGATGTGAAATTTGTAAGTGGCCCCCGCATACTGAAATTTTGGACAAGCCTGCTATACAACCTCTATCGGTTTTTTAGGTGATATTTTATTAATTCTTCGAACTTTGTAAATTTATGTTGATGTAAACTTTTGATTTGTTTACATTTGAAAATTACTATGGGCGCTACGTTTATATAGTTTCAATATTGATTTTTTTTTTTCGGAATCCGTCTTTCGTATTATACATTTTGTATCTTTGTCAAGAAGGTTAGTTACGAAATACACATTTTCTAGTAAATTTTTCTCTCTCTGACATTTCGCAAGTCCTCCGCAAAGCAGTCGCTCATGATTTCTTTGATAAAAGTTTCATCATCCTCATCATTAGCAGCCTATAAGTTATCCACTGCAGGACAAAGCCTTACCAGACAAATGCGGCAGATTAGGCTATACCTCACCGCGCTAGCCCAAATCGTATTTCGGTGAGGATTAAAGTTTAATGTAATGTTTTTACAATGAGTAGATGTTTGTGGTGCTCGACTAGTGTTGCTGGTAGCAGTAGTAGTTACAGTTAATTGTAAGCTAATTCATGAAGTTGGCGTAGAGTGGGGTACATGTAACAGGCGGGTTGATAGACTTCCCTTCGATATTTTCATTTATCATTAGCATTTTGCTACATAATCAACCTACTATCATTTGAATTCCTGAACATGATTCACAATTCAATTACTTTTCATCACAATTAGTTTCAAAACAATTAAATAGAAGAATATTTCAGAATTGTTCCTTAAAAATAATTTCTCCCACCCAGCCCGCGGGCCACATGTGGCCCAGTTGAAGGTTTTGATTAGCACTTTCAAGGTATGATTTTAAATATAATAAAATATCGTATTGTAAGCTGTTTTTTTTCTTAATTTTAATATAAAACCTATCAAATTATTTTAAGTTTACAACATTTATATACGGCCTTTCAAAAACATGCAATTTTATTTAGCCCACTAAACGATTTCAGTTGGCCACACCTGATCTCTCCTTTATCAATAAACACTGAATTCTACATCTTATCAAACTGACATATCCAAAATTTATTCAAAACATTCACAAACATCACAACTTCCCACACTCAAAACATTCAATACATATTCTTAAACACCATTAACAACACAAACCTAACACCCACCTCACCGCCATTCCCACACCATGCACAGCAACACACACACGAACAGACCTCGCACACAAGCCGATAAGATGGCGGGCACGCCCTGTCCGCCGGCCCCCGACCGTCCGTCCGCACGTTGGTGGACCTGGCGCCGCGTTCGCGCGTCCAACGCTTCCCGTTACCACGCGGAGCGCATAACGACGAACAGGTGAGCGACGCCGGTTCGTCGCACGGCAACGACGGCACGCGTAGCAGACGCGTGCCGCTCTGAATGGTCGCAGTCGCGCGTCGCAGGGACTAGGCGCGTACTGGGAGCGCAGGAAGTTGGAAGGGTGGGAGGAGTTTGGTGAAGGGGGCGTGGCCTTGTTGTTGATTGGGCCCCCGCCGCTGTTTAATCGCAGTGGTTCTGAATCGGTTGTGTGCGGAGAGATTGTCAATCTTTTTTTTTGTTTTTGAATAGTTATTTTTTATTATTTACTTTAGCGATGTTGATTATACTATTTGAGTGATATGTAATGATGAATGGAAATGTTGTTTATTATAGTAAATAGTTTTGTTATGGGTGCGAATTGAAAATATTGGGATTGTGTCTTGAAACGAATTGCTCGTGCATTAGAAAAATATATGACGTGCATCATTTCTGGTGCAATGAAGAATCTCGTATTGAGTATTATTTTATTCATAGTGTGCAATAAAAAATTGTGCAGTATAAAGTGAGCATTTAAAAATATGGAATGTGCGATAGAATGAATAGTTTGTGCATTATTTTGGGCAACGTCACCAGAGTAAATTTCTCTATGGGTAATACAATACAACTGTTGACTACATTTTAACAATTTGGTCCATTTTTCAAGATTTTTTTTAATCAATGTTGATTTTGTTTGGATTCGGTTTATTATCGATTAATTATATTATGAAATTTGTAAATAATGGTTGGTATTTCGCCCTGTTCTTAACGCACGTTCATTCGTTTTAATGTAAAGATATTTTTTCTAATGCACACATTTTTATCAATGCACGTTTAAATTGTTCCCTTTTATTGTTATATTCCAACTATGTAAATTTATGTAATACTTACGTTAAATTTGGTATTGTTTCAATAATAACTCAATGTAAGTATTACGATGCATTCATCATCATCATAAGCAACCTGTCACGCCCACTATTGGACAAAAACCTTCCCGATACTTTTCCATTTACTTGTATCCTGACCTGAGACCTATGAGTATAATGTGATGCATGAATTAAGTATTGCATAATAAAATTTTCGTGTTCAAAATAAAACACATTTAGAATATTTTTTTTACTTTATTTGTAAGTTATTGACCATATCAAAAAAATTCACATACTTTTTGTAATATAATACAGTTATATTATTTTTTTAAATATGACATATTATTTATACATCAATACTTCTTGGGTTAACGCAATAAGGTAAAGCCTAATCTGTCACATTAGTTGATAAAATCTTATCCTGCAGTGAATAATTCATAGGTAGCTGGTGATGATGATTATTTATACAATTCAAATACGAAAGCTGAACTACCATGAAACATGATCATAAATCCACTTTTCCAAACTCGATAATTTTTATTAAGAAATACGATTTATTTTTACATTCGATTATATTCCGTTCACACACTTAAACATAATGAATTAAGAAAAGTGTACGATATGATTACCTCTTGTATACTTCTGTTGCCCTACCGTCGGAGTCGCCAACGGTGAAACGAACGAAACCGAAAGTGAGAGTCGTCGAACATCGTCGTCAGCTCCGTCGGTCGGATTTGATATGGACAACTTGGTCACATTTGTAAACAAAGAAAACCCGTTTTGTAACTTAACGTACATCAAATTCACGTTTATTCCACGTACAATTTATGTGATGTTTTATGAAAAGAAGGTCAATGTTCAGCGCAGATAATACGTACGAATTAAAACGGAAAAACATGAAAAATATACTTTGTGCGCATGTGAACGCTGTACGTAGGTGTATGCTTGTACGTACATGGCCTGTTTAGAGAACACGATATTGCCGCGCGTTCAATCATACCTCCTGCAACTTTATGTTCACCCAATATAAAGTGCGCTTTAGTGACGTGGCAAACGCGGGTATGACAGCTGAGAGTGACAGGCAAATTATGTACACTGGAAGAAATATGCACGAGACTTGGTTGTTTGAATTCTAAAACTCTGTACGTTTTGCTTATATTTCTCTCATAACAGCTTTATGAATTTCAATTGTGATGTTTGTACAGAAGTTTATGAAGGATGTTTGACAAGTAACACAAATTAAATTGTATATTAGAAATTAAAAAAATTAATGAAAATTACGTTTATTTTTACAAATTCAAAATTTCTAAAATTAGTGTCGTATATTCTTCCAATATACTTTCAACACTATTGCTTCGTATTATCTGTAACGATGTATGTGTGACCAATAGCAATGCAGCTATCGGTTTTGGTAACGCCCCTTTCAAGAATTTGTGCTAAGGCTGACACAAATTTATTTTCATGAATAAAAATTAGTTAAAAATAAATTATTTCAGATGAAAATTCTGAAGTTTTTTTCATTAAATAATGACACATTCTTATAATTCGAGTATAATAAATACGAAAATGTTTCTTTATTATCATTTTTATAGCCATTCAGCTTAACTTATAGAAGTAAAATAGTCTAAAATTTAAATTATTTTTGATTTTTAATCATAATACTATTTTTGATGATTAAATAAAAACAATTTTATTCAATCGAGCTTATTTATTAATACCTCAAGATACATTTTATACATTTTTCAAATTGACACATTTCCAAGACCATTTGCGACAACCCTAATTCCGGTCACGCCCACCGCACTCAACTTATGCTCCCCGGGTATAAAATACTCAGAATTTCGCGCGAAACCGACCGACCTAACCTAAGATTTTTTCGAGCTGTTCGCAGAGAAAGGCGTGCGCCTTCCGCGCGTCCACAAACCGATTAATTTCCTTCGCAAATTATTCGCACACACGTCCACCACATTCGCTAACAACACCCATCACTGTTGCCAGATGCGATGGTGGAATTTACATTCCCCCGCGCGGGGCGAACGCGTGGACGAAACGAATCGGAGCAAAAAAGGATCGTTTTGACGTCCACACATGCCGCGTGCCGATTTCGAAATTTGCGAATAATATACCAGGACTTCATACGCGGGCGTCGGTGTTTCGCGATATGTTTGCAACGTTGCGAACTTGTTTCGCACACGCACATACATATGTAACGTGTATGTTATCATTATCGATGAGCAGTTTTGACGAAAACTCGAGATACGCTTGTAAAGTCGACGCTATCCAAACCGATTGTGAATCGGAATGAAACGCTAGAAATTCAAGATCATTCCGAAGTTCATGTAACAAGTTCATTGATGATACAATGGTTGCGTCATCGATCGTTTTGTAAAGCGGAGCGAAATATAGATTGGAATCGTTTTTAATTGATTTTATGAATATGAATTTGTCATTTAGTGAATTGTTTAAATGATCGAATCATAATTGATGGAATAATTTGATTTTCATTTCGAAATCGACCAAATGAATCGGGAAATCCCTTTCGCGTCGACGCCACACGCACCGCCGCGCCGTTGATGTCTCAAAACATGACCAAATATATCCGGAGAGCAGAAGTGAACAAGAATTATTTGTTCACAGTTTAGCTATTCTACTCGCTCTGTCACCGCGCACGCCGACACCACCATCTTCCAGCGCGATTCGAATGCCAGGCGGCCATGAGGGGGAAGCGCGAGTGCCGCAGATATATGCAAACATAATTAATCATATACATATTCAAATTGCAACATTGAACAAAATCACCATCATGAATCAAAGTTCAACGTTTTTTATCGCGTATACGAAAATAAAAGGCGGCGGTGAGAAGCGTGCGCGACAAACACCTGAAATTTCGAACAAAAGGGGAAGAGGAAGGCCCTGGAGCAACAGATACGAATGCTCTACTTTCATCAGGGGACTATGAGCGGGCGTGGATACACTTTCGTTATTGTGTCTCTAAACTGGATCAACCTTCCGAAACGACGAACCGCGCTGCCGCAATGTCGCCTACGAACTCGAGGTTTGCCTAAAGTCGACGAAACGTCGACGTTTCGATTATTATTTCTGCCGACGACCGACGAGATGGAGTCGGAGCCGATGAGGACGAGGGTGTCGAAAGCGAGTAGTCGCAACCCGCAGCGTCGAGAAAATTTGTTTTTATTTTCCCTTCGACGATTAACAAATAAGTGAAAACTCCACGGTAACTATTAGGACAGCACGTGCGCGTAGAGTAAAACGACAGAAAAACTGTCATCGGTATTTGAAGTTTGATGATTGAAATCGTCATTGTTTATTTGGTTAGAATGATTTTTAATAATTCGCAAAATATATTGAATAATATAAATATATTTTTTTTAATTTTGCAAGATCGAAAATATAATAAAAAAATAAATTTTAAATTTGTTTAACTTTGCGACATCTATTTGAAAATATTTTTACTATTTTAAAAAGAGACATCAATGTATTTTTTGTCAAAATAAAATTCGATCATAAAAACTTTTTATAAAAAAAAAGATGTCGCAAAATCCATCGATATTTATTTAATTCGTTTAATTTTAATCTTACAATAAAACACACATTTCATCAATAAATCATCGAAACACATTATTTATTTCGCAATCTCGATAACAAAACATTTATCAACACTCGAAATCTCCAACGCAAACCCAACAAACAATGGTGGTATAATAAAAAAATGAATTTTAAATTTATATAATTTCGTAACATCTATTTGAAAATATTTTTATTATTTTAAAAAGAGACATCTATGTATTTTTAACAAAACAAAATTCAATTACAAAAACTTTTTATAAAAAAAAAGATGTCGCAAAATCCACCGATATTTATTTAATCCATTTAATCTAATTGTAAAACACACATTTCATCAATAAATCATCGAAATACATAATTTATTTCACAATCTCGATAACAAAACATTAATCAAAATACAAAACATTCAAAATCTCTAACGCAAACCCAACAAAGAATGGTGGTATAATAAAAAAACGAATTTTAAATTTATATAATTTGTAATTTTTATTATTTTAAAAAGAGACATCTATATATTTTTTCCAAAATAAATTTCTAATATAAAAACTTTTCACTAAAAAAAAAAGATGTCACAAAATCCATCGACATTTAATTCAATCAATCTAACACACATTTCATCATCAAATCATCAAAACACCTCATCCAAGCTTTTTATTAACTCCTTAATTTCACAATCCCAACAACAAAACCCTAATCACCACACCAAACCCTCAAAACCTCCACCGCAAACCCAACAAAGAATAGTGACACTTCCCGTCGTCAGAGGGCGCCGCGTCGGCGTAGCACAATACTGCCAGTGGGTGTGTTTTGGTCGTTCAGTGTGCGATGTGGGCCGCGGCCGCCGCGCGCGCCCGATCATGGCTGCCGCGCTCACCGAAGACCAAGAATCCGTAAGTGCCCCGCCCCTCGCCCCTCAACTGCCCATAGCGCCCCCATCGGGACTCCGCCCCTGCGCCCCACAGAGACTCCGCCCCTTTGCCGACGCGCCATGGCGTGGCCCCCATAACCTTCCGCGTCGACTGAACTCCGCTTCCTGCGCGGAGGACGGCCTTCGAACTTGCATTGGCGGCCATAGGCGGAGTGCATTCGGTCGATGGCGGCTTTTCGGCGTTTGAATTGCCGGGAATGGACGCCGTTTTGTCGGGCCGGTGCCGCGGCGGCCGCGCGACATTATTTTCGTGCGCGATTTATCAATTTGGGCGATAATGGTTTTTTTGTAAATGTTGAGAAAAAATGTTTCCGGCGGCGTTGTTGTGTTGGTAGTCCTGCGTTTTGGGAATTGTTCGATGATTGATTTGTGTTTCGATGAATAAAAATGCATTGTGAGTGTATGCTTTGGGTAAACTACTCTATCAATTTTATCATCCCGTACTGTGAATAATATTAGCGACATCTAGACGCGTTTCTTTTCTACTTTACTTTTAGAAAAACTGAACGGGGGTTGGTTAGGTCAAAGCAGCATTTAATTTACGCATTTGTTTAATGCCGTATATCTCATTGTCAGTTTGCCAAAAGTTTAAACGTATTTGTTACTGAACGCGTTGATGGGTGCAACTGAACGTATCATATTCAGATCGAGTTTTTTTTAAATTATATGTAAGTGTTGTCATATTGACATGGTGATGGCGTAGTGACCCCCTTGTCAGTACCAACCCCCCGTTCAGTTTTTCTAAAAGGAAAGTGGAAGGGAAACGTATCTAATTGTAAATGTTGCTAATATTATTTGGTGCGGGGTTATAGCGTAGTTTTCGACATTAAATTTTACGCGTTATAAAGTCCGTAAATTAGGTATGGGAACAATTTGAACGTGCATTGAAAAAAAAATGTGTTCACGAGCATTGAAACGTGCATTAGAAAAAATATCTGTACCTCAAAAAAATGAACGTGCATTAGAACTGGGCGAAATACCAACCATTATTCATAACTTTCATAATATTATCGATGATAAATCGAATCCAAACAAAATTAGCGTTGATTAAAAAATGGACTGAATTGTTAAAATGTAGCCGACAGTTGTATTCTATTGTCTGTATAGAGAGACTTTATTTACTCTGGTGACGTTGCTCAAAATAATGTACAAACTATTCATTCCATTGCACATTTAATTTTTTTTTCAATGCTTTATACTGCATAATTTTTTTATTGCACACTATGAATAAAATGATGCCCAATACGAAATTCTTTAATGCACCAGAATTATGCAAGTCGTATATTTTTCTAATGCACATTTTAAGGCACAATTTATATTTTTTTAATGCACAGTTAAATCGCACTCTTGTGTTTTAACGAATAAAAATGCATCGTTAGTGCTTGAATTAAATTTCACGCGTAATTTACGAATTATAAAAGTCCGTAAATTAGGTATTTTTAAACAAATTTTGCGCGTAGTTTATGCTTGTTCATGTTGTAGAGCTGAGTTTTTACAATCATTTTCCTTTTAGATCGTGTAAATTTGCACATTTCAACAATTCGTACTAAAAAAAATACGACTCTTTATGATATGGTTAAGAACTGAAAAATACAAACTATATATGAAATTCGTTAAAAAAAATAATCATTTACGCACCTAAAATGTAAGATTACCTGAATCATTTTACGTTCGATTCGGCGAAGTAATTCGGTTAAAATTATTGGATTTTTTATGAAAATGCGTGTTTTCATTACATAAATTCTCAGAACCTATGACCGTTTCCCTTGACATTGTTGTGCGTTCTATAATAGGAATTTTTCACGTGGAAGAATTCATTAATTGCTTATTCGAGCTAAATTAAATAATTGCGCGATCGTGCGTGAAATGTGCGAAGTCCATAATTTAATCCGTCATTGTTCGAGTATAATTTTCGAAAAAAGCGTCGACTTTTTGCCGTTTCCATAACTTTTTTTCGAGACGATCGATGAGTGTTCTAACATCTTTAGATCTGGCGGTGTCAACTCGACGTACACCCACTCGAGTACGCATTTGGTAATTCACTTTACAATCAATTTTAAATTACCGTCGACATTTCGAATGGACTTACGATTGGATTCGATCGAATGGGATGTCTTTGTTTTTGAAATTTTCAAAAATTCGATGTAAGTTTGAATGATTTTGCTAGTGCATTATGCAGAAATTTTGGATGAACTCTGAAAAGATGCCCAATTACATCATTTATTATTTATTACTCACATTACATCATCCATTTATTACTGTTACGCTTCGTACGTCAATATGGAAAGGAAAAAAATCTATTTTGTAGCTACGTGGGAATCTTAAAAGTTAACATGTAAATAAATTATTTTTAACCGAAAAAAATATTTTTTCAAATTTACGATCACAATTTAATTTTGAGCGTGTCAGTGTTAAATCATTCATACAACTAAATTATTCAAAATCTTATCAAACAAATTTCATAATTGAATTTATCTTAGAAATTCAGATAAAATTATTCAAAATCTTATCAAACAAATTTCATAATTTAATTTATCTTAGAAATTCAGATAAAATCAATCAAAACAAATCGAAAGATAATTACGAAACGCATATAGAATTTCAGCCATTTATCAAGTCATCAATTAAAATTTTATATGAAAATCATCGACTTTCGTTTTCTAAAAACGATTTCGATTCATCAACAACCGAATTTAAACTCACTCCCACATTCTCACTACATCAGTGTCCCGATAACGTACATGAACCACATATCTATTCGCGGTAATGCGGTTATGTGAACGGAAGTGGGTCCTGGCTTCGATCTGACCGATTCCTGTGAAGTTAAAACGTGGTTAAAGGAGTCAGACCTTAACAAGGGATCGAGAAGGTCCTCGATGGTCCTCCGTAGGGATCAGAACCAATTCTCGCCGAGAACTGGATACGTTTCGTTCTCGTTTGGCCATTCCTCATATCTATTCTATACGTTATGTGAACGGAAGTGGGTCCTGGCTTCGATCTGACCGATTCCTGTGTGGTCCAAACGTGGTTAAAGGACAATCAGACCTTAGTAGAGGATCGAAGAAGGTCCTCGATGGTCTTCCGTAAAGACCAGAACCAGTTCTCGCCAAGAACTGGATATGTTTCGTTCTCGTTTGGCCATTTGTTGTGTAGTGTTGTGTGCTGGGTCAACCCGCGGAACTGTCACCGACACTTTCAGGGTTCGCTTTCAGCTGTTTTGTGCTAGAAACTGGAATGATTCGCAATTATGGTCCTTTGTGGGTTCGGCTCTGAATGTGTGACATTTGAGCTGTCTCGTATGACAATTTCGTTGACCTGATGACAAAGGCAATGAGATCATTCGAATGATGTTTAGATTCAGTAGAAAGTCGGATTACGTATCGGACGTAGGATGTTTGTGACGATGTTTTCTGCTTTGACACAGTTTACGAAAATCTCATTTTACTACGATTCTTCAAATACGATATGCGACACCATGTGTGCTTCGATTTTATCGCTTTTCGTCGTATGTTTTATTACGACCGAGTAAAGGCATGACCGGCCGTATAAAGGTGACGTTACATTTCTTCTTAAATCTTCGGTCGCATAAAACTCGTGACTTGAGTTCTGAGAATGGTTTCTTTTGCGGAAACGTCGCGTTGATAATGTCACACATTCTTCTAACGAATTAATAACCCTTTGTTGTTTATTATAAAGCCGCATTCGATTTCTGACGAAGCCCATTCAACATTCAATAATTCTAGATACGCATTACTTTGTTTATGAAGTCGTGAGATATGAAGTAAACATGTTTTCGATTGATCGGTTTGAAAATCTTGCATTTTGTAAATTTATTTATATGATAAATGTTATTTTAATTAGTTTACTGATACTTTCCGCTCGATTTAAACTCGTAAGATACGCGACCTTTGAAAAACCTTTGTTTATCTTATGAAAAACACAGTTTTGCTTACGATCACGTCACAAAGAAAACGACCGTCACCGTTTTTCATCGCTTCAGCCCACAGAAAATAATGGGGAACCCATTTTGCGAACTTTCCATTCACCGCAAAGTCGTTTCGTTTCGCCTTTCAAAAAACGGAAGGATCTCAAAAGAGCACTCCACATAACTAGGTAGTACCTTCATCCTTCCACCTTTGTAATTGCACGTCGCACATCCTTCAATGGTGCAATTGTGCAACCGCGACTATCCCAGACGACCTTTCAGCAACACCATGAATTATTTAGCCTGAAGACCGTCGTCCTCGGAACATGTCCACGTATTTTTTCCGTTCGGTAATACGATATTTAAATCGATAGGATCGGAATAAAAATCAGATTGCGATGAGTCGCTGCAAACCAGTCCCAACGGACGCGTCGCATTCGACCGGTTCGGATTAGTTTCGTGTACGTGATTTTCGATATTTTTTTTTGTAGGAGTTGGGAGGAGAGAATCTGCATTTGACATCTCCGTTTTCGGTCTTTGTCTAGAAATTTTCGATGGATCGAAAGGACGTAACGAGCTCCTTCCCATTCGGGATTGATGCACGGATGCCGCTGTTTTTTATTTGTTGTACCAATGTCCCTCTGCATCCCGTGGGCTATGCGTCCAGGAAGCTAAATGGCTCACTTCCCACGTAGGAAGTGAGTTGTGGACGGAATATTGCGATATTGGAAAGAAACTTTCTTCGGTTTCGAACTGTTGAATTCCGACGGTCCTTTGGAAATCTCGCGGCGGATTTTCGATTATGATTCGAGACTAATGTTGGCCGTTTTTTTATATGTCAGTTCCGAGAATATCGCTTTTATATTTTCGTAAGAGCACAGCGGATGTACCTCCGTACCGTTTATAAACGCTCAGACGTTTTCAACGTTTTGGTCAAATTTTAATATAATAACTATATTGTTTGCATTGTGTGGGAATGAATGGGGTCCTTTTTAATGCTTGCGCCATAAACTTTCCATCAAAACAAGCGTGGAACGTTTTGTTTTCATGCGAATATCCGGCGCTTGGGTATTTTCGGCGTGCATTTCTGAAACCACGCAAATGTTATCGCTGGCGTGTTTCACGTCAAATCTTATTGTTCGATCGATCGCAATTCGAAAACTCTTGACGTCTTCAGCGAATTCTGTCGAAGCTGTAAATCTCAATATTCGATCGATTCTATTCAGTGGCGGGTTTACCTATGCGCGGTGGAGACGCTCGCTTTAGGGCCCCTAGCATTTTTGAAAATTAAATCTGATGAAGAAAATCATGGTTCATGAAGAAAACAGGCATTCGTTTGCATAAACACATTTTTTTTCTTCTAAAATTGCCTATTTGTCCTTTATTTTGTAAAACCGACTATATATTACATACTAGTAATCGACAAAAATTTCGTTTGCAGTGCTACTTTTTTTTAAATTTAATTATTTTATGTGTAATGGAGGGAATAAGTTTGGTACCCGATCCTGTATAGGGGCCTTCAAAAATTTGTGATGTCTCAGACCATTAGAGTTCTAGACCAGGGGAGTTCAGGTCGAGAGTTCTGGACCATCCGAAAATATTTAAAACCGGATGGTCCAGAACACCAAAGGTCCAGACCTCCCCTGGTCTAGAACTCCCATGACTAGGAATACTCGTCTGGCGAAATTAACCCACCACCGATTCTACTCCAAAATCAAATTAAAAAAATCTTATACGAATCCATCGTTGCACTTCGCAGTCCACTTGAGCGTCCCTGTCGTGTTTTTGTAATTTTAATACATCCGTTTCACACACAGGTAGAGGACGCACGTGGTTGGCTGTCACTTCTTTTAAACGCACTCCGTCATCTTGACATTTCCTTCCTCGCGAAGGGGGCACCTCGTAAATAATACACGAGCGAGCACATACACACACATGAGGCTCGACGGGGTTTGTCCGACTCACGTTATCCGTTTTCGACGTCTTCCAGATAGATCGCCATCAGTGTCGATGGGATTGTCGAGGAGGATCGACGCATCCATGGTCCTTCGGTGGTCGTTTCGCCAATGTGTGGGATGTGTGTGTTTTGCAATATCCGCCGATAAAGGAGATGCGTTCAGAGGATTGAAGTTCGCTACATCCTTTCTGGTTTCTTCGTTGTTGGCGTTTCCTGTGAATCATTCCGTTGCACTTTGGCCGGTGCGCTTGTGAACTTTCGCGTCGAAGTGATTTGAAATTTTGTAAGAATGAGTTTTTATGGTCGTTTCGAAGTTAGTTTGATAAGCTGTTGCACAATAGACTCGCGAAACTGAATCGCGTGCAATTATAGTGTGTATTGTTTAGTGTTATTGGTTGGGCTTTGTTACGTGAACCGTTGGGAGTTTGCATAGTGATAAAGTATGGAAAAATTCAGGAAATTCGTCAGAAAGTACATAGTTTTGTTTTTGAGAGTGAGCAATATATCTAGTGTGATGTTGAAATTGGTAATGTGTTTTTAAATTTTTCAAATTGGGTTTTTTTTATTTTCAGGCCACAAAACGGTTTTTGGAAGCTGTGAACTCTCGACGCAGTCTTGCCACTGATGGCCAGGGTGATCCTGTGGATTGGGCCACAGCCGTCCGTTTTCTACTAGCACGCAAATTTGATGTCCCACGGGCAACTACATTGTTCGAGCAACATGAACTCACTCGACATCGAGAAGGCCTTTTCCAATTCGATCCTACCATTGATCCGCTACGCTCTGAGCTGGCAACCGGAAAATTCACCATATTGGTCAGTTTATATACTGTATGTTATATTTTTCATTAACACATTTGCTTATTTGAATATATTTTTATTGCAGCCTAGTAGAGATGCGATGGGAGCTGCTATTGCAGTTTTTACCGCAAATCTCCATATTCCACAAGCTTCCACTCATCAGACTACTCTCCAGGTACTTACAAAATGCTTATGTCACTCAATGCAACTTTTCACTATATTTTAAAATCATTCATTCGTGATGTCTCAATAAGTTGAAATTTAAACTGATGAGTGAACATTATTTTGTTAGCTGTAATCATTTGAGCTGACAGCATAATTTATACTCACTTCAAATTAAGCATAGCACTAGTCATACTCATATTTTTGTTAGTTTTTTTCATAGAAGTTTTTGTTTTTTTTTTCACATTGCAGGGTATAGTTTACCAATTAGATGTAGCACTTCAATCTTTAGAGACACAGAGAGCTGGACTGGTTTTCATTTATGATATGTCTGATTCTAAATATTCAAATTTCGATTTTGATCTGTCTCAAAAAATCCTTATGTTGCTTAAGGTAAGAATTTCAAAGGTTTTTTTTTTCTGTAAAAATAAAAATTATTGTTGATTAATAACGAGCTTCTCAAATATGTATATTTTTTGTGGCATATTCGCTTTCTTTCTATGATAATCATTATAAGAAAATATACTTATAATCTGCAAATCTTTGTCAACTGTGTCAATTTTTTTTTTGTAGATTTCAATTTGAATGGCTTGATTACGCCATCTTTGCTTACTAAATTTCGCGTTATGTATTTTTTCAATAGATGTCGCTAAATATTATTATTGCTGAAAATTAATTTTTATTTTTACATGCATTTAATTTTTTTTTCTTATTTCTATCAATTTCATGTCATCAAAATAATCAATGCATTTATTATTATTGAAATAATTTTTATCATACACATATTGGTAGCTTTTTAATTACATGAAAAACTAATTATAAACACCGATCAAAACTTTCTTATGTAATTAAAATTATATTCGTCTTTATATTTAGATGGGTATTGCAATTATACTTGATATTGATTCCATTTCGTCTGACCCTGGTAGAATTCTAAGAAAACCCAATTTGATACAATTTTGTTTTCATTCAATGAGTTATTTTTGACCTGTTCTTTATTCTGTTTATGCATACTACGTATATGCCTGTATTTATACAACGCAAATGTCAAACATCTATGTAAAAGTAATATAAAATATTTATCTTCTTCGACCACATTTTCCGTAATTGTTTACTAAACATTGTTTCCCGAAATATTTATAATACTAGGTAATTGGTTATTGAGAAACTCATTCACGTTCATGATTCATTCGATTCATGAACACAATTTGATTTGATTATACAAACACATCGACGATGGAATCCGAGCGTTTCTTCAGGCACCGATACGCAAAAAGTGAACTCCCATCCGCCGCTTTTCCGCGAATCATTTTGAATTTTCCGAACGTTTCGATATTCCCGCGTAGAAATCCGTTTCGGCCAACCTCTTGTTTTTCATTCCACTTCGCAGAACCGCTTGTTTACGCGCTCGGATCTTCGACGTCCATATTTACGACATGTTTTTTTCCCTCGCCGTGACGTTTTCGCGCGGCTATTTTCACTATACGCTTTCCGCAACGTTTTTCGACGATGACACGTTATTAAAATTTCTCGAGCTTCGTGATTGATTGCCGCCTCCCGAGAGGTGGAAAAGCGCTCTTCGTGGGCCGCTGATGCTGCATTGTCGCGGAAACGCATGGGTTGTTGTTGTTACACTGACGGGAGTGAGGCTTTCGTAATAGTTGCGGTTCGGAACCGAGCGTTGTGTAATCGATGTTACGCTCCGTCGATCGGAAACTTGCGTGCTAATCGAGTCGCAGATGTCTTGGAATGGTCATTGCTTTGATTTGAGTGGTTGTTGGTTGAAAAACTTCGTTTGATCTTCGGATACAGTGGTGGATTTGTCTATGGTGATGGAGGATCTTGTCTCAGAGTCCCCAGTTGGAAAAGGGCTCTGGTATTTTTAAGGAAGAAGAATGACCATTCCTTTGATTTGAGTGGTTGTTCGTTGAAAAACTTCGTTTGATCTTAGGATACAGTGGTGGATTTGTCTATGGTGATGGAGGATCTTGTCTCAGAGCTCCCGGTTGGAAAAGGGCTCTGGTATTTTTAAGGAAGAATAATGATTATTTCTTTGATTTGAGTAGTTGTTCGTCGAAAAACTTCGTTTGATCTTCGGATACAGTGGTGGATTTGTCTATGGCAGTGGAGGATCGTGTCTCAGAACCCCTAGTTGGAAAACGGTCCTGACATTTTTAAGGAATTATCATAGTTTTTATATACCAATCCAAGAGACATTGTGAAATTTGAATAACTTAATAACTAAAACTACTCTGAATAACTTTTTGAAGAAGAAACGGGCGTTTGTTTACACAAAAGCAAATTTTATATTCTAAAATTGCCCATTTTTCATTTATTTCACGAAACCGACTATTATAAATCGATAACAAAATTAACTGCAGTGTTTCTTTTATCGCAATTTTAATTATTTGTGCATAATGAGAAGCAAGAAAATATATTTAGAACCTGACCCTGTATACATATTATCGCATTTATTTGATGACCTTGCCCTGCAGTGGACAACTAATAGGCTACTAATGACGATGACGTTGATAGGTCCCCCAAAAATTTCCGCCTCCCCGCAGCAAATCCGCCACTGCCACCATAGATCTACAATGAAACACATCAACTCTTAATGATTCATCGACGGAGGTCAAACACCCGATCCCCTAGAGGGCAAAGAGGAGTTGATCCCGTAGCGGAGAGACGCACTCGAAACGGCGACAGACACAAGAACAAAACAGGATCCATTAACGAGCGTCGAATCCGCGCCGGGCATTGCGGGCGCGCCTTAATTGTCTTGCGGATGCAATACGAAAAGATAATCGAAGGAAGTGAACGCGAAATTTGGACCGAGCCCGATGCCATAACACGACAACGCCCGAATCGGACGAGAACGATCTCGCTGAAGTATGGACCGTCTAATGGCAGCGAAAAAGGAAAGATGAGATAAGTCTTGTGCTGTCGTTGACCTGAGGTTTTTCGTCTAATGTTTGGATTTCGACCCTTTCGGGTGATTGGATCTGTGATGGTCAGCGTTGCTGGTGTTGAAGTGGCGGTGGGTTGATTTTGGTGGGGATGGTGTATTTTGCATGGTAGTGGCATAAATATTCATGATATATATCGACGTAATCAGTATTTCGTCTGACAAATTGTTATCAGTATCAAAAATACGATAGCGATAAAATGACGCTAGCACACGCGATATCGTTACTTGAATTTTCTTTTTAGAAAAACTGAACGTCGGGGGTTGGGCAAAGACCGCATTTCTGTCAGTACAACTAGACGCACTTATTTAATGCCGTATGTTTTATTGTTAGTCAAAAGTCTGGATGTGTTTATTACTAACATAAACGCGTGTTTAGGTTAGGCAGAGAACGTTTTTTGCGTCACATTTACTGAACGTATCTTATTCAATCGGGTATTCGGATCGAAATTATTTTATAGGTGTCGCTATATTGACATGGTGCGGGGTGATAGCGATTCATTTGAACGATCTTTCTTAGTACGTCGATTATGCTGTCGTTATTTTCTACCCACCAAACATAGCAGAAGCGTAAAATATCATTTTTATTAAGTATACGCGCACTTGACACTTAAAAAAAGAATATCTCATTTGGACACCTCGCGGGCAGTAGCGGAACTATTCTTTTCGTTACTAGCAACTTTGTTGGGCGAAATGCCGATTTTGTCGTACGAGTTATCTCTATTTCGCCGGGCCAAATGTTGGTACCCTTTATTAAGTATACGCGCACTTGACCGAAGAATCTGACGTTTGGACACCTCGCGGGCAGTAGCGGAACTATAATTTTTTTGTTACTCAACTTTGTCGGGCGAAACGCTGATTTTGCTGTGCAAGTTATCTCTATTTTGCCGGGCCGAATATTAGTACCCATTTTGGTAAAGGCAATCAATCGGCCCACGCGCATGAGAGCCTCCGAATCAATCGACGCACATACACACACACGCGATGACACGAATCCGGAACCGGCGTCTTCCGGATCGAGGCTGGCCGGCGCCAGGCCCGGCGCCCGACGACCTGGTGTCGTTGCGTCACATTCCTCATATCGGATGGCCCTCTAGGGTCACACTTCGGAAGGCTCCGCTCTCGGATCTGTGGCTTTTCGGCCGTTTGAAGTCGTCCGGATCGTCGGACCGACGACTCGAATGTTAGCTTCTGGAGACGTGTCGATGATTGTTTGGATAGCGTTTCTTGTCGGCTCCCTGTGAGGTCGCACGTTGACGTCGTGTTTGCTGAGGCCGCTGGGATTTGTTTAATTTCAATCGAACGATTCTAAAAAACCGCAGCGCCGTATTTTGCGAATGTTTAATCATTCGAGTGTCCGTGGACTGAATTTTCAATAATGAAGACCGTCGAGAAATCTTTCCAGCTTCTGACCGTATCGATATGGGCATAATGTTCCGAAACATCTAGCTTACTCTTTTATAGGTGGAAAAAAATGTTCACATTGTACGTCTAATGTTTCCGCAACCCACGATGACCCAATTTTCGCTCCATTAGTGGACGCAGCCCACATATCAGGAAACAATGGCTAAGCTCGGGCGTGCTGCTATAAAATCAAACGGTTATCCGATCATAATCGATACGATTTTCTCGTACGCGCATATAAACGACGGATTTCAACGCGTCGCAATGAAATAATCGGTCGGAATGGTCCAGTTTCCATATCGGGACCGTTCGACTCGGGTGTTATGATTCATTTTTACCTTTCCATATATTCGTCCAGTCGTATCTTTGATATCTGATCTGAACAGTGTCCGAGAGTTGATCGTCCGCACACTGACGTCTAAAATTAGCGGCCGGAGCGAATCGTGGACGGCATACCGACGGCGAAACAGATCGTTCACGAAAACGAAAGAAGTGGATGAAAACGAAGGAAAATAGAGCCGAACTGCATCTGGTGCAACCGAGCTCGACTGACCCATCTGGCAAGGGGTATGCCATTCATGCAACGTAGATCGATCGTCGACCCAGTTTCTGGGTCAACAATACGGGGTTGGAGCCAGGTCCACCTTCGCTTGCACCAGGAAATGCTGCATTGGGACGATCCGCTTGTTCTAGTGTGAAATTATTGCTTGTGTTCTATGGCCGTCGATGCGCTTTGATCGTTCGGAAGGAAATAAATTTAGAATGCGCTTTATTTTAGTCGCGTTGAGTCTTGGGAATTAGAATAACAAGTTTGTTATTATCTATTTAGGTGGATCGATGTAAATAAAAGTGCGTCATTGAATAAAAATTCAGTGCTGTCGGTTTGTTCGCGATATCGGAGCTTCACTGCGTTTGTTATTTTTTCTTTTCACACATTCAGAACGGCTTGTTTGCGAAAATGGGAACGGATTATGTGTATAAGGTTATCAATATATATTTCGTTTACTTTATCTCTGCGTATTTTCGTCGGTGTGTTTTTGCGCGTTGAACAAGGTCAGTTTTTCCACAGTTCCCGCCTTGTTTTTTTTTTCCTTTTGACATTTTCCTTTCGGCTTTTTTTTTCTTGTTTGTCGTCTAGCACTCGTCTATGTGTATACGGTCTGTTTTCGCCCATAATTGCGTCGTTTGTATTCTAATCCCACTCACGTTTGACATTTCGGCGAAAAATCCGAAACCGTCTCACCACCGGCACTGACATTTCGGCCGCGGATTTCGCGCGGCCGTTTTCAAATTCGTTCCGACCGAGTGCCCGCCATCTGCCCAATCCGAGAGCTGACCCGTCGGGCTCACGCAGCATCTGCTCGGCCCACTTCCATCGAACACGCGCTCGCGGTGCCCAAAGGTTGGGCGCCCCTGCCCTGAGTGTTGTCGCGGTGTTTCCCTGCGGTGACGTCACCGGTGCGTGGGTGGGTGTGGCGCATGCGCACTCGCCGCGCACGCGCCACAACCAGAGATACTATAACTATGCGAAAATTAAGCGGTTTTTTTTTGTTGTTGATTGTTATCGCTCGGAACTTTCGAGATTGTGCATATTGATTAAGGGCCGATCTTTCAATCGTCGGTTAAAGAGTTATTCTCGGAATAAGCCTTTTAGTTTTATGGTTATTCGCGGCCGGTCACGGATAAAGTCACGTATAAAGTCACGGACAACTATAAGCTAGTTGTCCGTGACTTTATCCGTGACTTTATACGTGACTTTATCCGTGACCGGCCGCGAATAACCATAAAACTAAAAGGCTTATTCCGAGAATAACTCTTTAACCGACGATTGAAAGATCGGCCCTTAGTGTGTTTTCCGGGATGGGATGTTCGAAGCCTACCTCAACTTATTCGTTCGTTTTTATAAAAAAAAACTTGTGTAAAAAAAACATTGTTCCAGTTGATCGATTTCGTATACAGATATCTATCAAATGAGTCATCGGATTGATTTATCTCTTCGTTTTTATACATCGACAGTTTATCGCTTCGGCTACCGGTTTTATTCTCATTGAATTCACACATCCTTTTACGCGTTCAATTTCCCATCGTATACACAAAATTTCCATAACACATTCGATTATTTATACATACACCTCGGCCGCCGCCAGTTGGCGACCACCTCCTCTTTCTCGCAACTAGGGCTCGCGTGCCAGACCGGAGCGCGACTCTGAACCGCTCGCACGCGTTCTCGCCATCGTCCACACCTCCTCAACATCGATCCGCGATCGTTCGCGCCAAATATGGCACCGTAGCCTTCGACCCGTCGCAGACCTCCAGCTCCACGTCCCTCCGCATCGGCCCTCTGGCCGGAGGGCCGCGTGATAACAGGCACGCGATCGATACGCGGCACCTGTTCCTCGAAGCTCTCGCAATAGCACAGGTAAACATCGCCGTGGGTGCTTTCGAGCCAGATCTGCGCGCGTGTGCGGAAAAGTGCCCGGAAAAGCTCCCGGAGTGGTGCAATCGCGCTGAAGCATCCGTCGATCGATATGAGGCGCGTTGGGTCAAAGTCTTGACTTTGAAATTTCAGCAGCAACAATGGCAAACGTAAATACGCGGGATCGTGGGCGAACGTGACGTCTTTCGTGATTAACCTCGTTTTTGGCGAGGCGCAGTTTTTCGATGATTATAGCCGCACCCTTCGGCTGGCCATCGATACGAGCGTTTTCACACGGAAACCATAATAATCGGTATAGGCAGTCAGGTTCATTGACAATTGAGTCGGAGGTGACGTAATGTAATTCATGATGTGCTTATTAGAAAACGAGCGGCGTACGCCCGTTTTGACTACGTATTCTTATTATACGTCGAATTGTTCGTCTGTCGCTCGTTTCGGTTGGGTGTGTGTGCGTTTTTTCTGCGGACGAAACGGAAAAAAGAACGATTTTTTTTTCGTTTAGCTATATCGCGTTGCATTTAAATTGTCGCATTGTTTGAACAGAGTCAAGGTTGAGAAAATCGCATGAGACTAGTTTCACTTTGCCGTATCGAAGATACTCGAGATTGAGTGGCGTTTTTTATAGTTTGGATTAGCTATAATTTTGCAGTTATATATGTGCCAATTATATGCACGCGATTGGAATGCTTTTGTATTTCTTTCAAAGTTTGATGATGAAATTTCGAAAATTGTTTAAATCGTAATCTTGTAAACGTCTATCGGGAAAGTATCATTTACGTTCGTCCTTTTCTGTACGATCCTAAACACACAGTGCGAATTCCGATAGCGTGTCGTGAAGATTTTTATCTCGCATAAAACTCAAACATCACTTTGCGAAAAGCTTCATTCGATTCTGACATACATCATCACACATTGCACAGATACAACAATTTTTATCGATCGGAACGAATTTCACGTGCGAGCGTGCAAAATCAATAGATTGAAACACACTCATTTCTGTGTGTCGCGCGTGAAATTATCGATACGAGGTCAAGGCAAACTTTATTGATTCACTTAAAATATTCGTAGACACGATCTGTTTCTATTTTCTTCTGCACGCTTCGCAACAAACCGCCGAATTTCTAATTCGCGATATTCGCACGATGGAAACAGAAGCGTTACACTGCACTATCGATCAATTCTCGATCTAAATTCGTACGATGTGAAATTTTAACACTCGGACGTGTGATTTGTCAGACAATTTCATTATTCGCAAGCACGCTGCAACGCGCGATCCATAAATAGAAGCAGCATGCAGAACGAGCTGAATATAAATATAAATAAGCAACAGAGTGACGCGTAATTTTCGGGACACACCGTGTCGATGTTCGACATTAAAATTTCTCGCACCTGCCCTTTTTGTACAAAGGTGGGCAGCTGCCGAGGATGTCTCTTCCTTGGCGACGACGACACCTGGTCGATCTCGAAAGCCCTTAGGGATATTTATAGAAATTAATCGCACCCTTGTTGTATGTACTGCCCTCGTACCCTTCGCCTTTTGAATTTCTGTCGCTCTACCCCGTGCGAATCTTTCGATTGCATCTATTGGATTGAGTGATGATATTTTGGATTGTTTGTTTTGAAATTTGTTGATTTTTTTCGAAGAATTTGTCTTATTATAATTACTTATATCTTATAAATATAATAACCTTTTGATAATATCAGAAGGCTGAGCTTTTTCGCTATCATGTTCAAAGTAAATTTCAAGGAAATCACTCAAGTTGCTTATCCATCTTCGTGTCGCTTAACTTAAATAATGTGTATCCGATACGGTCACATTTTGACGCATATTCAGTAATCGAATATAAATAGTTGACAGTTTAAAATTTATCATCCTTTGTATGTAAAAATAAAAAGAATGCCAACGTTAAACAATAAAATTAGTCATTTTCGCAATTTATTCAGTTTATTTAACCGCACGTCAGTTACGCGATCACCAAAACGAACGTTCCGCGGCATTCAAACGTCAACAATGAAACCGGCGAATTTCGCAACCGACTTTCATTCAACATCAACTCGAATCCAATATGATTTCTGTACCTTTCCTCCCCAAAAAATCACCCAATCTATTTCGAACTCATGAGGGGGGTCGCAATGAACGCCCAAGATTGATTGAATCGCGCCCACCGAACGGGAAGCGTTTCCGAAATTCGCAGGAAGCACGACATCTGTGTGCACAGGTCTGATGTTATTGATCGAACTTCCCCTCGATGCACGCAGGATGCAATTTATTCACCCTCAGCTCTTTCGGAGGGACAACCCTTCGGGGGCATCGGGAAATAAATACGCGTGCGCCGCTCGGTCGACAAACTGTTAACTTTGGCTTCGTGCGGAAAAAGCTGTCCGCGTTGCGTAAGTCTCAAATAGATTTTATGTCTAACTAGTAAAATAACGATGCTAGTGGTTGAGATTATGCCCAATCTTCTTTTTATACGGGGGATGCGTCCAGAGATTATCGTGTAAAAAAATGTATGGTGGCCATACAAAAATTGGAGATAGGTTCCATTATTATGTTTGGATAGAACTTCCATCCAAATGTACTTTATGGAAAATGTGTAATGTGAAAAATTTTCACCATGTAAAATCATCGAAAATTTTTATTTAATAACTATGATTACATATGTTCATATAATTGTATCAGTATACTGGCCTGCAGCGAATCTTAACATTGTGACATAATATTACGAATTTTTATTATTTTTATACCAGTGAAAAATCCGTGTATAAAAATAATCGGTTCTTCTTTCTCGAACCGTGTAAAAAGAGGATTGGGTGTACTTTTCATAAAAACGTCAAAATTATAAGGTTTTCAAAAACGTTAATTTTTCGGAAATGGTGCGATAGATGAGATGTAATAAACATTCTTTCCGAAAGATTGTCAATTTTAAAAATCTAAATTTTTACGATTTTTTTTGAGAAGTGGTCAATTACTGGTACATGGTTAATCACTGTTTTTTTTTTTTAATATTTCTTTGATATAATAAATGGTTGAATTTTTCTGAGAATGCGCAGATTGGATATTTTGATTCGGTAGTTTTCATTGACATAAAAAAAAATGTGTAGAATGAAAGTTAATTGTCAAATTAGCCTTTGATCCAAAAATATGCTTGATTTGAATATAAAATCGTTTTAATTTAATTTTGCCATGGGAATTATTTACTCGTATCTCGAAACGTATTTAATATTCGTTATATTAATCGTCTTGTTGAGTTTCTTCGCATTTTGAAACTTGAATAAGCCGACTTCTGGTCGTGACGGAAGAGCCGCGGAAAATTATTCTCCAGAAACTTCTTATCATTTATAATAGACCGTTGCCTTTCAAAAAGTTTTAATTTATTAATACCTGAGAGTTTAGTCATTCGTTTTTAATTTAGGCGGCTGTCGGATTTTATAAATATTGCGAAAAAAATTGCCAATACCACTTTCTCGTCCGGTCAAGAAGTTCGTAATTACAATGTAAGCCTACGCATCGTTCATTTACGCCTTTAGTCATGCCAATATATTATATTGTTTGACCTCTGTTGTGTTTTATATGCATGATATAATGTTTGAATATATGCTGGTAGCTGACGTCAAATTCTATTATATATTTTCACATTCGATGGATAGAATTTTATGTTTGTTCCTAAAGAAAAGATTAGAAATTTTGTCGTAAATGTCTTTTAGATTTTTTTTCGCAACACCGTGTTTAATATGAATTTTTTTTGCCGATTTTACTTTTTCTCATAATGAAATAATTGAAAAAATTAATACTCACGTCATGCAAATGAGAGATATCTAAAACATTAATCGCTTCCCACGATTATGATAAATTTCGGGTCGACTATATTTGTAACAAATTGATTTTTCTTGTACGGAAAGAAGATAATTTAGATTATATTATATTTCAAATTTCGTATTAGAAAAGTCTCGAAATATTCATAAATTATATGTGAAATGAAATTTGTTCGATTTCTTGTACATAAGCGATATTTTCAAAATATCACGAAAGAAATTTATTTCTTCGGCCGATCATATGAAGCGAAGATTTTTGTGATAGGTTCATTGCTAAATCATATTTTATGTGACATTTCCATACAACTTATTTATATTTTATTGGGCTCAATAATAATTTATCTAGTCAGATAGAAATCTTTCGTCGTCAATATTGATTTCATTTTCATATTTTCTTCAGATTTCAAGATATATATATATATATATATTGAATTATTTAAACGGTTTATTCACAATTCTCCAAACTTCCGTTTTCACAATTTTTCGCGAAACGACCCGAACTCGTACAAAATAAAACACGATTGTAAAATGACGCTATTTAATTAAAATTATTTATTTAAACACTTGTAATTTGAACATAGTTTCTAACCACATCCTCAATTTTATTTTCAATTAAGTGAATGAACAAGAAACTAATATTTTTACATCATTTATTATATTCAAATACAACTTGCATTCATAACCCAATTATACGGAACTCAAAAATAGTAATTTTTAGTCGAACAGTCAATTTACAGTAGCACAGATCGCAAACGAAAAAAAACAACGGTTCCATTGGTGTCATGTTTTTACATCGTTTCAGAAATTCATAAAGTCATTGTACGATACACACATGTCGTATACGAATTTGACGCAATTGTTTCACGTTGAAAAAAAAACGAGGCAATTACGACAATCGAGCTTTTTTGTTTTGTAACTGCGTTACTATTAGCGTCGGTTTGACAACTAGAAACAGTTTTGAGATAAGTATTTTAAATGTTTGATAGTATTTTCGTCTTCGAACTTCACAAACGTCATCTCGAATTCGTACAGTTTATCATTATTTGCTCCATCAGACCAAAAAAAGAGATGAGTAACTGGACATCTCTTCAGAATACGCAAACTGTCACGTTCGGTCGGTTTGTTTGTTTTTTAATATTTTTTCAAGTTCGGTTCGTTTGTCGCCCGTATCTAAATTATGATGAAAAGCGGATACGATCGATTTTTTCGAATCCAATCACGTGTGTGCGATTTGTTCGGTTTCTATATTTTCCTTTCACGCGAAGAAAACATTTGTAAATCAAGGATTATTCACGTTCTATTCTTTGTTTTTGTTACACACTGAATTGAAATTTTATACGTAGTATGAAAATGATAGGATGTTTTGTTTCGTTATCGAGTGTGTAATTTCTGTGAAAAATATTTAATAATATTCTTATACACCACATATAAATGTGAATGAAATGTTAAATCGTAATACTTACAATTAGTTCTATAAAAACCATAATACAATTGCGGTTCTGTTGCAAATGTATTGTGTTTAAAATGTTTAAAAATTGTCATGTTTCTTTTTCAATTTTAATACAAATTCATCGTGTTTCTTATCCTCTATTGAAAAATCTATACAGCGATAGTATCAAATCGAATAAAACTCCGCTGCGAAAAAAATCAGTTAAAATCATCTCGAATCACGACCGTGTCGCTGAACCGTCTGGACAGAAAAAAGTCAGCGTCTCAGACAGGAAGTTAATTGTTTCTGGTTTCGGTCACGGAATCATTGTTTGATTTTTGTATTTCCTCGGCTGTGTCAATCGATCAGGTTTTCCGGGAAAACTCGACCGCAATCGCATCCCGGGGCGGATATTTACGTTACATTTGCGACTCGTGGATTTTTATCACTGATTCATTTTTGAGTCTTTCCGCCGGTTCGTTTTTGTATTCTGCATTTGTCAGATTTCGCTTTCGTGTGTTGATAAATTTGAAAAATCTGTTTTTTGTCGGAGTTAAAATATGCAATTCGGTCCGATTTCACGTTTTGCGTCATCGTTGTGTTGTGCTTGTCGAGATTTTCGGAAAACGGCCGAAAGTGGCTTCTGTGTGCTTTGGTGCTATTCCAAAATGTCCTATTTTAAATGTATCGTGATGTTTTAACGTTTCTGTGATGGTATGGTTTTCGTATAATGATGTGTATCTATTTATATGTTTTGCACTATTTTATTTGTTCCACAAAAGCTAACATGAGCTATGTGTTTGAAAGTATAGTTGTAAAAATTGTTTACGATGTTTATTAATTTTATATTCACAATGTTTGTTTTAAAGGGGAAATCCAATTTGAGGCTAGTTTCTTATCAGAAACCATTTTATAAAACTACTATTATTATGAAAAATATTTATAAAACATTTTAATCTATTCTATGAATTTATTATTATAATGAATTTATTATTATATATATTTAAATTGAATTTGTTATTCAGTAGCAAAATGCTTTTTTTTATACAAAAAAATATTTAAATTTAATTTACATTGTATTGTGGTACATATTATCCAAATATTATATGATTTTTTTGTTGGAAAATTGTATAAAAATCTTTTTTGTTTTTCTTGGTAGACGGATTTTTTTACGCGGTTTTTCTTTTTATTGGAATGTATTTGAGTACGCTGAAATAAAATAAATGTATTCGTTTTTTCGTATTATACCTATATTCATATTCAACGTTGATTACTTACAAATATGCACGAGGAAAATTGTACGATTTTCGCCGATCAAATACTAAGCAATTTGAACGTTCAATTTTATTTTATCAAAAATTTATGACGTTCATATTGTGTATCAATTATGGAATGCGTTCATTGAAAATTCTTTACGTTGCGGTTACAGAACATTTTATGGAACCTCCATGAATTTATATAGGTGTTTAATATTGTTTTAATTAAATATTTTAAGGAATTTACATTTTAATCTTCTCACTTGAAATTCTTTGACTCCTTAACTCGAGCCCTTTCTTTTTATAGTTCAATATAATATTGCGCTTGTCAAATTATTTTTGTTGTTCACAATACATATGTACATTCCAAGCACATAGTATATGGCGCTCTAGGCAGATTGATCCCCCTCTTCTAAAATCAGCTTTCAAAAAATATTTTATATGAAACATCAAATCTAATTCTTATATATCGGAATTTTACAAATTTGTATTCAAAATAAGTACAATTGAGCCGTTCAGTGCACACAATGACTAACTCCATAAAGCAAAATGTTGAGAAAATCGATGAAACAATGTTTATTGTTTTTTTTAAATTCCCTTTATAATATAAATTCAAATAAATATTATAGAATGCATAAATACAGGTTTAGTGCATTTGAGTTGCATTATTGCAATGATTTACATTAGAGTATGGAATTAATCAAAATGGCCCTGAAATAAATTATTTATTATTCAATGGCCAAAAAAATTTTGTCGTTTTTTTATGTTAATCTTCATTATTCAGGAAAGTTATTTTAAACATAAATAGTTATGACTATACCAAGTACTTTAATACTTAAATGCAAGATTTTTCAAAAAGTGGAGTTAATCAATCTGTGCACCGAACGGCTCGATTTATGTTTAAATTTTATATAAAAAAATAGAGCACCTCTTAACTACAGCGCTTTAGGCACATGCCTACTTTGCTACGTCCCACCATATTCTCCGAATTTTCCCATCGCCATCATCAAACAAAATAAAAGCCTCCATAACCCAATCGAACATTACGAAAAAACCTCCATACGCAAAAACACATTCGAATCACACGACCGAGCGATCTCGCGAAAATCACTCATCGGAACGCCGTTTCGGCCTCGCGAGAGATTTCCCCTCGGCTCGATCGTGCGTGAAATCGCCAATATCAAGCGTATCAATGCGACCTCTGATCTACACGATCCCTTTTTCCGTTCTCGTGGGCCATGGCTCGGCGACGGGTCTATTTTCGTTGTGGAAAGCCGATTGTGAGAAGAAAAGGGCCATCGATCGTCGGGTGGATTTTTGGACGTGTTTTCCGACTGGAGCTACTTTTTGGGAGTGCTTTTTGATGGGATCGTGTGTTTTGGTGGTGGAGGGATTTTGGTTTTGTAATCGAGGAAATTTGAGTTTGATGTGTTAATTTTAGTGGTTGGATTTGGTTTGAATGTTATGTCTATGTACATTTTTGTTTGAATGTTCGAAATTTATTCGATTTTGTTGTGTACGATAGTTCTCGTTGCGGTAATACGTAAGGCATTGACTGATAGAAAACTACTTATCTGTAGCTTGACATACATACATATGACTTTCTATAATTAAACGTGTACGATTATTATAATATAGTGTCGACGTACAATTGACATTATTTGTCGTAAGTCATTCACACGTAAACGCTTGATGTTGATTTTATTATAATTTTCGGTTATTTATATGATAGTGATTTTTTGTTCGTTATTTACGCTGACCCCAGAAATTTATTCCGATTAAACATCGTCGAGATTTCAATTTTCGGCGAAATTACGAAAAATAAAATGATGGTCATCGCCCTCTTGTCGAATTTAACTTTGGCAATGAACGTCGCACTTTCGCTAAAAGGTTAAACGGATCGAAATATAATGCGTCTGGTTTTAACTTTAATCGTATCAAATCTTTCATACCATTAATTATGCCGTGGAATGAATGCTTAAATATAAAATTACCATCCTCCCGAGTTTTTGTTTTTCAAATTTATAAACGTGAGCATTTTTTAATAATGACATTAATCACGTTGCTTTTAAACTTCGGCGATGCAATTTACATTTTTATTACAATGCGGTTATTCGATGTTAATTTCGTTGTTCCATAATTAATCGTTTCGTCCTCTTTTTTTCGCGAAAGTTGCATTCTCATCACATTAGTCGGTTCACAATCGAATTCGTCATTTAACTCATTATATTCTTTTAAATATAATGATACAAAATCAATTTTGGCCAATTTCGCCGAAGAACCCCAAAATCCGACAGCCGACGTCATGCGGCATTCGAATTCGCACACACATGTTTTCGCGAAAGTTACGTTCTTATCGCATTAGTTGAACCATCGGTACACAATCGAATTCGTCATTTAACTCATTATGTTCTTTTAAATATAATCATCACGATACAAAATCAATTTTGCCAATTTCGCCGAAAAACCCCAAACTCCGACAGCCGACATCATGCGACAGTCCGATTGGCGCATTTCGAATTCGCATACACATTTTTTCGCAAAAGTTGTATTCTTATCGCATTAGGCTAGGCGCAAACTACATACTATTTGTCGGCCGATAGTTTGGTCGGGTTCTTATTATCAGTATGGAGATGTATGCGACTGTGCAAATTAGAACGAGTCATTATAATTTGCACACCCGCATACATCTCCATACTGATAATAAGAACCCGACAAAACTATTGGCTGACAAAAGTCTGTAGTTTGCGTCTAGCCTAAGTCAAAGCATCGGTTCTCAATCGAATTCGTCATTTAACTCATTATATTTAAAAAAATATAATAATCACGATACAAAATCAATTTTGGTCAATTTCGCCAACAAACCCCAAATTTCGACAACCGACATCATGCGGCATTCCGAATTCGCACACACATTTTTTCGTGAAAGTTACATTCTTATCGCATTAGTTGAACCATCGGTACACAACCGAATTCGTCATTTAACTCATTATATTCTTTTAAACATAATAATCACGATACAAAATCAATTTTGGTCAATTTCGCCGACAAACCCCAAACTCCGACAACCGACATCATGCGGCATTCCGAATTCGCACAAACATTTTTTCGCGAAAGTTACATTCTTATCGCATTAGTTGAACCATCGGTACACAATCGAATTCGTCATTTAACTCATTATATTCTTTTAAATATAATAATCACGATACAAAACCAATTTTGGTCAATTTCACCGACAAACCCTAAACTCCGACAACCGACATCATGCGGCAGTCCGATTGGCGCATTCCGAATTCGCACATATACACATTTTTCGCACATACACACATTTTTCGCACATCGTCCAAGGACCAGCTCGTATGACGACGCCCACCGTCGTCTCAGTCCACCCACATCCTCGGAGGAAGGACGAGGACACCCTCACACGTGGCCCGTCCGCGTCATGAATTATTCATTCGGCCCCGTGCAATATGCACGCGCGTGCCAACAATCTCAATCCGAGTTTTGGCCAAATTCTCGTATGCGTTTAGGTGGCAAAATGTTGATCGTGTATAAAATCGGTTGATTTATGTTGTGTTGTTTATGTTCGGCGGGTTGTATGACGTTTCGAATTGATTCTAGGTGTTTGGTGCAAGTGTAATTTTAGTGTAACGTTAATTTTTCATGCTTTGTAGTTGCATTTTTTTGGTGCATATCAGTAATTTGAAACGATTAGCACAATTTGCATTTATTTTTTTTGTATTGGAATATATTTTAGTTTGATTGGTGTTAGCGATATTGCACAAATGTAATATGATCGGAATATTGAAACCTGACATAGTTAGCTACCTGTGGCACCACACAAGGTCTAATGCAAGGTTAAGTGTTCGTGCAGTTTTATGGCATGTCGTATCAATTTTATTGAAATTTTCAATATGAAGATGCACGTTCACGTAACGATCTCGTGTGACAATCTTTGGATTAAATTGTTTTCGAAAAATCATTTTTAGTTTGCGGTGTTTTGATCCTATAATGGGTTTTTGATTCATTTTTATTACATGTGTTGTGGAAGAATACGGTTTTAGGATTAAACGGATCAAGTGATAATTTTTTATAAAAAGATATATCGAATCCATCAAAATAATTTTTATCGGTGAAATTATTTTTGACGTATAAAGTAAATTCTTCGTAAAATATTTGAACAAGCTTATTTCGTTTTTTTTTTTATTATGAAATCGTCTGAATAAAAATTTTCAACCTATATTTTTCACGTTTGATTTTACGACTAAATCGTAATTACGTTTTCATAGATAACTTTCTCTCGAAGCGATCAATTAGCAGCAATTTCTCCGCATCGTCACATCGCTCAATAAAAATTTCAAAAACCTTTCGAACCCGCGAACACCTCCCAAATCCCCCAATTGCTAAACACACGCACACACACATAATTTATTCAGATTTTATCCGAACCATGTAACGCACCGATTTCTTTCCGCCATCGCGGTTACATCACCCGTCCAGTTCACGGCTGAAAGCGCGCTCAACTTTCCGACCCACATTTTTACGCAAATCCGCCGTTTCGCGTTTTAGAGATAACCGACGACGACGAGCGGAACTTCCGCATTCTCGGCCGGCCATTATTGGCCGCCAGTTTTCCGGCCGTTTTCCGTCCGACGGACGTTACGACGGTCGGGTGATGGTAAAACGTCTGTTCGGTACCTAAAAATTCATGAAACGAATGTTGACCCCTTTGATTTTCGCCCTGAATCATTTTGACCCAAGTGGTTTTCTCGCCTGTTCTTTTTTTCGAATGTTCATTACCAGAAAATTGATAGAACGAACATTGATTCCTGTGGTTTTCTCGCCTGTTCTTTTCATCGAATGTTCACTATCAAAAAATTGATAGAACGAACGTTGATTCCCGTGATTTTCAACACAGTGGTTTTCTCGCCTGTTCTTTTTATCGAATTTTCACCACCTGAACATTGATAGAACGAATGTTGGCCCCCTTGATTTTCATTCCGAACCATTTTAATCCCCATAGTTTTCTTCTTCTCTTCAGTTTAGTTCGGGGATTCTTCACTTCCAGAAAATTCATAGAGCGAATGTTGACTCCCACAATTTTCACCTCGAATCGTTTCTATCCCTCAAGTTTTCCGTGTCTGTTCACCATCTGAACATTGATAAAACGAATATTGACCCCCCCCCCCTAGATTTTCATCCCGAATCATTTTTATCCCCATAGTTTTCTAGTCTATTCGGTTCCGTGAATGTTTACTACTGCAAAATTCATGAAACGAATGTTGATCCCCGTGATTTTCACCCCGAATCATTTTGATCCTCTTCTGTTTAGTTCCTGGATTCTTCACTTCCAGAAAATTCATAAAACGAATGTTGACTCCCACAATTTTCACCTCGAATCGTTTCGATCCCCCAAGATTTTCCGCGTTTGTTCTGATCGAGGGTTCGTCGGCTCGGTAAAGTTCATCGAGTGCCGTTGAATCGATGATTTGTTATGAATGAAGTGCGGTTCGAACTTTCCGTTATGATTTCCACAATGATTAGGCTATTTTTATCGCTTCAGCTGCTCCAACAGGTGTAAATATAGCGTGTTTGCACTTACACGTGTTGTTTTTCGCTTTCAATCCGAAAACGTGCAAATAAATATGCAGGTGGGCAATCGTGATAAAGTACATACTTTTCTTTCTGGAGACTATCGCGGTCGTCTGTTGTTGATTCCGCGTTTTGTTGGAAACACTGTTATTAATTTATTTCATGTGTACATCTGTTCGATGTTTCAATGTCGGAAAGAAATGTATTATGCATATTGTCGTTCGTTTGGGTATGGTTTTCATATTCACTTCAACTAATGTCTTTCAAATCTATAAATGTCATTAACCCAGTTAGTTTCTTGTATAATCACACAACCATTGTTTAACTTTTGTTCATTGTTTCGTCCTAATCTAGTGAAAAATTTCTGTTTACATAGATAATTTTAGTTTTGTATTTAGAAAATTTCAGATTTGATACAAATTTATTTTTTAATATCCAATATGTGAAAATCAATTCTAGGCGTTAGGAGAATTGGCTCGTTGTCGTCAGTCAGTTTCTCGTTTCTATTTTAGACTTCTTTCTGGGAAACGAGCTCAACATACTGGCAATCAAACGTTGAGATCGTAAAAATAAAACGCTCGTTTCTTACACGTTTCATATGCTCTCTTCGTTCGGAAAATTCGTGAAACAATATCAAAATTTTCATCCACATTTAAATGACAGTAAGAAAAGAGACATCGCTTACTAAATTTCCTCCACAACTACAACAAACATTATAGACGTCGTCCCTCATATATCTTTCTTATTTCATAATTCATGTCGCTTTTACACTTGAGCAAATTCTGCACTCGACGTGTATATTTGCATTTCAGCGAAAACCAATCCCGCCATATCAACTTTTCAACAAATTCGTTCAGTGTTTTACCTGAATTCGTCGCGTTAGCACTACTGAAAATATCTATCAATTTCACCCACAAATGTGCGACTCGCCAATGACGAATTTCACTTACCCTCCCATCCCTCTTGTCGTCCTCCAATTGATATTCGTGGCCGACGCCTTCCACCCCCAACACGACGACATGTATTTAATGGAACCCACAGTGAGTTTAATCGAAACCATAAAATTTCACACACCTGCGAGTGCAATTGCGCAGTTGTGCGGATTTGGCGCGATCTTCGCTTCTGGTCTAGGAAGTCGCCCACGCGCGTCTGGAATTTTATTTTTCGGAATTCCGATCGCCCGTCGAACCGAGGGATCCCCGACGGGGATAAGTCGATCGCTGTGGGTGGGTGGGTGGATCGGTCGCTACGTAGTTCGCGGATTGTGTTCGTAGTAAAGTGGCAGCGCAGTCGGAGAACCGGTCGACTTCTGGTGTTACTCGCGATGTGAGCACATGCTTGTCCTTGACTACCAGTCTTTTTTTTAAGCCGTTTCTAGGTTAATAGCTGGTCTGTCCACCTTGGTCTATGTAACCCGACCATGCGGTTTGGACGTCTCGCGCAGTTTTGGCGCTAATTTTTTTTTTCGAAAATTCTGTGAAATTTGTTTGAAAAATTGTTATATTGGTTTGTTTGATTACTCGGTGTTCGTTTGTGTGTGTGTCGCTGAACGTGTATGTTTATTAGTCCATGTATATTCGACCCTACCTAATCTAACCCGACCCGAAACTTCAATCAAAACATGAAATTTCCGAAAAAAACCTAAACCCACCCCCAATGATGTGTATTTATGACCAATCAAATATACATGGACTGTGTCATATGCAAATATTAGTTTCATAAAAAAATTCATTTGATTTCTGAAATAAAATCTGATTTTCAAAAAGAATCGTACTTTTAAGTAGAATCATTTTTGTAAAAAACCATTTGTTATTTAATTGAAAGTAATATGATTGTTTGTATTCTTTACAGGGTGGTTATCCTGCCAAATTGAAGAAAGTTCTTATTGTGACAGCCCCATTATGGTTCAAAGCACCTTTCAAGATATTGCGATTGTTCGTTAGAGAAAAGCTAAGAGAACGCGTTTTCACTGTTAGCGTACCGCAGTTACCATTACACGTTCCCAGATCTTCTTTGCCTCGAAATCTAGGTGGTCCTTTTGAAATTGATCATGATGCATGGTAAAAACATTTTCAATTTTTGACATATTTTAATATTTTGTATTGAAGTAATTAACGGTTTTTTTCTTTTCGGAACAGGCTATTGTATTGTTCTAAATCATTAAATAATTGCAATGGAACAATCGGGGATATACCCGATTACATCATCAGCAATCACTTACCTTCAGGTACTGACGCTCACCGTTTTGCCAATGGAAATATTGTTCAAGCAAAAATTAATAATACTATGAATTCAGATCACATATTTGAAGCAGAGGAAAGAAATAATTCATCAAATCTGCCTAATGGTAATCCCAAAATGCATATAATTAATCATACTGAATTAAAGCGTGGTAAAAAAGACAATAATAATGCAGATATTGATAATGCATGTGGAGATAAATTGAATGCCAGCAGTTCTGGAGATGAGGAGGACTTAAAATTATCATGTATATAATTTTTTTCATTTTATACTATGTATTCTGATGATTGTTTTTAATTTTTCATATTTTTAATTTTACAGCTAGTGACTATGCATCATGGTGTCCATACAACTTATCATTTGAAAGTGGATCTGCAGAATATAATATCTCAGATGATGAAAGTCAAGCAGCTGGTGATGGAGCACTTACACCCGCTGAATTTTTGGCACGCGTGACTCTTTTAGGTCGAGAAGGTCTAGTTGAAGAATATGATGAAATCAAACACCGTCCACTTGATGGCACTTTCATACATACAAGGTTATTATTTTACTTTTAACATTAAACACTGTGATTTTCATAAAATAAGTTTTGTTCAAATTTTCTAGTATGAAGAATAATTTACCCAAAAATCGTTACAACGATGTTCTTTGTTATGATCATTCGAGAGTGCGTTTGCAGAGACAGGATCCAAATGATATTTGTAGTGATTACATCAACGCTAATTACGTAGATGGATATAGGGAAAAGAAAGCTTTTATATCTACACAGGGTAAATACAATTTTTTTACTATTGTTTTAATTTTTTATATTCTTTTCCAATCTTCTAATAAATAATGAATTTGTATTTATAGGTCCTTTACCCAATACATTTGGAGATTTTTGGCGAATGGTTTGGGAAGTTCATTCAATTGTGATTGTAATGACAACACGGACCGTTGAACAAGGTAGACATAAGTGTGGTCAATATTGGCAACCAGAAGCTGGTCAACATTGTCAGCATGGAAACTTTAGTATTTTGACTGCATCTATAGAAGCAAATTCAGACTTTATTGTATCGGAATTATTATTAACTAATTTACAAGTAAATACATATTTTAATGTTAATAGAAATTCTAGATTTGTGTCTATGTTATGTTTAAATTATTTTTTATTTTTTTTGTAGACAAATGAAACAAGAAATGTATCACATTGGCAATTTATTAGTTGGCCGGATTATGGGGTACCCGGTAGTGCAGGAGCAGTATTACGTTTTATAGCTGGTGTTAGAGAACGGCAATCCAAAAATGTGTCAGGTCATCAATGCACACGTTGTAGAGCTCCCATCATTGTTCATTGTTCTGCAGGAATTGGAAGAACGGGTATTGATATTTTGTCATTAGCCTTTGTATAGACATTTATAATTGAATATTTAATTTATATTTGTTATATGTTTTAGGTACATTTTGTGCTCTCGATATATGCATATCACGTTTAAAAGATACAGGACTTATAGATGTGAAAGGAACAGTTGAAATAATTAGGTCTCAAAGAGCATATTCAATACAAATGCCCGACCAATATATTTTTTGTCATTTAGCACTTATAGAATATGCCCTCGATCAGGGATATCTGCAGTCTGCTGATTTAGCAGGTTTTAATGACATAAAAGATGATGATTCAGACTGAAGATTCTAGAAAATGTAGTATCTTTTTTACTAACATAACTAATTTTATAATATACATGAATAGTGAATATGAAAATTGGCTCTCTTAGAAAATATCTGTCCAATGAATGTATGGTTTTATTGCAATCGTTACAATACATTATTTTTATCAAAATAGTGTTAATGAATTAGCCAAATTTTACTTCCTTTCAATATGAATTGTTATTTATAAATACTACATGAATGTTGTACTTTAAAGTGTATGAATTTTCATATGCTTGTTTTTTTTAGATCTGCCATTTAATATATAAAATTTGTTGGTATACAATCATGAATCCTAAATATTCAAAATTGAAATTCAATTTATTCAACTTCACAAAATATTAGTCCTCTTGGGTAAATATTAAAATCATTTTTATATGAAATATATTTTGATAAGGCTTTTGAAGTTAAATTTTTTATGAATTCATCTGCATTGAAGAAAAGTGTAATTCAATGCACTTGAGCTATGTGTGTCCCCATATAATACCTTTGTTGTAAATTGTTTTATTGACTCAAATTCTGATAATCAAATGGTCGTTAGTTCTCATTAACAATTTCACTTGTGCGTGATTTTTCATTAATGAAAATTTTTATGGTTTTATGATAACTGGATAAAAAGTTACCATCCATGAACAATTTATATCAATCAAATTTTGTTCCAAATATTTAATAACTTAAATTTTTTAATTTTATTTGAAAGGATTTCATTTAAATTTGTATAAAGTAACACTATTGCTTTTATGATTGTACACTATTTTTCGGCAGTTAGTTGATTACTTATTGTCGAGCTGAAACTCTTTGTTAGTACCTTGCTTAAATTTATTTGTTGATATAATTTCTGGGGAACACAGATCTTTTTTGCTTTATATAAATCAATTATCCTTGGGTAATTCGTTTTTCTTTAATGCAGATAACTTATCGGAATTAAAGATCAGTGTAGCGCAATGCACTCGAGCTATGTGTCATGTTCATTTCGATCACAAAAAGTGGAAAATACATAAAAGCAAGTGAATTGCGGAACGTCGAAAGTGATTGTTTTAATTTTGCAAATTCTACATTATATTTTTGAATTCGATAGAAAAACAAATGGGACTGACACCTAAACAAACCATCTTTTTTATACATTATTAGTACATATATATATGTATATATACATATATAACTATATTGTGGTTGATTCATAATCAATATAATGAGCACTGTATTTGTCCTCTTATTAATGGTCACTTGTGAAATTATGATAGATATCGACACAGTAATATTATTTAAAAAAAATTGTGTCCTTATTGAAAAGTAAGTTCTATCATTATGCAGTCAATATATTTTTGTAAGTGTCGTATTTGTATCTTAAATATATCATTTTATAATGAAATTATATTGCTTATTTCATGAATAATGTTAGTCAATGCGAGTTTTGCTATTTTTACATGAATATGGAAATTTCTTCAGTATGCATATTTGTTTTATAAAATTAGTTTTTATGTGGTTTTAAATTGATTTTTCAATGAATTTGGATTGTTTTTTTTTTTTTTTAATCAATTTTATTGAAGTTTCAGTAAATAAAGACTGATTGGTGGTATATTAGCTATGAATGATAGCTCATTATAAAATAATGAAAATTTTATAATAATCATATTCAAAAGGTTACTTTGTAATAGAAATGCTTCATATACAACTTTTCTTTAAATAAATTGATTGTAACTATTAAATTGCTTATTCACAAATGTTTGTTTTCCTTATAGCACTAAATTAGCAATGAAATTATGAGTTTTTGTTACGTTGAAATTATGATTAAGCAAAAGTTGATAACCTATTTTCGATAAATCTTTCTTCAAATATTGAATGTATTGTGACATCTAGATTTTTAATTTAACACAAAATATTTTTCAGACAATAAATTAAATTGTATTTTTCAGTAGATCGGTGGCTAGAACGCAAATCCACAAAAATCTGCTTCTTTTGATATTTAAAGTTTGCACGCGCAACCCTTCATAATTATTGAACATGTACATTATCATTGTGAATTATTTTTTCGTTGTGGCGATCAGTTTGCCATTTTGTGAATTAATTTTGATAATTCAGTTTATTGTAAAGTACAAATAATATTTTTCAATCAATATTTGTCCTTTTGGTGCCTGATCAATAACTACATAGATTTGTATACGTCTTTGCTATTAGAATTGCATCGAATATATTTTCCTTAATCTTATGTATTCTATCTTTAGTATTATTTTTTCGTAATAGCTCATCATTCCCATATGTGTATGTATACAATCATATTAAGTGATTTTTATTCAGTCATTTTTTTTTATTAAACATGTTAGGATGAATTTATATTTATTTATTGAAATAAGTTTATTTATCACAAAACATGGAAAATTGAGCCATAGATTTCCCAGGTTTATTCGTTAAAAAAAAATATATTCGTATGTTGATTTAAAATATTGCAAATTTATGTTCAATAAATTGGTTTTGTATTTGAAAAGCTCGAAGTTTGAAATTCTGTAATAAAAATTGATGTTTTTAACAGTCTTTACATAAAACTGTGAAATCAATGTCTCAATTTTTATCGATTTATTGCTTGTTTATTTTTTTTTGTTATGAATTGCAAAATTTTATGTAGTATGATTTTTTGCTTATATTGTGGGTTGTCAATGATCATATTTATTTATTTCTTTTCTTTATTTTCATTACTAGTTCATTTTAGGTATGTGACGTTAATTTACTTTTGTGTTGTAATAAATATTCTTTTTGAACTGTTAACTATTTTGCAATATATGTAAATGCACATTTGAATATGAACGTCTTGAGTGACAAACGAGAGTTGAGAATGATTGTTATTTTAATTTTTAAATGTCTGTTTATTGTTGATATTTATATATTTTCATTTATCGCTAGAATTGATCAATTCAATTCTAAATTATAATCGTGATTATGATACTGTAAGAATCACACCATGTCATCGAGAGGAAAAACCTTAAAAATGAACTCGTCAGTCGATGTTCCCTAGATTTTCGTATTCATGTAAAATGGGATTTTGCCAATGCATGCATTTTTATTGTGCCAGTCATTATCGAACTTCGTGTTTTATTTTTCTTTGCAAAACGACGCAATTTAAATATTTAACTTTTACAATAAAAAGAACAAAATCAAATGGAAACAGATTTCTGACTAGAATAACGTTACTTCCTACTAAAATGTAACCTCTCTATAGAAATTTTTTTTGAGCTGTATCGAATTCTCACCTTGTCTGAATCTGAACGTTGTATATGTATTTAATTCGGACGTGAGACTGGTTTGCGAAGATTTTTGTCGTGAGAATTACTTTGCATGCTCGACTATGGGGTTTCAATTTATCTGTCGCCATTCTTTGAGACTTTACAAATTTACACGTTCATAATCTTCATTAATATTTTTGGCATTCTAGGTAAAAAGTAACCGAAGGTGATAGTTTTTCCTACCTATTGCTCGGTGTGAACGAATATGTTAAAAATGTTTCTTATTTTATATTGACAATTCAATTTAAGAATAGTTAGATGACCTATTAACTTTTCTTTGTAAATAGATCGTACGCCGAATTTTTTTTGGTACGTGTGAAATAAAAGTGTAATATATTATCGATGTGTTTTATTGCATGTTGGAGATAAACCCTTTATGTCCTCATACATATACATATGCTTATCTTGATCAGAATTCTATAAGAAAAGTTGGATTTATTTTCATCAGAGATTTCATTTTAAAACATATTATGTATATTTTTTTCATGTTTATTTCAGTGATAATGTATTTTCGCTCTCATAAAAAATGGTGGATGGGTGTTTTTTTGTTCCATATGAAATGACCTTGATGTTGGTCATAATTTTTCTGTGATTATCCTAGGAAATGGCAACTAAAGTAGTTTTTTGTTGCCTAAATATTTAGTGATCATAGCTGTATCCAGGGAGGATCCAGGGAGCCCTAGCCCCTCCCCTTTGAATTTCAAAAATAACACATAATTACAGTTTTTTTGAAAGCCTTGAATTAACACACATACTTTAAATGAAAACATCAACAGGATTGTATCGCTTAAGGCTTAAAAGTACATATAAAAAGTTGAGTTTTGGTTCCCCTCTGAAAAAAATCCTGGCTACGACTAAGGCTTCCGATCCCGAAAGGTTTTGACTATAATATTTAATATAATAATTATTATATTACAGTGGAAATCGCTTAACGGGAGAAATCCGGTTAACATGAAATATTACTTTAGTACTTTTTTTTTTTTTTTTCGAAGGGAGCCCACCATCCCGCCTGTTACATGCATCCCACTCTATGCCAGCTTTTACTTTAGTACTGACAAAATATTGTGGACGTATAATATAACGTCTAACGTGAAATCCTTTTAATACAAAAACACATTTTGATGCTTTCAGTTTCGTGTTAAACGTTTTTCACGTTAAATTGAAAATTTTCGAAAGCATGTGAGCTTGGGTCATGTGAGTTTACGTCGTATGAGCTTGCGTCGTGTTCGTTTGCGTCCTGTGAGTTTATATCGTGTGCGTTTGCTTCGTATGAGTTCACGTCCCCCAACCCCCCGTTTTCGGTCACCTTACTTCGAACCGACAGTCGGGGAAGCTAACGCATACGGTTCCCAGAAGCTAACTCACACGAAGCAAACGCACACGAAGTAAACTCACAGGAAGCAAGCTCACCCGAAGCGAGCTCACACGAAGGAAGCTCAAACAAGGCAAGCTCACAGGAAGCAAGATCACACGAAACAAGCTCACATGCTTTCGAAAATTTTCGTATCATTTAACAAGAAATGTTACTTTGGTACTGACAAAATATTATGGACGTATACTACCTATTACGTGTAACGTGAAATTCTTTTAACACAAAAACGCATTTTGGTGCTTTCAGTTTCGTGTTAAACGTTTTTCACTTTAATTTGAAAATTTTCGAAAGCATGAGAGCTTGCTTCGTGTCAGCTCGCTTCGTTAGAGCTTGCTTCGTGCGAGCTCGCTTCGTGCGAGCTTGCATCCTGTGAGTTTACTTCGTGTACGTTTGCTTCGTGTGAGTTAGCTTCTAGCCACCAACGTTTTTCACTTTAATTTGAAAATTTGAAAATTTTCGAAAGCACGTGAGCTTGCTTCGTGTGAGCTTGCCTCGTTAGAGCTCGCTTCGTGTGAGTTTACTTCGTGTACGTTCACTTCGTGTACGTTTACTTCGTGTGAGTTAACTTCTAGCCACCAACGTTTTTCACTTTAATTTGAAAATTTTCGAAAGCATCTGATTGTGAGCTTGCTTCGTGTGAGCTCGCTTCGTGTGAGTTTACTTCGTGTACGTTCACTTCTAGCCACCAACGTTTTTTCACTTTAATTTGAAAATTTAAAATTTTCAAAAGCAGTTAGCTTCTTCGTGTGACCAACAGTTTACTTCGTGTACGTTTTTTTCACTTCTTTAATTTGCCAAACGTTTTCACTTTAAAAATTTTCGAAAGCACGTGAGCTTGCTTCGTGTGAGCTCGCTTCGTGTGAGTTTACTTCGTGTAAGTCCACTTCGTGTACGTTTGCTTCGTGTGAGTTAACTTCTAGCCACCAACGTTTTTCACTTTAATTTGAAAATTTAAAAATTTTCAAAAGCACGTGAGCTTGCTTCGTGTGAGTTCACTTCGTGTACGTTCACTTCGTGTACGTTCACTTCGTGTACGTTCACTTCGTGTACGTTCACTTCGTGTGAGTTAACTTCTAGCCACCAACGTTTTCCACTTTAATTTGAAAATTTAAAAATTTTCAAAAGCACGTGAGCTTGCCTTCGTGTGAGCTCGCTTCGTGTAAGTTTACTTCCTGTGAGTTAGCTTCTGGCCACCAACATTTTTTTTAGAGCTCGCTTCGTGTGAGTTTACTTCCTGTGAGTTAACTTCGTATACGTTTGCTCCGTGTGAGTTAGCTTCTGGCCACCACATCGAACCGACGATCGCACCATTGGCAACAGTGCCCCCGGCGAGCCCCATCGTTCTGCGGGGGCGTGCGCGTTGGCGGGCGTGGCGAGCCTCCTGCACCGCCGCACTGACAGCTGCCGCGGAGATGGGCTCGTGCTCGGAGGAGGGCCCGCGCGCCGTCACCGTGCGCAAGTCGGAGACGGGCTTCGGCTTCAACGTGCGCGGCCAGGTGTCCGAGGGGGGCCAGCTGCGCTCGATCGGCGGCACGCTCTACGCGCCCCTGCAGCACGTCTCGGCCGTGCTGCCGCGCGGGGCCGCCGAGAGAGCTGGATTGCGCAAAGCCGATCGCATATTGCAAGTGTGAGTTGCGCGTTTGGCTCTTTGTAAAGTGAGCCTTTTCGTTGGTTTGGGTTGTGTGTTTTGGGCGCTGGTATTGTCTTGCTCGTGAGCGAGCTGGTCGTTTGTGTTCTATGATGATTGATGGTCTTGATCAGGCTTGTGCAAAGGGCCGCTATGGTGCAGTGGCGGTTCATCGTGATGGGCTGCGGGAGGGTTTCTGGACTCGACCCGAACCGGTCGGGTAATGGACTTAAAACCCGGACCCGAGACTAGAAACCATGGGTCCGGGTAACAAGAAATTATTTTTTTTAATTAAAAATATTTTTTTAAAAATCAAAATGCGTTATGAAATTTAATTTTTTAACAAAATATAGGCGAAAAACAAAAATGGAATAAGCAATTTGAAATATTTGAAGTTTAAATTTTCTTGCCTTTTAAAGTACATACATATGCAAAACGTTATTTTCGTACGCAAATAATTTCTTCTCAGTATACCGCTAAGGATAATAAAATTCAATGGGGCATATATGGATGCACGTCCGTCTTCCAAAATACAATTCATTTTCGAATGCGTCATGTATTTCAATTTGAGAAATACCTGCCTAAGTGCTTTAGTTTCACGGAAGGTTCACAGTTGCGATCTTCCGTCTGCAGTATGTATTTTGATTTTTCAAATTTTAAAACATTTTATTTTGGACCCGGACTCGTCGGGTATCTAAAATATTGGACCCGAACCCGACGGGTTTTCAGAAACCCTAGCTGCAGGGCTGCAGCCCTCCCTGTATATTATTTTTTATTCCTATATTCGTCTTGTACAGATGTATAAATGTAGGGTTGCCAGGCGTCCCAATTAACCGGGACTGTCACCGGTTTTCAGCCTCGTGTCCCGAGCGAACCTCTCGGGATGGCCAAAAGTCCCGATTTTCAAATTTTTCTATTATGAACACTTTTTAAGCATTTTTGTCTATCGTACATACAGATACAGTTCGTGCAGAGGGACGGATCCAGCGAGGGGGGGTTGTAGGGGCAATCACTCCCCTGGGGATCATGGCAACATTTCAAAATTTGTGCGTTTTCGACTTTAAAATGATTATTGACCATAAAAATGTTATTTTGCAAAATAAACGCAAAAAATGCATTTTCGAATAAAAAAAATTGATATTGTCAATCTGATTTTCCGCAAATGATGGAAACACTGCTATATTTGTATGTGAAAAAAATAATCAAATCTATTGGCTGTATAAAAGTGAGGTGACTAATTCAACTGTACTTGCTATTGTGGATGTTTCGGGTAAAATGGCTAGTTGAAATATATCGAAGGGGGTGTCCCGGTTTGACTTGCAAGAAATCTGGCAACCCTAGTCTTGGGCGCTTGTATTGTCTTGCTGGTGAGCGATCTGATCGTTTGTCTTCTATGATGATTGACGGTCTTGATGTTTCATGTCGGCTCACAAATGTTCTTCTTTCTAGGATGTATCAGACAATGTTCACCTGTATGTATATCCTGCTCGTTTGTCTTCTATGACGGTTGATGGTCGTTATCTTTCATATCAGCTCACAATCGTTTCTTTTCTAGGATGTATCAGACAGTGTTCACCCTGTGTGTATATCCTGCTCGTTTTGCTTGTGAGCATTTCCTATCATTTGTCAGTATGACGATTGATGGTCGTAATGTTTCATGTCGGCTCACAATCGTTTCTTTTCTAGGATGTGTCAGACAGTATTTACCCTATATACATATTCTAGTCGTTTTCCTTATGACTGATGGATGTGGTCTTCTAATGATTTCTCTTCCATATTTCACATTATATCTATTATATTTATTATATCATTATATCTATTTATATCCTAGACGTTTTCCTCATGACTGATGGATGTGATCATTCATGTCGGCTCACAATCGTCTCTTTTCTAAGATGTGTCAGACAGTATTCACCCTGTATGTGTATCCTGCTCGTTTTCCTCATGACTGATGGATGGGGTCTTCCAATGATTTCTCTTCCATACTTCACGTTATGTTTATGTCCTAGTCATTTTCTTTATGATTGGTGATCGTGATCTTTCGTATCGGCCCACAATCGTCTCCTTTCTAGGCTGTATCAGACAGTATTCAACCTATATGTACATCCTGCTCTTTTTCCTCGTGACCGATCCTATCATTCGCTTTCTATGACGACTGATGGTCGTGATCTATCATGTCTGCTCACAATTGTCTTCTTTGCAAGACCGTGGGGAAAAATTAAAAAAAAAACCTTTTGTGTTTTTATGGCTTATCTAAAAGAATATGTGGATTGAAATTACTATTATTTCCGAACATTGCAACCTGAAAAAACAACTAAAGTCAGATATTTCATTATTGAAACAATACATTTTTTAATTTTTTTTATTAAAAATATATTGGAATCGATTACTAGCCCTGGGGATTTACCCGCCTCCCCCCCTCTTTATGGCCCTGATAAAAAATGTGTATGTTTATAGCGCTCGAAAAATTTATTCAGATATATCACAATCATGTGATATATTTCAACATAGTTTTTATATTTAAGCCATTTTAAATTATTTAAAATTTAGAAGGGACCAGTACCCCTCCATGGACCCCTCTCTGACTACGTCCGTGCAAACTGATGGTCATGACCATTCAATTATTTCTCTTCCATACTTGATTCATAATTCTTCTCCAAAATGGAAGGGAAACCCACACACACCTGTTACATGCACTTCACTTTGTGCCAGTTTAGCTAGTTATCAGAAAAACTTGTTTAAACTACAAGTCCCACATTTACTGGGAACTCTACATTTAACTTTTATCTAAACAACCACCAAGGGTTGCTTTCTAGGAGGCATACGGAATGTCTAACTATGTACTATCATTCTTGGCAAAGGTACAGAATGCCCAAAAGGTGAATTTTGAGGAAAGAAGGTCAATATTAGAATTGGAAGAGTGATCGGGAAATCCAGAAAACATGACCTTTCTTTCAATGCATCGCAAATCAGTCATATCCTTATCTGACAAACCATCACCCTTATTTATATAAAAATATTATATTGTTTGCACAGGAATGGGGTAAACGTCGAAGGCGCTACACACAAGCAAGTTGTTGATCTCATCAAGTCCGGCGGGGATTGTCTCACGTTGACCGTCATATCTGTCACTGCCCAGGTCTTGTTTTATATTAAAATTGTCAATAATAATGTATTTGGTTTACTAATTTCCTTGTTTTTGTTTGTAGGAAGCCGAAAGGCTAGAGCCTTGCGACGACGGTCCCGGATACAGTTATGTCGATTATAGTGAAAAGAGATCTTTGCCTATATCTGTGCCAGATTATCAATGCGTCGAAAGGGGCGGTCAGAAATATGTGGCTTTCAATATCTACATGGCCGGTCGCCACTTGTGTTCTCGCCGTTATAGAGAATTTGCCAATTTACACGCTCAATTAAGAAAAGAATTTATAGGTTTGTTTTTTTTTAATTAGCACAGCTTTTAAATAAATTTGAAAAAGTAAATCTCCGTAAAAGTGAATCTCTTTTTTTTTTACAGGTTTTAATTTCCCAAAATTGCCTGGAAAATGGCCTTTCGCTTTGAGCGAACAACAACTAGATGCTAGACGACGCGGGTTGGAACAATATTTAGAAAAGGTTCTTTACTAACTATGTTTTAAAATTTACATACAAATCGGGATTTTGTCTAATGATTTTTATTTATATTTCAAGGTATGTGCCGTTCGTGTGATAGCAGAGTCAGATCCTATTCAGGAATTTCTCACCGACTCAGAAGATTCCCTGAACGCATCGCCCGTCGATTTAAAAATACTATTACCAGATAAAGAAGTAGTTACTGTGTCTGTTAAAAAATCGACTAATGCAGAAGACGTATATAGAGCTGTCGTTGAAAAGATTGGCCTATCAAAAAATGTCTCAAAATATTTTTACATATTTGAAATTGTCGAGTATAATTTTGGTACGAAAGATTGTTTATATATTTTTTATATCTGTGACAGTTTCTAAAGATCGCCTTTGATTTATAACCTATTTTAGAAAGGAAACTTCAACCAGATGAATGTCCTCATTCTCTTTACATACAAAACTATTCCACAGCATCTAGTAGCTGTTTAACTATTAGAAAATGGTTATTCAACTTGAACGTTGAGGCAGAAATGATTCAAAATGATTCTCAAGCTGCATCTTTTGTGTTTTGGCAGGTAATTAACGTAAAAGTAGTTATTGCATTAAAAAATATTGAAAACCATTTAACAAAATTATTATATTTATGGAATTTTTTGTAATTTTTAAGGCCGTAGACGAAGTGAATCGTGGAACTTGTGTAGCTGGTGAAAGGCTTTATCAATTAAAAGCGCTTCAAGATTTATCTCGGTGTGGAGAATATCTTGCTCTCGCTCAAACTCTACCAGGATATGGGAGAGTTCATTTACCACCATGTCACACAGATTCTAGAAAAGAAGGCAAAGTAATGCCGACAGTTGGTAAGATTTGTTTATTTAGATGAAAAAAAAACAAATATTCTAGTTGGTGACATACATAAAAATCTTTTTGTAGGTTTCTCTTCTTTGGCACTTCACGCTTGTCGAACTGATGGTTCTTTAGAATCGCAAGTAGTTGAATTCCCGTTAAATTCGTTGAAACGCTGGGAAATGGATCCTGTGAATGGAGCTTTGCGAATTCATTGCCAGCGCGCTGATAGACCCGCTCGTTGTCTTAATATTTTTACTCCATACGTAAGTATTTTCGCTCTGTTGTTAAAATTTTGTCGTTTCTCGGTTAACTAGAATTTAAATTTATGAGCACTGGTACTCATTATATAATTTTAGTTTCAGTATCTCAGTGACTGTTTGGATAGGATAGCAGAGGAAGCAAAATGGGTTGACACTGGTGAATAATGGCCAACGCATAGGAATATTTAAATTAATTAGATTATGTGACTTGTCATTATATTACAAACAATTGTCCTATAATTAATTATGTATATTATATACAATTATAATTATATGTAATTTAATGCATTTTATGTATGACTAAAGGATTTTATTGATAGAAAAGGGTGACATTTTGCTATTCAATTTTTAATAATGATTTGTTTTTGACAGTGAAGATTTGTTTTAAAATTAAAAAATATATATTTATATTATTGTGATACTACACTATAATTCAAGCAAAATTAACTTATTTATTATCTAGTTATTTATGTTTCTATTTGTGATCAAAGTACATATTTATATTTATAAGGTATCAAATATTTTTTCTCTAATTAATAATTAAATATTATATTTGTGACTTAACTATTTTATGGTTCATTTTTTTTATTTAGTTCTGAAATATGTTAGGTAGATAGAATATTAGGAAGTTGTTATACTGTCTGTATTTTATAATGTTAATTTTTAATGTTTCAAAGTGTATATTGACAAAATTAGAGATCTTCATTAATAAATGTTATAGAGTGATCATCTAGCAAATTATGTGTTAGTTATTGAAATATTTTATTCACAAAATGTATTGTTTATTTTTGATGGTTTGCAACTTTTTCAAAATAATTTAACACTTTTTCGTTTGCTTCAAAGTTAAGTAAAGTGAACTGAATTTGTATAAGACTTAAAATTTTCTGGTCATGATTTGTAAAATACTATTATAACAATTCTAGATTTGGTCTCAAAATATAGAAATTTATTTGGATATTTCCCTTTATTATATGGCTCAAATTTTACTGCTAATTTTTTCTGTACACATATCAAGTTCCGGCGTTTCTAACTACATGTTTCTTTTAATACTTCAATTCTTATAATTTTCTAATAGTTTAGTTGAATGTGTCTTTTACTGAATATAAGCCATAAAATCTTATTTCTTATTAATCATTTCCATAACTTTCATTTTTATTTTATTCTCGGGACCAAAATTATATTAATGATTATAAACAAATATCTTTAACTGTAATGTTTAAATTTTTTGATCAACCAATAAAAATCAAATTGTCTGCGTATGATTTCATGATTTATAAATAATTCTCGCTTTTCTGAAAGTGTTGTGGTTAATTTTTTTCTAACATTCACAGATGTTTTAAGGATTCTTTAATAAAATAATTAATTTTTAGATTGTTTTAAAGAAAAATTTAATACATATTTTAAGATTTTTTTCAAATAAATACTCTTATGTAGTGTTGCTGAATGTTTAGGCAGGAACTACAATTTTGATGATATTATATCCATATATGATTAAAAACTTATATATAAAACGTTTTATTAAAAAAAAATACAATGTATTATTGAAATTTTATATTTCGCATTTACTATTTCACATTTATTTTACGTCTTTAAAATTATATGAAGTAATGTACAAAATATACTCATCACCTATTTAATATAAGTTTCAGCAAAATCGCTGAAAATATACTATCGAATATTTCAGATATAGTTTTTTGAATTTGTTTGAAATGCATTTAAATTATTATTATAGCTAACTGACATTTTGATGTTTCAATTATATTTCCTTTTCATTTGAACTTAACTAGTTTTTTATTTATTCGATCCTTGAATCAGTTTTGATATGCAATAATAAAGACTGTATTCAGTACTGCAAAATATCAAACTTTAATATGTACCATTATATCGAGTTTATATAATTTTAACCCCAAATGTGTAATCAAAAGTAGAGTAATTGTGTAAAATGTCATGAAATAATGTTCGGCCAATCCTTTTAAACTAAATACATTTGTGTAGGAGCAAGGAGTAACTGGTTACAATGTTTGCAATGGTGCAAACATGTCGTTTCAACATCAAAACCTCATTCACATGCTCAAGCTTGTGATTAAAGGAAAAAAATGAAAAACTGTAACCTTGCACATTAGTCAATTTCCTATCTAAATTCAGTATTACTAATACTATTATCATTTTGTACAAATTTATATTTCCTGATTGTGAAATGGTCAAAAAGTTAGATAAACTGACAGTATTTTGTACATCACTGACAGATTGATGAATTTTCATATTTCAATCTTATGTTTCAAATTGCAAATATTGAGTTATTTGCAATCAAACTGCACATAATGTATATAAATAGCACAAGGTGACGTACCTGTGTTTGATTAGGTGTTCAGAGTTTTATTATCATGTAAAATGCCATGATTTAAATATTCATGAGCGTTAGGATTGAATAACACAATGAAACTGTAGCTCAAGCACCTTTAAATGAACTGTCTGAAAATTATGTATGAATTCAAATTTTTGGCGTAGTGTGGTTTGAGTATGGACGCTCAGAAGACACCTGTATCTTATGGATATTTATGATATTATTAGAATACAATAAACCCTGAATGTATTCAATGTAATTAGAAATCACATTATATGTGACAAGTAGACAACGCCATTATTTTCGATTGTTTATCAATTAGACGAGTGAAAATTATTTTTATGGTCTTTGATCGTTCTGATAAATTATCATCACTACAAGTAAATTTTCAATTTGAAAATTCTCTTATTGATAATTTCATGAAAAAAAATCTGATTTTGATATTGTAACAAAGCAAATTGCACATACACAGTAAGCTACATGACTCATGGCTTGCATGATTTCACGTTTATAAAACACCGTTCTAATTGACGTATTCGATTTCGATTACATTTATTATGGTTTATTATTATTTTTTTTACGTGGGCAAATTTCAACCTCTAGTGGAAATGTCACTTTATAACGTCCACAAACGTATCACTAATTTTAACACGTTCCGTACCACGGTGGTCACGAAAACTATGAAAATCTGATAATGGCCAGTTTGGATATTTATTCGAAATCGTGACTAGTATGGAACGCGTTATTAAAAAGATGAATGTAATGTAAACATTACTTTTGAAATGTATTGTTTGACAAGACTTGTATGTTAATTAGAACTTTTCAAATGTCAATAGTGTTGCAAAGTTATCTATTTTCGTTTTTAAAAAAAAAAACATGGTTTTTTGCATTATTATTTGATGAAATTAATACCTGCCACACCGTGAAGGTTATTCGTTACTTTTAAGTCTTTTGTGTTGATTTTTTACACCTTTGAATATTCACGCTGCACTTCCCATACTGTAATATATACATATATAGATTACTGATCAAATTTTTAATTTAATATTTTCTAATTGATTTAAAGTAATTAGTTGTTTTATTATATAATATTATCATATTAGATATCCTATGAAATAAATTCATGAATCTCTGATCATTTTAATTCACAGTAAATTATAGTTTATGTTTAGATTAAGATCAATTAAGTGAACTACTTTCCTTTATCATTATTAGTTTCAAGTTATTTTCAATTTAGCATAATTTAGAAACGGCTTCTTGGGATAAATAGTACAAAATAAAAGCTCTCATTTAATTTCACTATACTGTTTCCAATTCAGGACTACGATAGATTAAGATTGTTGAAACTATAATAGAGACAGTATTGATGATTCAACATGGTTCATTATATTCACCTAACCGCTGCAATACATTTTTATGTAACAATGCTTAAGGTTTTTTTAAACATCTGTTATGTAGTACATTTTCTTATAGCCAAATTTGTTTCTGTTTGACGCGTCAATTGTTAAATTTAGTGCCATTTTTTTCTTACTGAAAAACTATCTTTCTCAAGTCTTATGAACAATTTTTGTTTATATTTTTATAATATTTGTTAGGTGCATGTGCATTACTTTAATCATATTAGTAGTTTGAATAAGCATATACCAATCACAAATTGATATGAATATTTTCTAACTTTAAGAACGAAAGCTTTTTTTCAACTGTATGACATAATTGAAATTGATTTATTTGTAAATTTTATAATTTGTACCCTTTTTTTTTAAATTTATGTTTTGACATTCCATTTTAGCTACGTACTTTATTTTCAAGTGTATTTTTATTATTTTTTATAATCTCAGCCTTACAGACATGCAATATTAGTGATTAAAAAGTATGTTTTTAAAATTAAAACCTTCATTTTCGAATACGGCAGGTTCCATTATCATCTTAGTAGTTATATTATTAATTATATTATTCAAACAAAATATATTATATTATATACATTATCTGAAAATTTTGATTTTATTACTGTCATATCCTTGTAAAAATAATTTTGTAATAAAAAAAACACAATTTAAATGCATAGAATTTTATTCATGCAGATATATACATGTATATATACTTTTAATACATTCTTCATATTTTATCACAGAAAATCAGTAAATTGAGTATAAAAAAAATACATATAAATCACATAGATTAAAAGTTATATACATACAATACATGCGTAAATTTGAATGTCAAGATATCCATTGAATTTTGAGTCCTTAAAAAATATATATTCATTGTCGAACATATCGAAAAATGGAATAATTATTAAAAAAAATTTGATCAAACTTTTGAAATAAAAAAAAACGTGTACCTCGCTCAACTAACATCTAGCATAATTATTAATTTTATATTGACAACGATAGAAAATTGAGTTTTACAATGATAAGCCTTACATAGTGTCAATATTTAAATGCGTTCAAAAATTATAATTGGATTTAATCGTAAATTAGTGAGGTCACACGTATTAATTCAAAATTATATTCTATGTATAAAAGCTTGTGCATAATTATATTAAAAAGGTAATACTAAATAATAAAAATATGTTGAAAAAAATGCTAAAAGCACATACTTATTACGCTGAAGATTATGGAACAACGTATCAAACTATATTCCAACACCTAATCCATCTAACATCGAAACAGTTATAACGTACACACATCTTTTTCATGAACAGTGCCTGTAAGCAAGTCTAATCTTAAAATAAGAAATATATTTTATACTTTTACCAAGTACGATTAAATTTTGAGATATCTCTTTTCTTTGTCTGTTGCATAATTCTCTTTTTTGTCGTCTCGTTTTGTTTTGTGATCTCTGTATTGGGAATTTTCATCTTTTTTCATTTTCTGATCTTTGTTGTATGGGATGTTTTCGTCTTTTTGCATTTTCTGGTCTTTGTTGTACGGGAAGTTTTCGTCTTTTTTGACTTTGAATCCTTTCATTTTATATTTATCTTTTCTCGAGTTCTTATAATTTTTAATTTTAAACTTGTCATTTGAATCGACGTAGATAGGTTCGTTTTTATATTTTCGTTCATATTTAAAATTTTCTTTGTCGTTGAAGTTCATCGCTTCGGTTTTAATATGCTTTTTATTCTTTTTTAATTTTTGACCGTCTGTTGACTCTCTAAGATATTTTTCTTGCTTTCTCCTTTCTTTAATATGCTTCTTATTAAGATTCGAAGCATTATTTTTAGGGTAGTTGAAATGTTTAGATTTGTCTTGCAAATTAGAATCCTCTTTAACGAACGTTTCATCGAATGCTTTCGGATCAACATAGTTATGCACATGATAAGGCGAAATCGATCTCTTCCTCGTAGGTTTTTTATATACTTTATTGTACTCATCAAACTTTTCAGATCTTAAACTATTGAGCACTTCAAACGTATTAGGCAATTGATCGTCCTTATTTGAAGAATCAACGAGCACATCGTTAAAACTTTCATCCGTCAACGGGACTGCGTTATCGACTACCTCAGTTATATTTTCCACCACCATATTACCGTCCTCATTCTTTATACATTCGCAAACAGTTTTCTCCTGTTTGATAAACTCGTCTTCTGCATCTTTCGAATTCAAATCGGCATAATACTGCGATATCTTCTTGTAATTGTCCAACTGATAATACGACGCAGGCAGGCTTCCGCGATAGTTTTTAGACTCCAAAAGTTTTATTTTAGACTTCAAAATGTGATTTTCGTGTTGCAGCTCTTGCATGTTGTAAACTAATTGGCTCAACGACGCGAACATGTCGGGCGTGCAATCGTCGGTCGTTCCCCAAACGTGTCCGACGGCCACGCATGTCGTGGTTATAACAGTGCCGACGAGTATCATGTTGAGTATGCTGCTGAGTTTGTTGTTTCTTTTGTGAATATAAGATTTAATCGACGGACTCGTGAAAAATTCATCGCACAGCTCTTCTTCGCTTCCGCGAGTGCTCGCTGTATCGGAATTGTTGCATTTTTCCTTCTGGTCGTATTGAGGAATGGGATATTTTATTTCTTGCGATAGACCGTGGTTAGAAATGTCGATTTTTTCTTCGGTGTAACTAGGCGGGTTGTCTTTTTCTATTTTCATATTTTCGTTGGCTTCTTCGGAAAATTCCACTTCGTCGTCGGTGATGATTGAAACTCCATCTGTGTCCACGTCATCTTCTTTTTTACTGAAATATATGATTGAAATGTTAAATGTGAAACATATTTAAAAAACTTCCAGCGAGGTAGACAGGAAATATGACATAACACGAATCGCTAAAGGATATTTACTTTGTTTCCATTGCTAAATTTTTTAATGAGTCATATATTGTTTTGCTAAAATGCGAAAATGTAAACATAATCCGTAAATACTTAAATACAGATTTATTTAAGAAAAAATAAAATATTTACACTTGAGGGGAGAGCGAATGTTTTGCCTCATTCGTTTTTTTTTTGTCTACCAAAGTCCAACTTTCGACAGAGTCAGAATCGCTGTTATTTTCATTGTTCGTTTCTTCCATCCTTCTGCAAACAAATAAAGCAATACATTATTTTCATTACATAAAAAAATTCCAAATTATGAATGGAATTAACGTTTTTTTTAATAATTAAACGTTAAATAATCACATTTGCTTAATGAAAAACATTGCAGATGTTTACGTAATACGCAACAATATTATCTCAAAGCACATATTTTTCAGAATACAATGTACATACGAGACTTTATAACAACACTATATCTTCTGTGATATGATTTGACAACATAAAATTAGTAATAAACAACGATTTCATTATTTTTTAAATCTTTAGAGTACAATATGTGTCGTCATCGAAGTCAAACATAAAGTAGGGTATTAAGTACAGGGATGTAATTTAAACCAGGAAGGGATGGTTTTTAATACTCAATTCAAGAGTTATTATACGTGATAAGGAAAAATGTCTGAACTAATAGGGGTATATTGGAAAGTCTATTATACATATATCATCAAAGTTGAATGAAAAGCAGTGTGTTCAGTATAGGGATGTAACTGAAATTAAGAAGGGATGGTTTTTAGTACTCAATTCAAAGTTTATCATATGTGGGTACTAAAGGTGGTATGTTAAAAAGTCTTTATATTACATTGTCGAAGTTGTAGTGTGTTCAGAACAAAGGTATTATTGAACTGAAACCAGGAAGGGGTGGTTTTTAGTGCTCAATCTGAGAGTTACCTTCATATAAAACGTGATAAGGGAAAATGTTTGAACTAACAATGATATATTGAATTTTTTTTATTATACATCACCGAAATCGAATAAAAAAATCAATTCAGTACAAATACGTTATCGAATTGAAACCAAGAATGGATAGTTTTTAGTGCTCAATCCAACCTTCTCCTTCTCATACTTGATAAAGAAAAAAAATTTGAACTAACAGTGATACATCAAAGTCTTTATTATACAGACTGGCACATGATAATGACATAAAAAATATTTATGCGAATTTACTTCATCAGATATGATCAACATTAACAAAAATAATCAAAAACTGACAAGTTGATAAAAAAATATCTTTCATATAAACAGAAATAATACGAAACCACATTTATCAGTAATCTTTATAAGTACAGTTTTATTTATGGAAGCAGATAATGAAAAAAACAATACCGACCGAAAACGGACGATGACTCGCGGAAAACGACGGAGACGTTTCAGACCCGGCGGCCGAAAGTGCACTGAATTTTCAGCGTTTCAGCAAAAACTGAAAAATCGAGAACAAACTTCGCACACAACAGCAGCGTTGACAGCGCTCCGTTTATTTATAAACTCGCGTTCGATACACTGGCCATAACACGCGCAACGGCGGCCATCGATTTGCATATTGCGTTTTGCATTTTCCGAACTATTTTAACACTTTTGAAGCGTTCCGAAGCGTAAAATGTGTCGTTTGATTGTTAAGTGTGTTTAATGTGCGTTTTGATCGTTTATAATGAAGGTTCGTGATGTCGGATTGGGTTTTTTTTTCGAGCTTTTATTATTTTGTATTGGTTTTGTCGAGTCAGTAGATTCGTATTAAGTATAAATAAGTCGAACAATAGATGTGCATTTTGTCCAGAAAGTGAGTCAGTTTGGGGGAAGTGTTGCCAAAAACATTCAGGCTAAATTTATCACAAAGGATTCTGAGTTTTTTTCGTGGAACAAAGTAAATTTTAATAATGGAAGATGTGGTTTGTATAATGTTTTGAGTAGTGAATTTCTATACGAGATGTGCAAATATTAAAAATGTATTCTTAAATAAAAGTTATAATAAATATCAAGTTGCACAAAATAGCAAGAATTATAGTGTTTTTAATATGAAAATGATACCCAAACAAAAAAAATCAATAATGTTATATAATAATGGATATATAAGTGGGATGTTTTGAAACAATTTCTTAAACAGTATATAATTACTATTGGGAAATTAATTGTCGATATGATTAGAGTATTGCAGAATATGTTATTGAAATATTTTTAAAACTATAGAACTTAATATTGATATATGTTCTCAAATAAACTTTGATACATTATTTTAATGGACCCAAAAAATTATAACTGACATTAAATGGTCTTGAAAAGGTTTAATATTTTATTATTATTGTCAAACAGTAATGTAGGTTAAATGTGAAACAACAAAAATTGGTAGATTTACCGGGTAGTGTTTGTTACGGGTCAAAATATACTTCAAGCCGATATGTATGCGAATGAGAAAAATCTATACAATACAACTGTTTTTTAATAAAGTATTTTATATATTGAAAATAAATAATTTCAAATATATGTATCTACAACAAACTGTTTATAAGAATCGACTACGAATTGAAACACAAAATATAATATGTATTAAAGTGAATTATTGATACGAAAAACTGTATGAAAACGAATAAAATTACCACTTCCAAACAAAAACGTCCACACAACAAACGTCAAAGCTGTCAACAGATACTTCGGCCACTTTTACCAACATGGCCATTTTGCAAAATTTATTCGTGATTGTTTTGGCATTTGCATTTTTTGAAGTTATTAAAATTAAAATGCAAAAATATAGTTTTTAATGATCAGATCTACGCCCAGACGACACTAGAAAACACCGACACTAAACCGTACCAACCTTTGTGTGTTCTAGTGTCGTGTGTTCTACTGTTGTTTGGGAAAACTATAGTTTTTGTAATACTTCTAAAATGTATTAAATAAATATTTTATGTTTTTAAAAATGTGATTGCGATGACGATGATTAAAAAAAATATGCAAATGAATTAGAAAAAGTCCTTGACTGAATAGTCGTCGATATTATTAGTCATGGATTTAATATTTGTTCAACACAGTCATTAATGAGACTTATTAATATTATTTAGTGATAAAATTTTGAATCTCATATATTTAACACACTGTGAATATTTGAAATTTCAAAATTGATAATCAGAGGGAATGAAAGTGAAATTAGTTGTAGTATCACATAGAAGAAAAACAATGGTTCCTTAACTTTTCGTTTTGTTGATTAAACGAACTAGAAAGCAAGATATGTCCTCAATCGTGTTATAAAAGTAGAAAGTTTATTTTTTTCTGATCATTACTATATGTATTAGAGTGGACAACGAAAAGAGAAACAGTCGAAAAAACTTCATATATAATATTTAGCCAACGAAATACAAGATTCTTAGTACATATTATTATAGATTACAATTAGAGAGTCTCTTTCAAATTTTCAGTAGTGTTTACGGTATTTTTGTGATGTCGAAAACGCCTTAATAACCCATTGTATTTGAACGTTCACACGACCCAAAAAGTAAGTTCGTATGTGAACCGATTTATCTTTAGTATACTTTTAACAATGTTCGAGTTCGTTAGCTTAGAAGTTTCAAAATTACATCAACAATATTTTGTATGAACATCTGTTTGTTTTGAGGTCGAACGAAGGTTGTTGACGTTATGTTGCGGGAAATTTAAATGAGGAACAATATGCAAATTGCATTTATATCGATGCGATGTGTTGAAAAAACAAGTTTTCCCATTTTTTTTCAATCGAAATGATTTCATATACGTTTGGATTTCTTTTTCGTCGATCCAAAGAAAAATTAGCTGTAGGAAATTCAAGTCAGAAACTAATGGGCGTTACGTGGGAGTTTGTCGAGCGACTATCTGACATCCATGTTTGGAAAACAACCTTGTGATCTCACTTTTCTGCGAAGCCTACTCACACAACAAATATTCGCTACGATTTTCATTGAAAAACTGAAGGTTTCACCAAACTCCAAAAAAATACTTTCGATCCATAATCGCACAAATACCCGCTTGCGTTAACCAATCAAATTGAATATTCAAAAAACAAGAATTTCTCGAACATCTATGACGCAATCATTGACATTTTCAAACAGATACATACAATTAGTATTTACTACGATTTTCATTAAAAAACTGAATGTTTTACAAACTAAAATTAAAAATTTGATCCATAACTGCACAAATACACTTGCAATAAAAACCAATCAATATTCTAAAAAACAAGAATTTCTCGAACATCCATGACACAATCATTTACATTTTTAAACAGAAACACATTACGAGTATTCACTACGATTTTCATTGAAAAACTGAAGGTTTTACAAACTAAAATAAAAAACTCGATCTATAACTGCACAAATATGTACACACTTGCAATAAAAACCAATCAATAATCTAATTGAATATTCTGAAAAACAAGAATTTCTCGAGCATCCATGACGTAATCATCATCATTTTCAAACAGAAACACACAATGAGTATTCATTATTATTTTCATTGAAAAACTGAAGATTTTATAAACTAAAATTAAAAAATTCGATCCATAACTGCACAAATATGTATACACTTGCAATAAAAACCAATCAACAATCTAATTGAATATTCAAAAAAAAAGAATCTCTCAACCATCTATGAGGCAATCTTCAACCAATTATTCAACAGAAGCTTCCCGAAACCAGAAGTCCTCATATCGATCGGAATCGACAAAGACAAAGAGGCTCCACCTCCAATAGAAAGTGGCAGACGAATCTGGTCACCATAAAGTGGGGGATTCCGCGATTCTCACCTGCCTCCCACTTTGCCAGTGCAACGTTAGCCTCCGTCGCGCGGCGTTCTTCGGCCGCTCTTGTCTTCCGAGGAAACCAGCATGGTCCTCCTGAGGCTGCAGACCAGCTCCTAGTCGTCGTGGGTGAGTCCTGGAAGGGTTTGGGAGCTGATGGAGTAAGGGACGGCGAAGGTCCGAGGGCCGGCAGCCTTGGACGACGCCCACCTGATCTCGGTGCATTCTGTTTGTTGTTTTGGTCTGGTGGGCCTCGGAGTGGTGGTGTGGGCAGTGTGTGGACTTTTTTGGATTCTGCGGGTTTGTTAGTTCCGATCGGGTTTTGGTTGGTGTGTTGAAGGATTCGTTGGTTTGAGTGTTTTCGGTGTATTAGTGGTACCTATTTCAGTTTTTGAATTTTGTGAGTGGTTCGAAGTATTTTTGTTGTTATATTTGTTGTTTAGTGAAGAAAAAGTGATATTTGGATGCTTGGAAAAATTGATGTTTTCAATAAATTGGGAAACCACCGGAATTATCAATTAATGTTTGGTATTTATAAGAAAACTCAGAAAAAATATGAAAAAAATTTGAGGACTTTCTGTTAGAGGAAGCATAAGAATATGAAATATTTATTTTCGAAATAGACCGAAAATTTTCTAATATTGCATAATAATAAAAAATAATTTCAACTTTCATTTAATTTGTTCATACATAAATTTGAAGTCTTTTTTAAGTACAAGGAGATTGTTAGAAAAAAGGCAATTCAAAAACGTGATTTTTTTGTATGATTGTTAATTTAATTTACTCTATTTTGTTTATAATTTAATTCACGCCCGAAAATGCTATGAAAATTACAAAAATAAACAGAAAAAAAATGAAATTTCGATATCAATAGCTTATAGTTTTATCAAACACACTGGTTCCTGCCGATCACTAGGGTTAAGCGAAATTTGTTGCGGTCAGTAGATGGAAGGGATTACGAACCGTTAACCCGAAATCTTTCGGAAAAAGATAGTTTTTTGTAATTAAGCTCTTTGGTAATTACCTTTACCGATCACCACCACACATTACACAAGATAAGAAAAAATTGTCTAAACTTCCGACGGTAGAAAACAGGCTTTGTTCTGCAGTGAACGTTTATATAAACTGGCAAACTGCATATGATGTCATGCAAAAAGTTGTTCTTTTTTATTTATTTGTATTAAAAGAATGCGTTTGGCTCCTGCTGCGATACTTCTTCTTAATAATAATGTATGTATATCGATAAATTTGTTGTTTCTAAAATAATGATAAATTTTTATTATTCGAATTGAAAAGATTCTAGATATAAATACGTTCATACCATTCATGGAATTCATCCTAATTGGAATTATTAAATAAAAGTTTCGAATTTTTTAGACTAAAACCTAAAATGAAATCGAAGAAATAGGATATGAAATTTTAGCTTGAACTTTCTTATCGTGGTTTTATGTGTTTTTGAAAATGGCACACCTAAACAAATATGGTGACATCAAGTTTCCGTTAAAATCGGATTTCGAACTCAACATACATATGTACCGGTAAAATGTATGCATACGTAACATTTTTTAATGTTTATATTCGTCGTTTTGTAAAACGCTTTCGATTACGAATAATTTTAACGGATTGCATTAATTACTCAACATTCAACTTTCTCATCATAAGTCTCTATGATAAAGCTTTTCCAATATCATAGGAGTTCGGGCTTTTTATAATGAGTGAAGATAACTCTCAAGAAAAATCATCCCTTCCATATGATCTCAAATATGGACATATGAAATCCATTCATAGACCGCGCTATTTACTGCTCAACTCAAAGGTTCAACTTCATTTTATAAAAATAAAAATTTTACCTGGGTCGTTTTTTTTTCACTTTTATCGCTTATTGCTCCGAATCAATAACACCAACATAGATTATTTTTTCACATAATTATACTGTAGAATTTTCTGAATTTAAATATGTAATCATTTATAAGATTTTACCAAATACAACTGATTGTTGTATTTTACCAAATACAAGTTGCGGTCCTCATTTGAGGACGATGGAAGGATATGGGTTAACTTATTTAGCATACGTTTCTTTATACATATGTATACATTTACATTCTCAACAAGATTGTAGAATATATTTGAATAAAGAACTAGTTTTTCTTGATTTTTAGACATATAAAAAATCTATAAGATTTTTTAACAAATTGCTTTAATTTTTTTGGTTATAAACAGAATATTTTTATGTATTTCACATATCTATTAGTTATACATATATACTTATGTTGATTTTAACAATTCTTTTGCAGATTTTATTTATTGAGAATGGAGAAGTCAACAAGTAAATTAGTTTCTCTTTCGTTTCTTCTTTTAGCATATACAAATATCTGTAATGGAGGGTAATTATTATTATTTAAATAATCACATAAATAATTGAGAAGTTGCTTCAGAGTATTGATTGCGTTTTATTAATTTACAGACAATATACTGTGATTGGTGGAAATAAAATAAGACCATTTAGTGATTATACATTAGCTGTTAGTTGGTCTGGAGAACAGCCTAATAATTTGGTGTTAGAAATAAGTAATCCAAAGCATGGTTTCAGAGAAGCGCAAGAACTAACTCTAGAACCAGAATCCACAAAAATTGCAACATTTAAAGTAAGTTGTTGAAATTGAAAATAATAGTGAAATTTTGAAAAATGGTTCAATTTGATAAATGGTTCATTTTAGATTGGCAATCTGCAACCTGGAAATTACAATCTAACTATACGCTCTACATCTGTTGAAGAGTTTTACGATTATGTACCTTTGCAGTATGAAAACAAAACTTATTGTGTATTTTTGCATACAGATAAAACGGTTTATCAACCAGGTGATATAATATATTTTCGGTTATTGGTTTTAAATGCATTTTTAAAGCCGTTACTGAACATAAAGCCAGATTTGACTTTGAAGGTGAATATGAATTATTATTATTATTATTATATTATTATATTCAAAATTATTGATTAAAATGTGAATGTGATTAAAAATAAATTATAATTTTAAGGATGGTAGAGGAAATGTAGTCAAGAAATGGCCAAATGCACCTCTTTCAAAAGGTGTATTTAGCAATGAAATTCAAGTTGCAGAATTTCCTGTATATGGAGATTGGATTTTTGAAATTGATATAAACGATCAATCTTATTCTCAGAAAGTACTTGTGGCTGATTTTGTACTTCCTAAATTTTTAATGAAAATCCATGGACCGAAGCACATTTACTTCAATGATGAGAAATTTTCTGTATCTGTCAAAGCTCAGTACGTTATAAGATATACTTACAATTTACTTTATTTATAAGATTAAAAATATAAAGGTAAATATGTAGTAACATATATTGTATTGAATTTTCAGGCAGTTGACTGGTCAAAATGTTGTTGGAGAATTAACACTCAGTGCTTATCCAGTATTTTTCTCAGGCGTAATTCAGCCTATTTTTCAAGCTCCTGTAAGAAAAGTTGTTCCCATAGATGGACATGTCGATATTGAGATAAATATAAAAGATGACTTAAAACTGACAGAAATAGAAGGAAGCGAAAGAAGTGTTGTAGTTGAAGCAGTTGTAGAAGAGGCACTTACAGGCCGTAGACATAATGTGTCAACATTAATTCATCTTCACAGAACTCGTCAAGCGCTATTTTATAATGTTCAGTCTTATTATAAGTCTAATATGCCTTTTGTAGTTCAAGTACGTCTTTATATAAAAAATATTTTTTCATTTGATATACGTATAATAGTTTCAACTACAATTTAATTTATATAATAAAATACAGTTAAAAACATCTGCATGGGAAAATGAAAATGTATTCAAAGCAAAACCAGTACAAATAAAATACAGTTTTAGTGGAGAAGGAGAAGAAAGAGCTGGAAACGTTTTAGAAGCTGATTGTTGGTTTGATCTCAAAGGAGAATGCCAACACACATACTATCCACAGCCAGTCAGCAATCAATCGTTATTGGATATAGAGGTTTTTTAAATTTTTTTATCTCTTTTAAAGATCTATGTTTTGGAAATTTTTATTTAAATTGTTATTGTTATTTAGATAAGATACATGGATATAAAAGAGAAAATCTCAGGAATTAAATCGTTCCAATCACCCTCTAAAAATTTTTTGCAAGCCCAATTGTTAGAACATAATCCAAAGGTTAATGAAAAAGTTAAAGTCGGAATAAATTGTACTGAGCCCATCAACTTTTTTTCTTATTATGTAATTGGAAGAGGAAATATTGTATATGCAAATACTGTTCAGGTATTGAATTTTTTCCTTTAAAAAATTCTGCAAAAAAATTGCAAATTTTTAACATATTTCACACAATAGGTAGTACCAGCAAGAAAAGTGAATGAATTTGAATTTCATGCAACACAAGCAATGGCCCCAGAAGCTACAATAATTATCACATATGTAAGGAACACTAAGGAACTTATTGGAGATTCTTTCAAATTCAAAGTTGATGGGATTTTATTGAATAATGTAATAACTTTTACTAAATAGTTGTTTTGATTATATGAAATTTTCGTTGAAACTAAAAAAGATAATAAATTCAAAGGTAGAAGTGAAAATCTTGCCACAAGATCCAGAACCGTTGGGAAATCTGGATGTTATGATCACAGCACCGCCAAATTCATATATCGCATTAATGGCAGGTTCACCATCTCCAGATTTTTCTATTAGTACAAATCATCATTATAAAGCTGGTGAAGGTAGTGGCTTGTCACCAGAAAAGGTATTCAAACAGTAAATTTTATTTTAATAAGTTAATTGAAATTAACAATGTCATGAATTAATTGTTTTAGGTTTTAGAAGAATTACAAAGTTTTTCTGGATACAATAATGAATTGATGTATGCGTATGAAACTGTGAATGGACAAATGACAATGGAAATATTCAAAGTAAGAATATAACAAAACATGAGTAAATGATGAATGAATTAATTATTGAATTTTATTTTAGGAATCGAGAGTATTTTTAATGACTAATAATAAAGTGAATGGAAAATATAGCACTTGTGAGTAAATTCATTTATGGTAAACTTTATTTGTAATGTTATTCATTCAACATAAATTTATAGATTATGAATCTGAAAATGGTAGAGCTGAAAGAAGTACACGTTCTCCTTTGGCTGGACCTTATGCTTTCAGTCATTTACCGCCTCTTCCAGTGCCTCGATTACACCTCGGAAGACTACCCACACCTACGTGGCTTTTTACCAATACTACTTCAAAGTATTTTAAATAAACGGAGTTTAAGCAAATGTTTTCACATGTATTAAATTTTTATTTTCATTTTCAGCGGTGATAGTGAAACAATTTTAGGGCGAAGAGTGTCTGCAAATGCTGGGAACGAATGGTCAGTAGGAGCATGGGTAGTTCATCCGACTTTAGGACTTGGGTTTGCACCAACAGTGAAAGCAAATGTGCGTCAGCGTTTATTAACTGTGTCAGCACCTTCAAATATTAAAGAAGGAGAAACAATTGCCGTAATAGTTAATTTATTAAATCCTTACTATTATCCATTGACTGCAGAAATCACTTTACAAAACCCAAATCAAGAATTTAGATTTGAAGATTTATCAAATGAAATTAATTCAAATCCAAGTATGTGTATTTATAATATTTTGATAGTGAATTAGTTTTTTTTTTATATTAAATTTATCACTAAATATTCAATTACAGAAGTAGAATTGTATCAACGACAAAAATTAAACGTGCCAGCAAATCGTACATCTTCTGTAGTATTTTTCATTGTACCAGTACTAAAGCCATCTGTAACGGGTACAACAATTACATTAGATATAAATTCATCTGCAAAGGGAGCTAGAGAATCGTTACAACACCAATTAACAATTTTCGTATGAAAATAAAATAAAACATGTATTAAAAGTCTATATCTACATTATATATACATGTGTTTAATTTATAGCCAGAAGGAGAAGAAATGATTGATCAAAGTAGCATACTATTGGATATAGATAATAGTCCAATCAATAGCGAAATAACATTGAAGAATAAAACATTGTCAGATAACAGACGACCAAGTAAAATTTCATACGAAGAGTTACAAACGGGTGTCACTGGTTCTTTGTTAGGTCCAGCATTGGGAGTGATTCCTCGATTGTTAGACATACCGCCTGCCAATGGTTATTTCAATATGTTGCCATTTATGGCTTCGGTTTTACTTTTACAGCATCTTGAGGTATACACAACATGAACTTATTTATAAGTATAATTTGAAAAAACATAAGCACATAATACAAATAACTATAATAATATAATTTTCAATAACAGAATGACATACCTGACAGTGTTAGATTAGAAGGAATAAATGCTATGAAAAAATTGTATCAGCAACAAATGTTATATCGAAAAAGAGACGGTTCATTTGGTATAAATACTGACCAAAAGAGCGAAGGAAGTGTTTGGTTAGATTTTTTTTGGTATCAATAAAATAAATGTGTTTTTATACGTAAATATTTTTAAATTATGTTTTCTTTTTCAGGGTTACTGGAATTACAGCACAATGGTTTTCCCGAGCAATCAAACTTTCAGAAGTCAGTGTTGAAAGAGCTATTATCAATAATGCACTGCAATGGCTATCTAAAAAACAATATGCAGATGGAAGTTTCAGAGAATCAACAACTTTGCCTATTGATGATCCTTTGCAACAAAATCCTGTTACACTTACAGCGCTTACATTACAAGCATTTCTTGATACAAGGGTATGTATAATATTATTATTTAAAAAATATTAATTTGATAATTTTAACAAAATATTTTGATATATGATTTTTCAGTTCATGGTTGGAGAAGAGTATAGAAATTTGATAAGTAAAGCACAAGATTGGTTAGTAAAAAATATAGCAAAAGCTGCCGACGAGAAATGGGACGCAGGTGTTTTAGCACCGTTATCTGGAATTTTACATGCTGCTGGACATCCGGCAGCTATACAAGCTACACATTTACTAAATTCTCTTGCAAATGTTACTGGTATGAACAATTATATAAAAAAATAGCCATGAAAAGCAAACAGTTAACTAATATAATATAATGTTTAGATGGAAAGCGTTGGTGGGAACTTACTACTGTTGAAGGAGAAATGAAAAATCCGTGGAGAAAAGGCAGTAGTCGCAATGTGTGGGTGACTGCATGGGGTTTACAAGCATTATTAGCCCAAGGTTATTTATCAGAAGCATTGGAAACTGCTGAAATATTGGTTTCATATTTGACTGATTGGTCAGATTTAATGCAATCACTGCCAGCATTACCAGCTTTGATAAATTTATCTAAAAAACTTCCAAAAGAAACTCAAGTGACGTTGGAATTTTACTGCCCGAATGATAAAACAATATTTACAGTGAACAATGAAAATCGTATGATTTTCCAGAAAAAACAAGTATGATTAGTATTTTCAGAATAAAAATAATTCTAGTTTATAATCTTGTAGCTTAAGTAGTATCTTTTTTTTTTATTAAATCGTACCATTGATCTGACAAAATTTTCAAATACTATTAAAAAATTTTCATTAATATTTGAATTAGATGAAAACTTATAATTTCCCAAGAGTGAACGGTTATAATTCTTTGAAACCTAAAATGTTACTTTTTTATTAGGTCAGGGGTAGTGAATGTAAGATTATGGGAAATGGCAAAGGTACAACTATAAGTTTATTACAAGGCATCCGCCGCACAAATGTAACAGGTGCTTGGCCTCGTTTTACCTTGGATCCTAGAGTAGATGCCATATCGACACCTCATAGACTTCAGCTTTCAATTTGTATAGGGTAATTATACAAATATTTATATAAAAATTAATTTTTATAAAAAATTCAACCAAGGTTTCAAAAAATATTTCAGATTCGTTCCATTGCCCGGAGAAGAGATGAGTGGACCAGTATTAATGAAACTTCGTTTACCGTCTGGTTTCGTTGCAGATTTAGATATTACTGCTCTACTGGTATACAATATATTAAATTAATAAAAATAAATCAAAATTTTTAACAAAAAAAAATAAATTTCAGTCTAGTGGTGTTGTGCGGGCAGCTCATGAAGTCCATCTGAAAAAAATCTCAAGTGAACCACCTTTGCAGATGATATTATCACCGTTAAAGACAGCTGAACGATGCATAACAATAAAGGCGTCTCGTATATATCCAATAGCTAATGAACGTCCTGGTGTAATAACATTAGTTGATCTCACTGATAATAGTAATCAATTTATATTCTTGTGATATATTATTATATGAACAGCATTAGGAATTTCCAATTTTTAGGCCGTAGAGCACGGGCATTTTTTAGCGGAGGACAAACTAGTGCATGTGCGTTATGCGGTGGCGTAGGAGCCAAAGGTTGTGGAGGTTCAGGGCAAGGAGGTTCTGCAGGAGGGTGTATAGCTGCAGCACGACAACAATCTTCTCTTCCTGAAGAAATTAAAACGAAACCTACTTCTCATGCAAATACAGCATTTGGAAACGTTTTAACCATATTAATTTTAATTGTAATGATTCATAAATTAAATAGTTTGTGTAAATGAAAAAATTTCATAGAAAAAAAAGTGCCAAAATTAACAATCTAACAAATGTAATCAATGTTACTAAATATATGGATAAAATTATATGTTGATAAATAAAAAAAATATATAATTAATAGTAAAATCGGACTTATTTGAATGTTGAATCCATTTAAATGGTGTTTTGAAATTTAAGAATATGATATTTAAGAAAGGGATAAACAATTTACAATTTTTTTTATTAATAATACTAGCAATATGCATATAAAATATGAACTATTTCTACATCTACAGTATAAATAAAAAAATGAATTTATTAAAATCTATACAAGGTGGATAATTTAAATCTTTTAAGGCACATTTTTTAGATAAAAAATGTTAAACATATAATAATAAAATTGTGCATTTAAGGCTATAATAAGACTGAAATATATATTTGTTAGAATTCAGCCTTAATACAAATGTGTCATAAAACTTTTATGCCGATTTTTCATTTTACAAATTCTATTAAAATTTTTACTAATATATCATTATCTTCATCATAATATAAATTGCAAATTTAGAATTTCAGAAGCTCGCATGTAACATTAAAAATCATAATCTATAATATGTATATGTATTGTATATATTATACACCGATTAGTGATTGTATGTTTTTACTCAGTTGGTGCTTTCACTAAAATGTATGTAAAAAGCAATCACATATTATGAGGTCTGTTATGACTAGTGAAATTAGTAGTTTATCAAAATGTAAAACACTTTATTTTTAATAAGAATAATATTTGATTTGTGGTCAATCCAGTTTTAATGATTAGTATAATAGTTATGAGAATTGCGATGTAAAATAATTCGTTACAGTTTACTTGATACACTTAAAAAATTTTAATCTGCAAATCGAATCCCATTACAGATGTTACATTTCTTTTGTTCAAATCGAGTTCTAGAAAATTCATTCTTTAGCCAAAATTTGAAATGAGAAACAAGAACTTCAATTACATGCTTTCTCGCTCCGAGAGAAGATAAAATTTCCAGGGTATTTGATAACTTTGAATCAATACTATAATTTACTTTAATAATTTCAGTAAATTTTTCAAACAAAAATAAAGGCAAATTATTTCTGTCGATACCTAGAGCGATTAATTGTTCAAATGTTGAATCGAATAGTTTACTGATACAACCTTGAATTATATTATACAAATAAGTAAATGTGACATCAGACAAGGAGTCTACACAATTCATTATAAACTTTTCCATTTTAGCAGGTGAATCACACATTTCGACAATCCTAATTACAGATTTAAGTGCTAAAACACAATCAAAAGAAATATTTGGAAACGAAACCCTAGTTGGACAATTTTTGGCTATTAGTCTCGATGGGCCTATATTAGTAAACAGTTCAGCTCTTTCAGTAGGATTTAAGTTTATAAGTATATCTGGACTGATGTTGTGATGACCGTTTAATAATACTTTGTCTGTTCCACTGAACGATATCTTGATTTCATTTTTATTGAATTGTTTATTCATTTTCAGTGTGTTGGCAAAAAATGAATCTTTGTCGGTTATAATTTTCATACTACGTATAATTTGAACGTTTCCATCCACATTTCCATTTTGGCGACGAGTTTCAGCAGACATTTTATCAAAAATTTTTCTGTAAATTACAAAAAGATGGATAAGCAAATACATTGATCAGTCACAATGTGATTAATAAAAATATGTAAACCTGTGTTTGTTGCTGCGAAGCATATCTCTTTGTTGCTCTATAGTAGAAAGTTGTGTTTCTTCAATCAAAATCGAAGCGGTTCTAATATTTATCACAGAATGGAAAAAGAAAAGAAGAGACGAGGACATTTGCAACCATTCTAAAGTTGTTGGGGTTTCACCATTCCTTTTATACTAGCGATAATAAATTAAATAAAAAATATGTGAGAAAATCAAAATTGAAGTAAAAAATAAAATTCCTAAACATTTGTTTATAATATACCTTATCAATCATAACATATACTCCGTTTGTGATGCCTAAACCATTTGTGATAGTGCTAGCAAAAAGCAGTCCATTGTGAGCACCTTTTGCAATCTTAAAATATAAAAAAAAAAACATACTGGACATCAAAATAAACACACTTTATAAAACAAACATTTAAAATGTGCATTGAAATAAAATAAAAATTTGTAATAACAAAAATATATACTTGTCCTATAGCGATTCCACGACTGACACTAGCTGCTAGAATTTGGCTCGATGCACTAGCAGCAATACCGAATATGCTTGCACCAATATTCAACCAGCATCCTCGAGATTCAGAATCTTTCAAACCTATAGACTGATAACAATTTCATTAAAGACAAAAATTGTAAAAATCTTATTAAGGTAAATAGTTAAAATAAAACCTGCTCATGTTTTTTTCTGTCTTTGAGAGTTATACCAGACACAGTAGTACCTACAACACCAGTTGCTAACGTACCCACAGCCGCAGTGATCATTACAGGTGCAGCTACTGGTAAAAATAAAGCAGTCGCAAAAATTCCGGCTGATGTTAATCCTATACCAGTTCCTGCTTTGTTGATAACATTAATTACTTTGGATTTAGTCGAAGATGCAGGGGATAATATAATATCAAGAGATACTTTTTGAACATCCTGAAAATAAATGGCAAAATATTAAAATTAATTTCAAAATTAATATAGAGAAATACTAATCACACATATTACCCCACAAAAATTATATTTTCCATTTTTCGGAAGGACTAAAACACCTTTAGGTAGTTTATTATTTTCCATATAATCATTCCAATTTTTATAGACTCTTCCATTATCGTCAATATATAAACAACATGGAGAAGTACCTTAATAATTTTTGATCAATGTATAATAATAAAAAATCAATTTCATAAGTTTTTTTGTTATTATTTAGCTTACAAGTTTCGCTATCAGCTATACATTTTCTTATTTTGAAAATTGGAAGTACTAATATCTTGAATGATTCGATATGTGCATATTTTTCCATACTTGAAGATTTCGAAAAATCTTTTTGAAAAGGAACACAACAGGCAAAAAGTTTGCTCATGTAAATTCTATTACCACCAGCACTGTATTTCTCTAAAGATTTTCAACATTAAAAATGATATTATCGACAAATAATAATTGGTTTGAAAAAAAAAACAACTCACTAAAAGTTAAGATTTTTTCATATATCTTATCTACATGTTTCTTTTGCTCCTCAGAATAACCCAAATCAGGATTTTGATCAACATTTGTAGAAGATGCGATTTGTAATGTTTGCGTAATTTCGGTAGTGGGTTCTCCAAAAAGGGCAAAGTAAATGTTTTTTTTAATCATTTCGAATTCATCATTTCTATATCTATAATATTAACGTGAATATATAAATATTAAACAGATGTATAAATAAAAAGAAATACAATAACAATAATTCTAGAGTCATACTCATCCCAGTCTGATACAGAAAAAATTTCAAAATATTTTTGTTGAATTAAAAAAGCTGTAGAGGGCGGACATCTGCAAAAAAAGCAATTTGTATATAAAAGAAAATTATTGAAAAATTACAAAATTAATAAATAGTTTATAATTATACTGACGGTAAATATTTAGTATCACTATAACCAAGGCACTTATCAAATTTGGAATGGCCAATATGTGATTGTAATCTGAAAATGATAATAAAAATTTACAAAAAGTCATAAAGAAAATAAATATATATCTATGTAAAACTGCTGCAAATAAACAATACATTTTGTTCAAAATTTGTATCTTCATTTTGCAAAGACTTGTATATTCTTAGTTTTCCAAATTATTATATTAAAATACCTGTAAAAAAAATTAGAAAGATGAGAACGATATTAATACACAGGATAGCAGTTAAACAAAGTGTTCCTAACGAATTCTCATAATACTAACTTATTTGTTGACATTAACTGACATTGCATCACAAACGTCAGCTGTGACGAAGTTGTCAATTAACAATTGACATCTGTTGTGTTGAAAAATCCAATATACAATATTACAAAAAAAGTTGATAAGGGAGCGAAAGATATTATAATTTCGTCTGTGCAAACTTACATGTACAATAAATATTGAAATCGAATATTGACCAGTCCATTTTACAATGCACAAACTGACATTTAACAACTGACAGTAAGTTTGACTTGAGATTAACTTGAATAGTATGACAGCTGTATCTAAAAAGTAGCCAATTTCACATTTGTATCTACACTACGAAGTAAATGAAATTGTAACGAAAAAAAGTTATTTCATCTTTATTGAAGGAAATCATTTAAGCTATGTAACGTGGAAAAATTTTACAACATGAAATATTAATTAAAAATAAAAACATCGATCGAAAATTTCAGAATGTGAACCAGAGCTCATACATATGTTTACATTCAAAATCAATGCGCTCCGTATGTGAACCAGTGATTGAATGTTTACATTAAAGTCATTAAGATCGATAAGCTCGGTACGGAATCCGAGCCGCTTGCTGATAACGTCCTTTGTTCCCACCAAACACAAAGAGCAATTATCGACACGTGTAAGAAATCCCGGGTGAAGGGAGCACCGAAATCGATTATAAAAGGGGGCGCATTTCCGAACATCGGCAGACATCGTGTGACTGTCTCACGAATAAATTCTCTGGTTAAAATCGCTCGGAAGTATACTTCTGTTGACCTGGACCAATAGAATTATTCTCTGGAATTGACCGCTCGGAAGCATGCTTCCGTCTTTCATAACCAGCAGAATTGCTTTTCCTAAGCTTGCTCTAAAGATAGTTGCATCCCGTAGTCTCTCGCGCACTTGATCATCGTATGAAGATTAAATTCCACCTAACCATAACCTAGCTTAACATTATTTTGTATCCACCTGTAAATGTAAAGTTTGCATAATAAAGCTACGTCATCGGCTCGAGTAACCCATGGTTTCATTACTGGAACCCCTGAGATCATCTACCTGTCCTCACATTTTATGAATCAATGAAAAAATTACAATAACAATCGTTATATAAATACAAAAATGTGCATTGAAATAATCTAACATAATTATGAAAATAAATCATTATTGAATTTAAACAAAAATTTTATTAATTGACACGAATTTCCAATTCAAAATCACATTAGAAATGGCTTTCACTTTAATCGATTGATTGTATAAAACTGTAATGTCCAAAGGAGTACATATTGCCTTTATTGTCTCGTTTCGAAAGCAGTGCATTAATTATAACTGCATTCCTAGGGTTGCCAGATTTCTTGCAAGTCAAACTGGGACACTTCGATATATATTTCAATGAGATTCAGTATCCCAGTGAATGACTTTTTACAGCCGGCATCACAATTTTTTTCACATACAAATACAGCAGTTTTTCTATCAGCGAAAATCAGAGTGACAATATCAATTTTTTTTTAATTTGAAAATGCATTTTTTAGCGTTTATTTTGCAAAATTCATTTTTTGGTCGATAATCATTTTAAAGTCAAAACCCACGAATTTTGAAATTTTGCCATGATCCCCAGATTTAACGCTGGATCCGTCCTTTGCACAAACTGTATCTAATTACGATAGACAAAAATGTTTAAAATTTAATAGAAAAAATTTGAAAATCGGGACTTTTACGCAACGCTTGGGACACTGGGACAAGGCTGAAAACCGGTGACAGTGGTTAATAGGTATCACGGAAGGTAGGGTGGGTTGCACAGCATCTGCTCTCAACCTGGTCATCAGGGTTTCCGCGAACTTCTGGTGCTTCTTCTTCAGAAGACCGTATGTTGTCTTTCCTAGGACTTCCTGTGTCTATGAGCGCGTGCTCTCGACGTCCAGCGCCATCTTTTCGTCTTCGGATGCAACCGTGAAGAGTTCCATTTCCTTGGGGCTGCATTTCCGGCAATTCGCTCGGATGACCCCTTCTTGGCCGCATCCATAGCATACGAAAGAAACTCGACGTGTTTCTTTCGAGGCTGGTTCTGGGCGGGTTCGGTAGTCGGCCAAAATGTGGCCATTTCGTTGACACGCAGTGCAATATGGCCGCGTCTTCGCAATGGGCGCAGCATAAAATGGCGGCAACCCACTTCCGCTCGCTTTCGGCCCCCGCAGCCTGGCATCCTCGCGCCTCTTCGCCAGCGTGACCTCGACGTCATGGCAAACCAGCTCCAATAAGCGCCTCCATTGACACTGCCGATTTTGGCGGGATTTATTCCCGGATTCTCCCGTCCAAAAGCTCCTACACAGTGGCTACGCGCTGCTTCGCGCACGTGGCGAAGCTGAGCTTTTCAAAAAGCTTCACCACTCGCTGGGCGAAGAACGTCGTTTTTTCTTCGCCATGGCGCTGGGCGTAAATTTCCCGAAGCGTCTGGAAGTCATGCGGACGCGTCCCAAACGCCTCCGGCAGCATCCAGGTAGCGTCTGACCTCGTGAGGGCGTTGTGTTGGGCTAATGCCCACCACGTCAGAGCGCACCCCTTCAGCAGCACGCCAAATCTGCTGCATGCCGCTTCATCGCTGACCCGTGTTGCCTGCACGTAGTTTGACACCTCGGTGATGAACATGTCGACATCCTCACCGTTCTCTCCGCCAAATCGCGCCGAACACATGGCCATTTAATTTCCGCGGCGAGCCTGAGCGATTCGCTCATGAGCAACATCGCCTGTTGCAAGCCATCAACCTCGGCTGATGATACGGCTAGCGAACTGATATATTGCGTGGTCTTGTCCGCGCCTTGACTTCCCTTCTTGCTCCGGCTTACTGAGTGAACTGAACTGAAGTGAACCGAACTGAAGTGAACCGAACTGAAGTGAACCGAACTGAAGTGAACCGAACTGAAGTGAACCGAACTGAACTGAACCGAACTGAACTGAACCGAAGTGAAGTGAACTGAAGTGAACTGAACTGAACTGAACTGAACTGAACTGAACTGAACTGAACTGAACTGAGGTGAACTGAACTGAGGTGAAGTGAAGTGAAGTGAAGTGAGGTGAAATTAAATTACTATGTTACATCACCTGATTTTTCGTATTTGGAAAATAATTTATACGCTTCAATTTTAGTTAACATCACTTGATTCGATATCGAATATAGAATATTTAATTAAAAATTATTTATTTCTAATTTTTACGGTTCGAATTATATTGGAAAAATTTTTGTAACTTATTAATTTTATTGTATATTTTTCATATTTACTAATTATTTAAAAAAACTCATAATTTTTATTTGTGCGTATTATGTCACGTAGAGTTTTGTCCCGTAGAGTTTTGTACCGGTAGCGTTTTGTCCAGGTGGCGTTTTGTCCTGGTAGCATTTTGTCGTTAAGCGTCATGTCCGGTAGTGTTATGTCGCGGGACCGCCACATACAGTTATACTTTAATTATCTAATTTACATACGTCTATTTTTTTTTTATTTACCGGTAAATAACCGGTAAACCGGTAACGGGAAAAATTATTTACCGTTTACCGGTAATTGAAATTTGACAGTAAATTGCTAGCTCTAGTTACAATACAACGCTCCCTCTTTGTAGATAATGTTCGGAAATAGGTTTTTCCAATTTACAATTTGCAATTTGGTGATCTGCACCTACAAAAAATCGACCACATTTTCGAATTGGATTTCTTGATCACTAATTTTTTTTCAAAAGTTGATGATGCTAAGTTCAAGTCGATTTTGATGACCCATAATTTGGGATTGTATTTTTTCATTTTTTGTGACAAAAAGGTGAACAGTGTGGATTTTCCCATCCCTGCTATCGCAGATATTAAATTTATTTTGCAATTAAGTGCTCTCTTTATAAAATTTTCAAAATCTGATTCATTAAGCGAGTCTTTTGATTTATTTATCAATTTGAACTCGTCACCACTTTTCCTTAACATATAGATATTGCCTGATGTATTTATTTTAAAAACAATTACTTAATATTTAAATTTCGGTTAATCTAGTTTTATTGATGAGGTGTATATAGTGAAAAAGACTCATTTTTAATAAATTGTTTATTCAATATAAGATATTCTAATCTGCAAATCGGATTCCAGTACAGATGCTACAGCGAGTTTGTACACATTGAGTTTGAGAAAATTCCTCATCTAGCCAATTGTTGAAACAAGAAACGAGAAATTCAATAACACCTTTTCTTACTCTATGAGATAATTCTTCTAATGTATCTTTTAAGTTTTTTCCAATACCTAATAATCTAATAATTTCAGTAAATTTTTCAAATAGGAACAAATCCAAATTATTGTCAACAATATTCAGAACAGATAATTTTTCAAATACTAAATCGTAGAGTTGTTTTTTACAATCTTGAATTAAATCATATAAATAAGTAAATGTGAGATCAGTCAAGGTGTTTACACAATTTATTACAAAATGTTCCATTTTATCGCGTGATTGGCACATTTCAACAATTCTGACAATAGATCTAAGACCTAAAACATAATTAAAAGAAATATTTGGAAACGAAACCCTAGTTGGAAAATTTTTAGCCATTAATTTTGATGGGCCTATGTCAGTAAATAGTTGAGCTCTGTCAGTAGGATTTAAGTTTATAAGGATATCTGGACTGATGTTGTGATGACCATTTAACAATACTTCATCTGTTCCACTGAATGAGATCTTAATTTTGTTTTTATTTAATTGTTTATTCACTTTCAGAGTGCTTGCAAAAAATGAATCTTTATCGGTTATAGTTTTCATACTACGTATAATTTGAGCATTGCCATCCACATTTCCATTTTGACGACGAGTTTCAGCAGCCATTTTATCAAAAATTTTTCTGTAAATTATAAAAAGATGGATAAACAAATACATTGATTAGTCACAATGTGATTAATATAAATATATAAACCTGTGTCGGTTGCTGCGAAGCATATCTCTTTGTTGCTCTATAGCAGAAAGTTGTGTTTCTTCAATCAAAATCGAAGCGGTTCTAATATTTATCACAGAATGGAAAAAGAAAAGAACAGACGAGGACATTTGCAACCATTCTAAAGTTGTTGGTGTTTCACCAGTCCTTATATACTAGAGATAAAACAAGTAAAACAGAAGTAAGAAAATCAAAATTGAAATAAAAAATAAAATTTCTAAACATTTGGTTATAATATACCTTATCGATCATTACATATACTCCATTTGTGATGCCTAAACCATTTGTGATAGTGCTAAAAATAAGCAGTCCATTGTGAGCGCCTTTTGCAATCTTAAAATATAAATTAAAAAATATATACATATATACTTACTGGATATCAGAATAAACACATCATATAAACCAATCATTTAAAACATTAATTGTAAAGAAATTGAAATTTTTAAGAATAAATAATACATACTTCTCCTATAGCAATTCCACGACTGACACTAACTGCTAGAATTTGACTTGATGCACTAGCAGCAATACCAAATATGCTTGCACCAATATTCAACCAACATCCTCGAGATTCGGGATCTTCCAAACCTATTGACTGATAATATTATTTAAAAATAAGACTTAAGTGTTATAAAACTTTTATTTTGGTAAATATTAAAAAATAAACCTGCTCATGATCTTTTCTATCTTTAAGAGTCATACCAGATACGGTAGAACCAACAACACCAGTTGCTAACGTACCTACAGCCGCAGTCATCATAATAGGTGCCGCTACGGGTAAAAACAGAGCGGTCGCAAAAACTCCAGCTGATGTTAATCCTATACCAGTTCCTGCTTTACTTAGAACATCAAGTACTTTGGACGCAGTCGAAGATGCAGGAGATAAAACAATATCAAGAGATACTTGTTGAATGTTCTGAAAATAAATTGTAAAATCTTAGTAACATAAATAAAAATAAATAAACACTGAGAAATACTAACTATACACACATTTATTATAGAAAAATTATATTTTCCATTTTTTGGAAGGACCAAAACACCTTCAGGTAATTTATTTTTTGCCATGTAATCATCCCAATTTTTATAAACTCTTCCATGATCATCAACATATAAACAACATGGAGAAGTACCTTAATAAATATTGTATTATTTAATGTAATGAAAATCAATATAACATTTTTTTGTTATGATTTCACTTACAAGTTTTGCTATCACCTATACATTTTCTTATTTTGAAAATTGGAAGTACTAATATTTTGAATGATTCAACATGTGCATATTTTTCCATGTTTGAAGATTCCGAAAGATCCTTTTGTAAAGGAACGCAACAGGCAAAAAGCTTGCTCATGTAAATTCTATTACCATCAGCACTGTATTTCTCTAATGATTTTCAACATTAAAACAATTATCGACAAATAATAATCGGTATGAAAAAAAAAGCAACTCACTAAAAGTTAAGATTTTTTCATATATTTTATCTACATGTTTCTTTTGTTCCTCAGAATAACCTAAATCAGGATTTCGATCTATATTTGTTAAAGATGCAATTTGTAATGTTTGTGTAATTTCTGTGGTGGGTTCTCCGAAAAGGGCAAAGTAAATATTTTTTTTAATCATCTCAAATTCGTCATTTTGATATCTATAATATTCATATGAATATATAAATATAAAAGAGAAATGCAAAGTGAAAAAAAAATAATAATAATTCTGGAGTCATACTCATCCCAGTCCGATACAGAAAAAATTTCAAAATATTTTTGTTGAATCAAAAAAGCTGTAGGGGGTCGACATCTGCAAAAAAAAAAAAACAAATCGTATGTAAAAGAAAATTGTAAAAAATTACAAATTTATTAAATAGTTTATGATATATGATTATACTGACAGTAAGAATTCAGTTTCATTATGACTAAGGCATTTGTCAAATTTGGAGTAGCCAATTTGTGATTGTGATCTGAAAATGAAAATAAAAATTTACAAACAAACCATCAAAAAAATGAAATGTAGATATCTACGTAAAAGTACTGAAAATAAACAATACATTTTGTCCAAAATTTGTATCTTCATTTTGCAAAGACTCATATATTCTTAGTTTTCGAAATTATTACATCATCTGTAAATAAAATTATTATAGAAATATGAGAACGTAATTAATGCACAGAATAAGCAGTGAAAAATATATTTTCAACGAATTCTTATAATCCTAACTTATTTATTAACATTAACTGATGACGTTACATCAGAAACGTCAGCTGTGATGGAGTTGTCAATTATTAATTGACATCTGTTGTGTTGAAAATTCAACGCAAAATATTAGACAATAAATAAATAAGGAAGCGAAAATGACTGTCATTGTGTAGCGTATTCTATTGTACGTTCAACTTTCATGTGTTTATCTGTCTGGTTACCAAATTTCACAATTCATAATATTTTTTTGATAATCAATATGAAGGAAATATTTCATACAAAGGTTTATTTCACTATAATTTTTTTTAGGAAAATAGAATCATCAACTAATTCGGGTAAACTACGTTATCACCCCGCACCAAATAATATTAGCGACATCTAGACGCGTTTCCCTCCCACTTTCCTTTTAGAAAAACTAAAGTGGGGGTTGGTTAGGCGAAAGCCGCATTTAATTTACGCATTTGCAATCATGCAGTCTGTATATTATAATAAAATATAACAATGCCGTGTTTCAATTCAATTCAACATTCAATCAAATAATACTTATCTATTAAAATTATTTATTCATCTATAAAAGTCGGAAGTTCAATAAATTTTAGAGTTCACTGCTATATCCTAGCATTTACCATTGTGAAGTATTAAAAGTATAAAAAAGTTTTTGAAGTTTATAAATTCTACGAGTTATCGGTAAAACGTAAAATTTACAAATTTTCAGACTTCAACAGAGTTATAAATTATTTTGTTCAACTTATGACATAAAACTATCTTCTTATTTTTCGCATATAACATAAATGAGTCATATCCGTATCTCTGCTAAAAATAATTCAATTATTCACATCCATGCTCAATCACGTCCGTTTACAGAGCTAAGCACCATTACAAAAGCAACTGAAACTACACAAAAAAAAAAATACACACACACACACAATTCGTACAAAACGAGAATTACCCCACCGAGCAGCACACACCATTAAGCGAACGAATCGCCGATTGCACGCGACCAATTTGCAAACTGCAAATATAGCAAATTATATTTGCAACGCAAATTTAGCATCGACGAGCAACGAATATGGAAAAGACCAATTGTTAAGCAAACGCTCACCGCGCAGAGTCAACGCTCGCGCCGCTCTCCCGCCGTACACTGATTTCTACTGATGATCAACACGAGTTTTATTCGAGGCGTCGGTCATTGCTGATAAAAAGTCATCGACAGATGACTCTGGAAATGAGACAGAAGATCGGCGTGGTCGTATTTATGTTTCGGCTGTTTGTTATTTTGGGTTTGCTGTTGAGAGTGGGAGCGTTCGACGATGACGTTGTGGGTGTTCTGGAAAATTCGCGAATTGATACGTCACGCGTCGAAGCTTATATGTGTTTGAATATTAGTATGTACTTTTTATTATTGAAGATTTATGCGATTTGTAACAGTATAAAGCCAGCGGTTCCCAACCTGTGGTACGCGTACCGGGTATAAAGGAATGAATGATTTACAAATATGAAAAAAGTTATATTTTGTAATTAATAAACTTAAAATTATCTTAATTAATCATAGTCGATGGTTGAAAATCCGGAAAGAATTAAAAAATTTTCGTCTGCGGCGCAATTTTTTTCCTCAATAATTTAATATTTCAATTTTTTTAATAAATTAACATTTTATTTTCACCATAAAATTTTCAAATGATTATTTTCAGAAAATAATTTTTTTTTCATATTTTAAAATCATGGGATAAATAAAATCGAAAAGGGAGGTCCACAATAACAATTTGCTCCGAAACATGATTTTTCTTTCTTTACTTTCTTTGTCGTCGTTGTTCATTAATATAATAGTATATTATTATATGGAGGATCATCATCATTATTAACATAAACATCCAATGCAGGATGAAGTCTGTATAAAAAAAATAATATTTTTTGTTAGTTTTTTACTGCAATTTTCATATTAATCAAAAAATATATTTTTTAGTAAAATAAATTCTCTCGTTCTAATAAAAAAAAATTATAGAGGGACGTCAAATTTTATATTTTCCAAGGGCGCCAAAAACATCACTATGGTTCTGGGTGGTACAGTTTAGCGTAATGTACCACCAAATCGTACGCAAGTCTAAAAAGGTTGGGAACCGCTGGGTCATAAACTGATTATTCGACACAGTGTTACATTCTAACGTGCTCGAATCATTAATATTTAAAGAAAAAAATTCTAAAATATTTTTTTTATATTGCAACCATGATCTTCCGAATAAAAGATAGCGATACTGTTATATTTGTATAAAAGATGTTTCATACAAAAAAATAAACATTATTGGTTCAGGTGACAGATTTGGTTGTACATGTTATTGTGGATCATTAGGGTATAATAGATAGTTATTTTTTTTTTAGATTTGTTAGATAACTTTAAAATTTTGATAGAAGAGGCATGGAGATTTTTGAAGTGTTAAAATGGTGTAAATAAGATTGGGAAACATTATTATGATGTTAAATATGGCACGGTGCTTAAAATTTTAACATTATGCAATATCTACATACATGCTACATATATATATGCATTTTATATATATATATATATATATATATATATATATATATATATATACATATATAATATATGTATATATATTAAAAATTCTATGTATTTTTATCAGCTAGATAATACATTTTTTTCAACGAATCTTTACATCACATGAATTTTAAACAGTAGATAAAACGTAATACTTTTTTATTAAATGAAAATAAATTTCCTAGTTTTGTAGATTTTATTTAACGGTGTGAAATGTTCGCATTTAAATATTCACCATAAAAGTATGTCATTATTTGATATTGATTTAATTGCTTAATGTTTTGAGGTGAATACATTGATTTTCCAGGGGCGAGATCGCAATTGATAAAAACATTATCAAAGAAGAATATAATGATAAGATTAAATAATATCGATGATAAAATTACAGTTTCGAATACTAATTTTATGCAGAGGATGATATTCGTTGCAGATTTGGGATGTCAAGGGGTACCCCAGTTACTAAAAAATGTGATTATATTTTATTTTTAATAGAAAAAAGATAAAAAGAATACAATTGAATTAGATTAAACAAAATATTAAAATTTCTAGCTATGAAGTTTTTGAAAGATATTTCAAAATTTATTCAACAATAAATTGATTAATTTTCGTTATCAAAAATGAAAAGTATTATATAAATACTCAAAATTTCAGGCAGAACGAGAATTGATGTTAAATGCACCTTATAAATGGCTTTTATTTTATTCTCAAAAAACTATCGATGAATGTGAAGATTCTGTGCAATTTATCGAAAAAGTATCAAATTTGGTTGAAGATAAAAATTTAAAATACATTTCTGATTTGAAAATATTACCGGATAGTGATGTTAATCTTATATTTCGAAATAAGAATGGTAAATTGTGCCCAGAAGTTTCAAGTAATTTATTTAAATATTAAATTCTAAAATTATTCGATAATTGAAAATATGGTCAAGTGTTTATTTCTATTCTAGTTTACAAAAGAAATGAAAGCCAATCTTTAGTAATTGACGAATCAGACAAAAAACCATTAGCGATAAGGAGAATTAATTTACAAAACACGTTGATAAGAATATGCTACGTTTTGACAAACAATGATTCACTTTATCATCTATCAGATTACAAGTGAGAAATATGCGTCTGGTTAAAAATATTTTCACGAAATGTTTATTTTTTTCAATTTCCAAAATACAGGAATAAAGAGATCGATACGATCACAAAAGTGAACTACTTCTTGACAAATCACTTGCTAGACTTTCTGAACGCATCACGTTCCTTTACCTATGTCAGTTCCTGGGGATACAAAGATTCTGGAGACGATTCTTGGAGTGGTATGATCGGTCAACTAACAAGAAAGGAAGCAGACGTCGGAGGCATAAAATAAAAATAAAAATCTCACAATTTCAACGTTCGAATCCAAAAACGAAATCTTTTTGTTTCAGGATCTCCTCTGTTTTTCACCGCCGATAGAATACCAGTGATCGATTATATTGCAATGCCTACTCCTACCCGATCCAAATTTGTCTTCAGACAACCGAAGTTGTCATATATGAGTAACGTTTTTGTATTGCCTTTCAAAGGAGGTGTTTGGGGATGTTCGTTGGGTCTTGTAGTCGTGTTGTCTATCTTTTTATTTGTTTCTTCCAAGTGGGAGTGGATATATTTAAGCAATGTCATTCAAGTATGTAATTTTAATTAGTTCATGATTTTTAAATATATTTTACAGTTTTTAATGATCATATTTTAGAATAATAGCGATTCTGAGACTTTGAGACCAAGTTGGAGTGATGTGATTATTATGACGACGGGAGCAATATGTCAGCAAGGGAGCAATGTTCAATTAAAAAGTAAAAAATTCTAAAAATTTCAATATTCATATAAAAAAGTATTTCTAATAGTTTTATCGTCGATTATGGCTATCATAAAAAAATATGGACGAAAAAGTTTCAATTTTTATTGCTTCCTAGCAAAATTTTAATTCCGTAATGTAATAAGTTTTATTTTGAATGTTAAAAATAATTAAATTATCGTATTTATAGGTCCAGTTGGTCGAATTGTTATTTTGCTTTTATTTTTGTCGCTTATGTTCCTTTACACGAGCTATTCAGCCAACATCGTGGCATTGCTTCAATCGTCGTCGTCGAGAATCAAAACTTTACCGGATTTATTGAACTCGAGATTGAAAATGGCCGTTCATGATACTGTTTTTAATAGATATTATTTTTCGGTGAGAAAAAATAATTGTATTATTTGACATTAGAGATTGACTTTACATCGAGTTTTTTTTCAGACTGCAACAGAACCGATCAGAAAAGCTATATACCAGAAAAAAATCGCCATTCCCGGAGAAGAACCGAAATTTATATCTTTGGAAGACGGAGTGAAAAAACTCAGAGGAGTACGCAAAGGTTCTGGAATCTGATTCGAACGAATTTTACAGAACTTTCGAATTTTCAGGGTTTATTTGCATTTCACATGGAAACTGGCGTTGGTTATAAGGTCGTTGGTGAAGTATTTCGCGAAAATGAAAAGTGTGGTTTACAAGAAATACAGTATTTACAAGTGATCGATCCATGGTTAGCCATTCAAAAGAATTCTTCGTATAAGGAAATGTTCAAGATAGGGTAAGTTTTCGATTCAGATCGGAACTACGATAATTTCGATATTCAAATTTATAATACTAAAATGTTTGGTTTTTGTACAGATTTAGACGGATTCAAGAACATGGGTTGCAAACTAGAGAAAATTGGCTTTTTTATACAAAAAAACCCAAATGTGCTGGAACAGGAAATAATTTTATAAGTGTCGGTATTATTGATTGTCGTCCGGCTATGATGGTTTTAGCATATGGAGGATTGATTTCGATAATTTGTCTGATCTTGGAAATGTTGAAGTTTTATCGGTAAATATTTGAATTGGCTGATAAATAAACATTTTATATCTTATTAAGCTACAAAAACGGGTCAGTTTTATTGTAGATATATTTTTATTTTTATTGCAGGTGTAGATTAAATATAAAATATTAATTATAAAATATTAAATATTAAATATAAAGACCGATTGTATAATCAGCAAAATGATTAATTATAATAATAATAAATAAATTTTCATTATTAAAAAATATTCTGAAAATGAAAATGTTTAAAAAACACTATGGTAGCAATTAACAGAATAAAAAAAAAACTTAAAATCCACAAGGTTTTAGATTGATAGAAAATATTATGGCTTTATCGAATTTAAAAGAATCATTAATATCGCACCATTTTCATATACATATTTTGCCATTTATGCAGATTTTTTTAAATAAAATTTTTAAACACATAAAAAACGTCTTTAATTGTCAATAAGATCAAGAGAGTTCCAATAAAACACAATGTAAAAGTACATATTTGTACGTTGGTTCCTAGATCGGAAAATTTGCACCTAGTTCATGAAGTTATCTTACGATTCCAAACATTGAATAGATTTACGAAGTAATTTGAATACACCGTAATAAACATCGAAACAAATTTATCTATTTATTAAATTTGGTCACGCTCGAGGTCATTATGATAAATTGATTTCTCATTAATTAGACAACAACGTGTACGTATTTATTATATATCAATTATTTTGAAGAAAAAAATAATTTTATCTGAAAATATTAACAATTTTTTTACTATTTAATACACTCGGGTCTGTTTTATGCGGATTTTTTAAATTTAATTTCGAAGTTATGCGGTTCAAAAATGGAACCTATCCCTCATTTTTCTATAGAGGACACAGCTTTTAATGCGAATGCGCATAAAAAAATCTAAAATTAACACTAGTGCAAGTTATAACCGTTAAAGTGTGAGTGTGTGTATAGGGATGGGCGAACAGAATTGTTTTTAAATCTGGCAACTCGCATCCTCGAATTTGAATTCTTTCTTCTTTTTCTCATCTTGAATTATCTTAACCATGCCGATTATTATCGTTTAGTGATAATAGTTCTGATATATGTTTGTAAATATGTATGCTGACTGATTTTTTAATGCAATTTTTGGTACATTCTATCACATTGATTTGAAGTTATGCAGTTTTTAAAAATAATGGAACCTAACCCTCAATTTTCTACGTAGTTCAAATCTTTTTTTATGCGAATTTTTTATATGCGAACGTATCTATCGCATAAAAACAGACCCAAGTGTATATGACACACATATGTATCATAAACTGTTACAAAAACTTCTAGAATCAGGAACCTACATTTTTTTCGATCGGATCGCACATTTCGCCTCAGGCCAATCTGCATACGTGCCGACAAATCGAAACGACGACGACACAATTCCTTGGCGCGATTTTGCACTCGATTCGATTCCTGTAATATAATAACGATACCGCCACACCAATCTTATGAGCGACTCGAACGGGGGGCGCAGCCCCCGGGGGCGAAACGATTCTTCGAATATGGCTAATTTGTTCGTCGAAGCGTCTCCGACCGAGATAGATTGGCCCCCGGACGACGGTTGATGATGGACCGAAAGCATCGGAGAAATGAGGCTTCGAATGTGTGTGTTGGCGGTATTATTACATTTTCATATATGGAAGAAATTTTATAGAAAAATTTGTATTATTATTATTTTTTAAAGGCTTAATTGAACGGTAGATGGAAATAGTATCTAATCCTAATCTGTCACTTGTGGCTTGTACCCGCCGTCCTCAGGGTTAAGCGAAAATAAATTGTGTACTGATTTTAATTATTGTCACAATCAACCGCGACACCAACATATTATATTATAATTTGTATGGCAATTGATAGGAAAAAACTGAAATATTAAAAATACTGAACGCTTACTTAGTTTCTCTGGGTTTCAAATAAATTCTGCCAAATTTAGTGAAGATTCGTCTATCGGTCTAGGAGTTTATTGGATATACTACCTTGTTCTACTAGAAGTTCAGGGAATTGGTCAATAAAAATAAAATATTTATTATTCATCCAAATTTATTGTATCGCCTTCAAAGTAGGACCGTGTTTTTTTATCAAGAAAATAGATGGCACGATGAAGTTTCTATAAATGGGTTTATAAAACATATTGTGTAATTTTAAACAATGAAGAGGCAGTTATGAAAATTTTAATTTACGGAAAAAAATTCTGTTATCATACAGAAATCAACAAATAAAACATTTTCACACCAAAAATACACATTATTTGTATATCCTATAAGCGTGACGTTTTTTCAAGCGTTGCCTTGGATTAAAAAAATTTTTTTTTTCAAGCTTTTTTTAGAACTGCGAAAATTCAAAGGTACGCCAAAGAGTAAGTTAATAATAAGTTAATAAAAAGCTTGAAAAATGTGCCAGTTTATACTCGTGTTATTACAATAACATTAAAAACTTGTTTTTAACAACTTCAAAACTTAATTGGATATTTCATTCGTTATATCTGTATTCTGTAGTAGTTGTATCGGGTCTGCTAAATCATAACCCAATCCAACCTTTTCAATTTTTACTATGAGAAATCTGTACAAAATAAAGATTCCTTTGTTGAAACACACTTTATCTAACTTCCAACACTGCACCGAAAAAAAATTTAACACAACTGCTCTCGACCGCGATTTTCAATCATCGACCGCGATTTTCAATCATTCCGCACGCCAGAGCATATGAATATCGAAGCGACCAGAGGGTCTCGTTGTTTGCGGAACAAGTCGAGTGCCGTGTACACACATAATCGTCCACAATGGACTGAAAAGTCCTCGAAAACAATGCGGAATACCAGACGTGTGTAACGTGCGAGGAGGGGCCGAAGCAATAATCGCGCCGGCCCATTGTAGTCAGGATCGGAGATCGTTTGCGGAGCGGGGCGTTTTCGAAAAATATAATGGACGCTTGTTTTCGCGGGAGAAGTGTGATAAATGGGGGGGTGTAGTCTGAGATTTTAGACGGGTTTGATTTTTTAATAGAATGTCGTATCTTTTCTGTGAAGAATGGACGATTTTTATACTATATGAGCCGTTCAGTGCACAGACTGATTAACTCCACTTTTTGAAAAATCTTGAATTTAAGTAGCACTTGGTATAGTCATAACTATTTATGTTTAAAATAACTTTCCTGAATAATGAAGATTAACATCAAAAATCGACAAAATTTTTTTGGCCATTGAATAATAAATAGTTTATTTCAGGGCCATTTTGATTAATTCCATACTCTAATGTAAATCATTGCAATAATGCAACTCAAATGCACTAAGCCTGTATTTATGCATTCTACAATATTTATTTGAATTTATATTATAAAGGGAATTTTAAAAAACAATAAACATTGTTTCATCGGTTTTCTCAACATTTTGCTTTATGGGGTTAGTCATTGTGTGCACTGAACGGCTCATATGTATGTTTGCAGTAACGCTAAGTAACGTAAAGTGAAAGTTTTGTATTTTTTGAACTTATATATTCGTCTTTCATAGATGTACAAATGCAGTACATACATATTTTGATTCTTGCATGTATTGATATTGATAACGACGAATGTCGTATCTTTTCTGTGAAGAATGGACGATTTTTGTTAAGTAACGTAAAGTGAAAGTTTTGTGTTTTTTGAACTTATTATTTATATATTCGTATATATTCTTATATTCTTATATTCGTATATTCGTATATTCGTATATTCGTATATTCGTATATTCGTATATTCATATATTCGTATATATTCTTATATTCGTCTTTCATAGATGTACAAATGCAGTACATATTTTGATTATTGCATGTGTTGATATTGATAACGACGAATTTCATGTTTTTCCCATGTGTATAAGCTTATTATTTTCAATTTCATCGCTGCAATCCATACACTACAAATTCTCACGAGTCACCACTGTTGCTGATACAATAAAAAAAATAATCAAAGAAAACTCTCTATTTAAGCATTAAAGAGCTAATCGGAAGTTTTGATTTTAACTCTATTGTAAAGCTTCGAGGAATTATACGAATTAAAACATAAAACCATGGTTTCAATTAAATAATTGAACAAAAAAGATCCAGTGAAGGTAAGGGCTGTAATTGTTACAGTAAAATGGAGTAGTTAGAAATTTTGAGAACAAAGTAAAATAAAGCAGTGCTTATCACCTTATAAAATTAAATTAGAAATATTTCGACGCTTGTTTTTAAATCTCTAATCGAATAATATGTTTCTTGTCATAGTACATATCAGCCGATTTTCTATAATACATTTAAAAAAGGGGCTTATTGATTGTATAGAGACAACTTTTCAAACCGATGTATCTATAATTTGATATTTTTATTCCCTTTTACACTAGATAAAAATAGTTTTTTTTTTTCAAAAATTTGTTAAAACTATTCATAATTTATAAAAACGTCAATTTTCCAAGTTGTAACAGTTTCATTGACCGCTATCGTGTTTATAGAGAGATGAATTTTCGATAGGTAGGATATTTTAATATGTAGGCCATGTGTTAAATGATAATCGATTTTTTCGAAAAATTGCACTAAACTATGAACGTTCGTAAAAATTGACAGGTGCGAATAAATAATAAAAAATATATGACAAAACCGTGACGAGCGTGTGTTACGTGACATCAGACGTGTAAATATGCAAAACGTGTGAATCAGACGATTTTCAAATGTCAAGGTGTCAAGTTGTCAAAGATATAAGAAAGATAAAAAAGTGTGATTTACGCGGCAAAATATTCTGCGTGTGCACTCATGACGCATTCGGCCAGTTTTAACAATAAATATTCAATTTTTAATCTAGTAATTTGAAATTAAAATTATATAAGAAAAACAGAAATTAAACGATTCAAATTAACGAAAAAAATATTCGAAAATAATGCAGGATTTTTCTGTTCATTGAATATCAATATGTATTATTATGCCATAATAGGTTAGTATACAATTATAGTAATTAAATAAAAATTTACGATGTTTTTTAATGATTTAATTTGGCGAAATTTCACCACATTACACGTTTTTCATAAAGTATATATATTTGGATGGAAGTTCTATCCAAATATTATATACTGATGGAATCTATAATACATTTTTAATAGTTATCTATGATCTATATTTTTAACTTTTATATAGTCGCCATACATTTTTTACAAGGTAATCTCTGAAGCGTATCTTTCGTCTAAAAAGAGACTTAAGTGTATATCATTCTGATATTTGAAACATCATTTAATCAAATATAATTCATCGATTTCAAAATCTAGCGGCCAGGGGTCGGCAAACTTTTTTTGGAAAGGACCAGATTGTAAAAATTGGAGACTCGGCGGGCCGGATAGTAAACAACAATTCTAATCAAAGGTCAACGAAAAATAGGTTCAAAATTTGAAAAAGTTGAAATTAATCGATCTCAAAGTAGTTATTAGAAAATTCCAGTGCTAGTTTCAAAAAAATAAATTTTATATGCAGATAAATAAAAAAATAAGTACCAATAAATAGCGCCGCAGGCAATTTATTTTTCGTTTTTTTATTGATTAAATTTATACTATCGATAACTACGTAAAATTTTCAAAAATGCATAATTTTGAAAAACAATCACTTCTAATTGAGGGTCTGCAGAAGCTTTTCAATTGTACAATTAAATCGATTTTGAAATATGTAAATGTTTTTTGCACTTGTATCAAGATTAAAACCCGAAAAACGCTGTTGTAACTGCAGTTTAACAATAAATTCAGAAAACATACCTGCTGTTTTTTTCGAGGATGAGAATTTCTGAATTGACTTAAAATTAATTAATTTTTTTCATTTGAAAACAATATTAACCCGCGGACCGGAATTTGCCGATACCTGAAACCAATACAAAAGACTACATTTTCACACCGCCAAAATCAAACCAAAACTTCAACCAAACCAAAATTTGAAAACACCACCAATTTCCCAAAATCCCACAGAACCATCGAACGAAAACTGCCTTCGCGCCGCAAAGTTGGCCCCCCTGCAAGATTCAAAAGCTGCGCGTGGCAGCACTTTCGCGCGCTCAAGGGATGCTGCTCAGTTCGGCCCGGACCGTTCGCGGGGGCGGTTGCGGCCGGGGCGCATCTCGAACTTTCCACGGAAAACTCGAGTCGGAAAACTTAGTTCCCCGGAAAATGTAGGAAAATTCGGCGGGTCGAAAATTCGAGTCGGTCGCGTTCCACGTTGGATGTTGCGGAATGGACTTTTGCGGAATGTCGGGGCTTTTCAATGCATTTTTAAAAATGTCGATGATTTTTCGTATGTGTTGATACTGTTGGATAAGTAGTAGCGTTATTTATGACACTGCCGAATTGTTTGTTGGAAATATTTACGTTATATAGGTAAGATTTTTTTGATTGAATAATTCGAAATCGGATGATGATTGTGTAAAAAAAATTTTATACGAAAACTTTTCGATTTTGTAAAATTGAAATATTCGTTTTAGCTATGTGAGAATTCGATTCTTTTTTTTAGAGTCATAAGTTAAATACAATGTAAATTGAGCTAAAACGAAACGATAGCCGGAAGGAACAAAGTGCATTGTAGGAGCACTTGTTAGAGTCGGTTCCGGTTCTATTGTCTGGGAACCGAGAGAAACTACCTTTTCGGTTCCGAAAGAAGAACAATTCTAGACGTCGACTTCACTATATAAATGTCTTTCACGAACCTCGTTTTATTTTCTCTTTTCGGATATCTTTCAAAAGGCCGCGTTTCGGTCAACGATCAGTTTAATTAAACGAACTCGGCAAAAGTGATCGAGTATAATTAATTCCACGGGAGTGATCGAAAATGGAACGGAGACATTCGTTCTATATTTTTTATAATGGAAAATTTATTCTGAACGTATTCCAATGATTAATTAAATCAAAATGTTCCACATATTTGTCGTGACTGAATTTCAAACTAACCTTTTCAATTGAATTGTTATTAAATTGTGATTGTTTTGAAACGATTTTGATGCGTCAATTAAAATAAATAATTAATGTTTCCGCATTGAAAATTGCCAATACATCATCGGAAATGTTTAACCAACATGAATTGTGTATTGTATTGCTTTTTCATAATGATGATTGAAAAATAATTGTTACAGATGTGCATATCGTTAAATATGGTGCTGAAACTGAGGCGATGGAGTTCGGCCGCCATCCTTTTGGAAGGTAATAAAATTTGAATTTGTTCAGACTCAAAACAAAAAAAAAGACACAATAAAATACGATTTTTGAGATGGGAGTTGCGCGTCGAAAGCGTATTGTGTGAAGGAAAAAAATGAATACTTTCAGCCACGGTTGGAAAATTATGCGCGAAAAAAATGTATATGTGAGGGTTTCCTAACTTTTGCGAAAACGGAAAAGCGAGAGAGGATTACTATGAGCGACGGATTTCCCGAACTGTCGAGTTTTTTCCTGTCATTTCGATGTTTTTTTTTCAGTTGTAATATTTTGGGTTCTGGAAAATGTCATTGGTGAGCCAGTGAGGGGTTCAGCAAAACTCACTGACAATGTCCTCTTGCTTTTATGATGTGTTGTAGTTTTGTGGCAGCGAAAATTCTGGGTAAAATTTCCCTCCGATCCAAAAATTAAATATGGCGCGTTTCTTAAAAATATGGCTTTTTTTTCAAAAATTTACAGCGTACATAAATTCACAAAATTAATATTAAGCTTTGAGCGAACCAAATTTTAAGTAATATCCCGAGAACGGCCGTTCGTATAAATCATTCAGAGGCTTTAACAAGTTCCTTATGATTTTTAAGAGTTGAAAAGTTTTTAAATTTCCAGAGTGGGTTTATATATAGGTGATTTAAATAATATTCATAATTATAAACTTATGTTAACAAAAAAAAAAAATATTTTTTTTACGATTCAATATATCATAACATAATAGTTACGTATCCGTTTTGAAGAGTTTTTTATTACCAATATGATTATCAGTAAAAATATATAGATATTATACGAATTGAAAATATCCCAATTGTTAACAATTGATGAGAATATAAATAAAATAAGAGAAATTTCGCAAAATTCTAGGGATAGATAAAAGGTAAAATTTTCGAGGACTTAACTTCTGAATTAACTAAAACGACCCAAACAAAGTTTCGAATATAAAATATTAATTTTTACAAAGCAACGTCAATCACGTCAAACAATTGTCAGTAGACGAAAAAGGATATGAATAATTCACGTATTAATTTCTTCGAAACGTAAATAACTAAAAATACATTCGTGAAATAAATATACCTAACATTATATATTGTTATACATAATTTTGTCGATAAATAACGAAAACTGATATTATCTAGTAACATTTCAGCATATAAAACTTGCTTTTAATTCAATTTCATTTGATAAATTATTATTTTCATCAATTTTTAATCGAACATTTAAAATTGACAAGATATTGTACCATTATCACTAAATCATTTGATTAACAATGATTTTAGTAGATTTATTAATATTTTCATATCTTTCATTTCTATAAATTGCAGTCATTATAAGTTGATATATTATTTAACCCAATCAAAAACTTCGATCAAAACAAATTGCCGAAAAAACTTAACTTTATCTAACCCAACCCATGGTAGCCAGCGGTATGTTGTAAGGACTATCGATCGTATTGATGACGGTTCAAGCTGCGGGTGGGGCTAGAGTATGATTCCGTTTTAACATTTACTCGATCGTCTCAAATTTGGCATTTAACTATTTGACCAGAAAATGAGAGTTAATTCTCTTGTTAATGAGATTATTCCAAAAAATGGTTCCGATTATAAAGCCCTATCTATCAATCCGCCATACAAATTGTAATATTATATTATATAATGTGCCGGCGTCGCGAGTGATTGTGACAATAATTACAATTGATCGTCGACAGACGGTACACCATTATGTGCTGTACGTGTGTTTTAATCGGCCCTCCTTCCCCTCTTCCTTTCCTATGTACATACATACATACATCCTTTTTACTTCAGTTGTTCTTTGAGCATGGTGGTAATTTCTTCAAGGTGCTCCATGGGTGTCGAAAAAATATCCGCCAATACCACCAAACACCGGGCAAAAACCGGACCCGAAAAAAAATCTAATCCAACTCAATCCCCAAAAATATGTATTTATGACACAAATATACATGGACTGAAATACACATGGACTTGTGACACATATTGAATACAAAACTTCAAATAATACCATAAATACTTCTTTTTAGGCTAGGCGCAGACGAGAAACTTTTTGTCGTACGATAATTTGATCGGGTTCTTAATCAGTATGGAAATGTATGCGAGTGCACAAATTATAACGATTCGTTATCATTTGCGCACTCGCATACATCTCCATATTGATTAAGAACCCGATCAAATTATCGTACAACAAAAAGTCTCTCGTCTGCGCCTAGCCTTACTATGCACGTCTGTACAAACTACACATGAAAACGGCGAAACGTCTCAAAAAAACTCAAAACCCATTCAAAACCGTCATAAAAAATAACAATATACATCGAGAACACCTCCATTTTTCGCACCGGCCCGAAATACACGCGAACAATAACCTCCATAATACGTATCGCGCTCGCGCAAAATGCGATAATGAGAGCGGCGGCACGTACGCGCTAAAAGCTCCCAGCCGTTACGGAGCTTAATTCCGCGATGATGATGATGACGACCGATGCCGGGGCCTCGAGGAGGGACACCGTCGCCGCCCCACACCGGTTAATAATTAAGCTTTTACGGCGTCAAAAAGGAGCTATCCGGAGCTTGGATACGTGCGCTGCCGTTCCGTGAAAGCTTCGCCGTTTTAGAGCGATGAAAAAAGCTCATGCAGCTTTAACGGGCGACGGCGCTTCTCAAACGTGGGTCGTCGCGATGCTCGTGTCGTGTCGTTGATGTTTTATGGTTTTGGTGATTATGTAGTGGTAGGTGGATCGGTGTTTTGGGGAAGCTTTAATGGGAAGTTTATTGTGTTGTGAGGTGGTTCGATTTTGATTGATAAGGTGTCAGAAATATTATTGTTGATTTTGAAATATTAATGAAGTTTGCTATGAGCTTATTTATAGAGATAGAATTATATGACATCAAAACACTTAAAAGTTTAGGGATTATCCTCTATTGCATTTGTTCACTATATAGTGATATAAAAAGGTAACTTTTGAAGGGTCCATGTACTAAAAAATATCTTTTCCGAATAGTCTTAAAATGACAGTATCTCATAAATAATACTTAACTGAACATATTATTTATCTTATAACTCAAACCATTGCGTTTGAAAAATGCAAATTCGATAATTCCAAATTATTTTGTACTTATGATATGCGATTACATCTATATCGTGACTATAAGAGATTTCAGATTTACCGTAATTTTCCAGTAAATTAAATTTTTAATAAAAACCAGGAAAAATAACGAATAGCGAAAAAAATTTTTACATAAAAAACCGTATACTTACAAAAACCGTCTTTTCCAAAAAATATTCTCTGAAAAAAATACAACACAACTTTTTTTAATTTAATTTATATTGAAAATTTACCTGTAAATTATCAAACTGTTATTTAAGTCATTTTCCGGTAAGCTCCGGTAACTTAAGTAATTTTCCGTTTACCGGTAATAACATTCTTACTGACTATACCATTTTCTTTTTGCTTAACTATAACGTCAGCCAATATAATCAACGAAACTAAATCATATTCATACATCTCATATCCGAGACGAAAAAATAGATACAGCAAACAAAAATTAAACAGAACCAAACCACAAATCAACCATTTTAAACATATAATTCAGCACATAGATTCCCGACTCAACACAACCAAAAATATTCAACTAAAAACCCTCCGAAATCCCAAAATTCCCATCAATTCCCTCATCGAAATTTCGGTACACGGGCCAAAAATGTGGGTCAATCGGCTGTAATGGAGACGTCACCGGTGGGCGGCGGGTATAGGACTTTACTCGGAAAACTCCAACGAGACAGAATATTAGCGGTCGTTGCGTAAGAGGATCATAAGCCGCAAATTATATTTGTGAGGGTTGCCAACTTCCAGCAATTACTGACCCCGGGAAGGCGGGAACGGTGTGAGGTTTTATCCCCCGATAGTGCCCGGGGATAAGTGTGTAAGCCGGGGTGTGAAATGTGGATCACAATAGCAATTATGGCGAAATTTTGCTTAATTAGACAGTTGATATCACCAAGCTTGCGGACGTATCGTGTAAGCAGGTCGTTTGTCTTGTATCGTCGTGCGTATGTTTTGGATGTGTTTTATGCAGGGTTAAATATGGAGTTTTATCGTTATCGAATCAGAATCGTATGAACAATTATTTCGAATCGAAAATAGTAGGGAAGTTTTTATCTAGGGATGGGTGTGAGTCAGTATTGAACTATGAAGACTATTATGTTTTTTTTTATCCCCAATTTGAGATGTAAAAATTTTTGTCCGGAAGAATAATAAAAATATACTCGGGCCTGCTGTAATGCGGTTTTATATAACACGGTTAATTAATTGTGGCATATTTTTTGTACATCACGTTTTATAAAATATGCTTTTAGAAGAAAAAATGAATTAGGTAATGTTTTACTAAGGTAAATAAATTATTTGTTGACAGATTTGCATTATAACATCAATAAAAATGGACTATAAGCGCTTAAATTGAGATTCTTAACGAATTTCACTCGTAATTCATGCACAATAAGTGTGTAAATTATTGTTTTTAAACGAATTTCGCGTGTAGTTTAGAAGTTATATGTATCAATGTTAACCGTGTCTTAAATATTGTCCAGTAACACCTTTTGACATCCGAACTGTTAGTATATGAAAATTTAGACAATCTAATTGTAAGGGAAAATGATAAAAACTGCCAAACATAAACTCCTTACACATTAAACATCTCACATTATTCAAACACCTATAATGTATTTTATCTAAACACGCAAATGTACATTTTCCGTACACAAAAAAAGGATACCGAAAAACTTCATTATTTTTCGAAACAAAAACCCTAATTTACTGCAAACATCAAACCTCGTACAACATGGATTTGTATTACACGACGCTTGCGGAACCACACAACCGTGCTGTACTACCCAATATTAAATCACGCATTTCAAACGCCCGTATAACCGTAACAGTATCGAAAAAACGTTACGGTTCGTGTACCGAAGCCGTAATTAAACGTTATCCGGTGTGATATTTCGTGCACGTCTGAGAACCGCCGGTTACGTCCGCGTGATATATTGATAAAGTCTCCAGAAGAACACTTCTGCTAAAAGCTATGAATAAAATATACCGAGCCACTTTAGCGTTCGGGCGGGCCCGCGGGGGGGAGGGGTGAGCGGAAGGGTACCGCGGGGGGCGGAGTCCCTGCTGGGGGGCTTCGATATCGCCCCCTTGACATTCTGATACCGGTCCGTCCATCTGAAAGTTTTGCATGTGCCGTCCTTCAGGTATCATATTTTACGTGTATCTGTCTGGGCTGGGTGTGTTTTGCGAATGAATTTCGCCAGTTGATGAGTTTATTCAATATTCGTTTCGGTTTATTTTGCGAAATGGTGGGTTTATGTTGAAAATGTTGTATGAAACGATTTGGCATGCTGCGTCGTCTCGATATGCTTTAGCGCGTTTCTATTCATGCGCGTCCATATATTAATGGCACACATGGCTCTACGACATGTAAGAACCGATTATGTGAATACGAATGGTTGTAGAGTTCCAAAATTAATTTAAAAAAAATTTAATAATATCTTAAATTATACGTCAAAAGTTCAAGTGCATACATCTACCTCTGAAGGGACGGTTCTTAATATTCAAACTCATCAAGAACCCTTCTCCTCATCAATGAATATTGAGCACAAACTTCCAATAGCACATCAGAAAACCCTCTGCAACGGACGTTACATAGAATATAAACAAAAAAATACATTTTTTAACAAAAACACATATAGAAAACGACCTTTCGACCCGTCGAAAAGACAGGTTCAAATCAGCCGGAAGCGCGAAGCCTCCATTCCTCCGACTTCAATCGAACCACGATAATTCTGTTCCGATCGGCCTTTGTTTGCCGAAGGATGGAATCGCAAATCGCTATGCAAATTCCGCCAACGGCACCCATGAATGCCTAATGCTTCTTCGGACCCTCGAAAGAGACGTGCGGTTACTTGCCCAAACGGTCGGGTCGACTTCTATAACGTGCATGGTTTTTTTGAGCGAATATGCTGGGGGTGAATTGAAAAGTTTTGTGAATAGTGAAAAAGGGGTGGTGTGTGAAATTTTATTGTTTATGGAGGTTGAAGTTTTTTTAATTGTGGATTCGTATTTGATGCTTTGTCGAAAGATCAGCACCGTCGCGTTCAGAATATGCATACTTTACACTTCAAATTTAACTTTATATAAAACAAATTGGATCGTTTTCAAATCAAATTTAACCATAAGAAATTTATTAATGTTTTATAAAAAAAAAATTCAAGCGTAAATAAATTTTCTGTAATTATTGAAATACAATCTATGTAACATATTCTTCAATTTGACTTCAATAATATCAATTGGTGATTTTTGCAAATTTTCACATAATCAATTACATTTTTTAATAAATCATTCTAAAAATAGGTACCATGGATACCTGACCTTTTTGTTAAATATCTTTCACAAAATTATAAAAAAAAATTAAAAATTAAGAAAATAAATTTGCGATATTTGAATTTGATTCGTAAAAGGTTGAATTTGGAGTATAAAAGTTGTGACATATTTAAGTTGATTTAAAGAAATTTCAATTTTATTATCCTTATTAGAATAAATGTAATCGAATCTATCAATATATCGCTCAATCTTCGATGAAACTTTTCACAAAAACTAACAAGCACACACTACAAATCTCGAATTGAAGAGATTTCGAATACTGATATAATTCCTTATCAAAATTAACATAATCGAATCTATCTATAGACTACTTCTTATGTCGTTCAATCAATAGGCAAATGTACTGATTAAAAAAACTGATATTATTCCGATACCATTAAATTTCAGCAAAGATACAAGAACTAATAAGCCAGACGAACTAACCTACTCACAAGCACACACTAAAGTGACTACAAATCTCGAATTAAACAGATTTCGAATACTGAAATCATTCCATATCAAAATTGACATTATCGAATCTATTTATAGACCACATTATATATCGTTCATCGATAGGCAAATGTATTGATTAAAAAAACTGATATAATTCCTATACCATTAAATTTCAGCAAGCATAAAAATCTTTATACGAACTAATAAGCCAGACGAACTAACAAGCACACACTAAAGTGAATATAAATCTCGAATGAAAGAGATTTCGTATACTGAAATCATTCCTTATCAAAATTAATATAATCGAATCTATCTAATAAACTACTTCATATGACGTTCAATCAATAGGCAAACGTACTGATTAAAAAACTGATATAATTCCGATACTATTAAATATCAGCAAAGATAAAATTCTATATACAAACTAATAAGCCAGACGAACTAACAAGGACACATTAAAGTGACTATAAATCTCGAATTAAAGAGATTTCGAATACTGAAATCATACTTTATCAAAATAAATAAAATCGAATCTATCTAATAGAACACTTCATATGTCGTTCAATCAATAGGAAAATGTATCGATTAAAAAACTGATATAATTCCGATACCACTAAATTTCAAAGATAAAACTCTTCACAAGAACTAATAAGCCAAACGAACTAACCTACTCACAAGCACACACTAAAGCGACTATAAATCTTGAATTCCAGCACATTTTAAGTAGCTTTCCGTACATGGGGCGTTACAGCGTAAGTACGCACATGCACGTCTGTTTGCTCAACGGCAACCCCTCGGTAATGGGTACGTGTGCCGAATCCTGGAAGCCATTAAGTAAAGTGAAATGTGGAAAAACATTATGAGCTCGAAGAGTAGCACACGTGTTGAAAAAGCGTAGTAAAAGGGCGGCTCGCCACACCTGCCCGTCCCGTTTGTTACGCGTTGCCTTTTTATTTTGCGACTCCTGAGGAAACACTCCCGTTGGGGATGTTATCTCTTGTATGAGCCAGAAGGTGTCCTTTTGCGGAATGATCCTGCCGATGAATATTCGATCGATCGGTGCTGAGGTGTAATTTGGGAGTATAAAAAAATATGGTTTCGCGTGTTGCCCAATATGGCTGTGTTGGATATGTTTTGCCTTTATCGGATATGGTGTTGAGATGTTTGAATATTTCGAGTAATGTTGTATTGTATAGGTTGCTTGTCAATATAATATTTTATATAAAAATGTGTATCTATATATAATATCAAACGTATATTTTTTTTATATGTATTGTCTCGGATACGAAAATTATATATGTAATATCAGATATTGATAAAGTTTTTGAATATATGTAATAAATATTTAGAGCCTTTTATGTAATTAGCAGGCCTGAAAACAATACTTAAAAAAAATTATGTTTGAATGAGTCAAATATCAAATATTTTATTTTGGAGATATATCCGTACTAATATTTATCAGTTCCAAATTAATCTACAAGTAGTAAATATAATTTTAAGACTTTGAACATAGGATTTAGATAAAATAATTACGTGCGACTTGTTGTCTTTTAGTCAAGATTAAATATCGAATTTTCTTCGTTATTTGATTTTTATTATATTATAAACATAGAATAGTTGAAAGCGTACATTTTTCATGAAAAAATGTCGTTGTTTTACAAGTAATAGCGAATTGTCGCGTCAATCAGAGCTTCCTGGGGGTTGCGGTGCGATAATGTATAACGATGAGTGTATTTCAGCAGCGCGTCCCATAAAGCTCGCCCGAGAGGTTTCCCTTAAAAGCTTCTCGAGAGAAGGGAACTCATTTCGATAAAACATTGCTCGGCAGCCGGGGTATATTCTCCGCGTAGAAAATACCTCAAAAAAAATGAGAAAAAAGGAAAATAAGAGGAGGAAAGGGAAGCCGCCGCTTCGGAAAAGCGGGAAAATTCGTTCGCGGCGAGCTTTCTTCCGCGCGCCGAACCGAAAACCTTTTAATATGCATTAATGGATGAACACAAAAGTGGTTAATTGAATTCGATAAACTTCGCTGAATCAACACGGCTCGATTTCGAATCGTGGAAAGCACGAAAAACGCACTGCCGTGGGAAAATTATACGGTGTTTGCATTTCTCTATTACCTTTATTGAGTACAAGTCATCTTTATGCGAATTCAACTGAATGGATTAAGTTTTTTTTTTAAGTAAGTGTTTTTCAAAAGTAGGTTTGATATTCATATTGATTTCGTGTTCTGAACTATTTTTATTTATTATGATCAGAGTTCGGCTCGAACCCCTATTGTGGATTGTTTATATTAATTGAAGGGCTATTCTAAGTTTAATCAAGTGCGGTACGGTCGTTATAATATATGTATCATATACGTATATTATTTATCTCTTTTGCTCCTTGAACGTTTAAGGGATTTAGGATGATTCCCTTTATATCCATAGGGGTTTTGCGTAATTGTATGTATACGCCCCGTTTGCTTTTACGGCACTATTTTCCTTTTACGATGAAAAGTTCATAGATTTTAATTAATATTGAAATTTTCTTTTTTCATTAAAATTTATTTTTTATAACAATTTTAATGTTTGATAAGATCGTATTGTAAATATTTATATACATGATAAGATAAAACACTGAAAATATTAATCTGATAATGATAATGATTAAAAATATGATAACCAAAAGATTAAATATAATATTTATGATTCCATTCAACAATTGTAAAGTACTTTATTATCTTTAAAGGGAACTTCCCTATACATATTTTAAATTGGGGATCCCCTCGAGATAAATTATATAATATTTTCAAATAACGACAATAGAGATTCGATAATCTAGTACTTCACAATCACAATGAACAATTGTATTCTTGAACGACCTAATTTTTCAAGAAAAATAAAAATAATTATTAATCTTCTTTATACAAAGAATTTCTAAAGCATATTCCATTTGAAAAAATACAAATTGTATTTAGATACATAAAGTAGTGGATCACAGTCAAATTCGAAAGAAAAAAATAATATTTGACACAAAAAGTTCATTAGCATGTACCGCCCCGGGCGGTTTCTTCCTTTCTTTCGGTCAATGCGGACGATCTTGATTAACGACAGAAGTCTCCGAAAAACGAAAAACAAAAAAACACACTTTTTATTTATATTCTATTGAAACGTAATAAATCGAATTTCACAAACTCGCCATTAAACGACCTCTATTCACAGAACATCTCAAGCACAATAACCGATCCCATACTAAAAATAAACCTCAGAAAATACTACAATCCAAACAGACACTACGCAACAAAACCTTAATCCACTTTTTTCGAGGGCGCTTTCGATGTCTTCCTCTTTTGCGGTCGAGTGTTTTCACCGTAATTAAAACGCGGCGGGGCCCCCGGGGGGCGCAGCGCCCGGCCCGGGCCCGCACGTGAATGGCATTCCAGTTGACGGGGCGCAGACCACTTCTCCCCGGTGGGGGCCCCAATCGTCTCGAGGGCGGAGCACCCTCGACGTCGGCCGCAAGACGTCTATCCTGCTGGGGACTTTGGCGTTAACATTTCGAGTGTCTCGGAAGTCGGGTGGGTGATGAAGTTTGGTGTGTAGGATTGTTTTGGTGATTTTTTTGGGCTATCGGTGTTCAAAAAATGGTTTGGTATTCTTTCTCGGAAATTTATCGAGAAAAATGCCGAAATTGAGGATTCTTATTTCTCGAGAATGCTAATTTCTCGAGAATTCTAATTTCTCGAGAATTCTAATTTCTCGAGAATGCTAATTTCTCGAGAATGCTAATTTCTCGAGAATTCTAATTTCTCGAGAATTCTCATTTCTTGAGAATTCTAATTTCTTGAGAATTCTAATTTCTCGAGAAATTTTCAAAAATTCGGTTTTATTATGCTTTGGTAATTTGCATAAGAACCCGCTCCGATACGAATAATTCATTCCGTATGGAAATTGGAAAGACGTTTCTGTTTTGTTAAATGTTTAGTTGAAATGTTAGTAGTTAAGTTTTTCAATATTCCGAAAAGGTTTATTTTATTTTTTTGTAGGACTGTTATGAAATTTTTTTTACATGAGCCGAGTATACGAGAGCCCAAATTTGCTCGAAATTTGCCCAAGATTTCTCGAAAATTCTCGAGAAATCCTTAGGTCGGACGTATTGGTTTCCATCGATTGTTAAAGGATATGTCACGGTTTTTATTATCAAATGTGTAAAAAATTTCTACCGAATTCTACGATTTTTATATTTAACGACTTTCGCTTTCGAGAATGTGTTGAGAATTAAAAATAATTTATATTTACTACAGCGAAAAGGACTACATGTAAAAATTTTTTTAGTAACTAGTACAAATATATATTTTTTCCAATTATAAATTTAAAAAAATATACTAGTGTATATTTTCACGCTAATTTTGATACATATTTGCGTAAATATCTGGATTTTAATGACTGGATTTTACTTTGGTTCAAATAAATATATTTTATATGCAATTAGAGAAAGGGAAAACTGTTGAAATTTTTTTATTCGGTTTCAAAAAAATTATATCATTATAATGCTATTTCAAATATCATTGTATTATACATTTATACATACGTGATATTGTCTTCCCAAAGATTCTTACTGATTACAGTACGAAATACTAGTATATTTGGAAAAGTTTTTCTTTGAATTGAAAATGTATTTGTTAAAATTATTTAATAAATACAATTTCAATTCTAATAAAAACTTTTCCAATTAATAAACTATGAAAAACTATAATATTATAATTAAATATACAACGCGGATAACTGTTATAGAAAAATCTATCGGCAAGATCGGCATTTAAAGAAAACCATAAGAAATATTATGTATTTTATTATTTAAAAAAATACTATAAGTACGGATTGATATATGTATTTGGTTACTAAAAAAAATTATGTTGTGTATTTATAGTCGAAAACTCGAACTACAAACTTGTATAGCCATCTCCTCGTCGCAGATAAAGGGGGTTAAACAATACATTAAGCAACAAGAACTTACTAACTGCAGCAGGGACCAGAACCAAAACCCAACAAGCACTTCTGTCAGTTTCAACCCCCCTCAACCCCCACATTCAATATCGCAGACTTTCAGCATTCGTGCGTTAACACCTTCAGTGCGTGGCGCGCGTTCTCAAAAGCACCTAATGACTTTCGTCTGAACCGAACTAGACGGCACAAAGACGTCGCAATCTCGCCCCAACTGCAAACACATAAAAGTTAGACGCCCGGTTTGGCAATTTAGCTCCAGATTCGTGAAACGAAAGTAAGTAGTGTCGCAGCTCGACTAGGAGGAGGAGCAGGTGTAGTCGGAGGAGGTGGTTCGAATTGTTTTGGAGGAGCTTAATTAACACGCCGGAACCTGGCTAATTATATGGCAACACCTAGATGAGGGGGTGGTCCACCGCCACCTTCTTTCGAGCGAAGCGGGGCAATTAATACGTTGGCAACTTTGCCGCTTAACAGTTAAGTAGGATTACGGCCGATATTTGAATTTCATAACGTCTGGGTGTATCGCTTTGATTTATTAAATTTTTTAATTAAAATTTTCTAATGGTATCCCCCGATTTATGCGGTAGATACATTCCGCGAAAACTCGCGTAAAAAAGTATAATATGTATATGTACCCATATGAAAATATGAGATAGGTTCCAGAGCGAAAAAAAAACGCGTAAATTGAGACATGAAGTCTATACTAAATGGGAAGATTGGTTCAGGAAATCGTGTAAAAAAATTCTATCATAAAATAAAGTTGAATTAAATTAAGATTAAAAATACAATTAAATTAGATAAAAACGAAATAAAATCTCATTTCATAAGTTTCAGCAACAGATGACACTTTTTCTCCTTTTTGTAAGCAATCCAAAATTTCGATCTTTGTTTGTAATGATATGACTTTTCTCTTAACCAACAGCTTTGTAACTTCATTTGACATTGTAGGGCTGTATTAAAAATATGCTTTAATGAAAATATACTACAAATAAAAAAAACAAATAATATGTAAGTATTTTTAACACTTGTATATAAAAAAAAAACACGCGGGAAAGTATTGTAATACGCTTACGCGACAAAAATAAACCTCAGACTAATTAGCGAGATGCACTGCTTAAGGAAAAAAGAAACGGGAGAGGGGAGATAAACGGTGATCGATATCGACGTATGCCCGACCGTTATTTTTTATTGTTTTTGAATAATTTTTATTTAATTAAATAGATGTCATTATGCAATATTGTAATTAATTAATTAAAAAAAATAATTATTTGTTTGACCACGTTAAAGCGAAATCGCGTAAACCGAGTACCACGTAAATCTGGGGATACCTGTATATAATTCTCTTCTATATTTCTGATTCGTCAATCAGTGGTGACGAGCAGATTTCGTCCCTATGTGGAAATTCGCTGACCGAGCTGTAATGCAATTATGTCACTTATGTCATTTTAATTCGACATGCATCCCGTGACGTTGATGACGCAAATGTCGATGGGAACATTGGACACGAATCGTATTTACATACACATACCGAATGTTACAAATGCACTGTTGCATTTACAAATGACGTACTATTGAATGTTTCCGATGGTGCACTCCGGTGTGGTTCGAAAATTAGTTTCAGGGAGAGTATAGTTTATTCTGATCCGATTTAGAAAATTATCGATTTGAATAGCATAACTTAACATCATATGTTTCTTATATATCATTTTGATATATTTCAAATACCATTGAAAGTTTTGATTATAATTTTTAGTTAAATATTGAAAAAATCATCATATACATACATTAATTGCATTGTATAACAGTTAACTTTATGCTTGATAAGTTTAAAAACCACTGATATAAATCACGTTAAAAACTTTTTATATAGACAACATTGAAGGTTTGAATACGTGAAATAAATCATATATGCAAATCTTTCAAACGCGAAGGAGTTGCGTTTTATGTCTGCTTTCGTCACTGGCAGACAGACATTTGAGAAACATGGAGCTCGGCGAAACGTAATCAACACAGAAAATTAACGAAACTCTTGGCTTGATTCAATTTGCTAATTCAATTTAGCCCTCCGTAATGCCTCACAGTCCGAAAGACGAAAAGGTGCCGTTTTCCCGCCACGGCGACACAAACGGTGACAGATGGGGAAACACTGGAGACATTGTAATGTACATATGTATGTATTCGTGTATGTGTAATGTAATGCATAATTGTCTTTCGCATAATCGAGACGGAATTCTGTAAATTCCTTATATGTTTGTTTGATAAAAAGAAGTTGTGTAAACGTTTAGAAGTTCGGTTCTAAATTTTTTAAGATGGCGATATTTTTGATTACGAGTTTATGAAATTAATGTGCAAAATTGGCTTTTAAACCTGCGGCTTTTTTAAAATTTCAGATAAAATTGCATTACGTCAATTTTAATTATGTACGCACTGAAAAGTTAAGCGAATTTGCAAATTACAACCGCCCAAAAAATTTCGGTAAGACACCGAATTTATGAAAATGTGTTTGTAATTAATTTTTTCGTGACACACTTTGGAAACGTATAATGAAAATTGATATGTGTCAAACAAAAGTACAAAGTCCTATAAGTTTCATACAAATTAAATTTTCATTTCTGACAAAAGGAATACCGAAATTAATACACATTTTAATCGATATTTTGTGACCCAATTTGTATCATAATATTTTTACGCAATGTAATTTATATATAATATAATATAATAGATCAGCATTATTTTTTTGAAAAATTTATGAAATTATAATACAAATCATTTATTTATGCCGAAAAATTATTCCCATTGAATTTGTTCAATAAAAAAATTTAAATTCTTCAACAACTATAAAAATAGATACTATCGCGAAATTCACGTACAATCTATCGAACAACACGCGACCCCTCGGGTCGCCAGATAGGCAAAATTTCGAATGATGAATCTGCACAGCTTCCAACAACCACCCAAAATGATTCAACCCCCTTTTGGGGGTGGCGGTGCATTCAGGACCCGGCGTTAATGCGTTTTCAGCGATAACTGCACATAAATGCACGGGCGGTGCAATCGCGATGCTGCACCGCCCGACCGCCCCCTGGTCCGAATCGGGGTCGATGAGGGTCACCCTGGTCGCCAAATATTGATCGAAGGTCGTCCAGGGTCCAACTGAGGATCTATGAGGTCCGAGAGTGACGATTTTTTGAGTGATTGTGCGTTTCGATGGGGAGGAATTTGACGGGATGCTCTAAAGGCGATGGATAATGAGAAGTTAAGTTTTTTTTTATTTTTTTGTTGATGAGTGAGTTTTTAAGTATTTATATGTTATAATTTTATGATATGTGTACGGTACGTATGTTGTTATTTTTTATTTATAAGGTATTAAGGAATTTGACAGTAAAGGTGGTAGTATTTGTTAATTGAATAAAGTAGGCCGTTATAAGTTAAAGAGTTATTGAAATTAAAAAATTCAATAAAAATATATTGTTCATATAAAAACATCGTTTGAATATTTTTATTTATAGAAAATGAGATTCCAAAAGTAATTTTATTATCGGAAAAATAATCATCCGTGAAAATTTCGGTGAAAAACGAAAAAAATAATATTATATTTAGAAATTTCAGCGCGCGTTAAAAAAGGTGTCATTTCGATTAATAAAAACAAAAGTATTAAAATTTTTTCGAAACAAAAAAAATAACGTTGCAATTTTTTTCGAACGAGGAAAAAACAATAACGATGCTGAAACAACGATAAAACAAAGTTTTTCGAAAAAGGGAATTTTTTCCAAGCGGCCACGCTTCTACGCTCATTTTAACAATTCGACCGTTCTCTACGGGGGTTTTAAATTAGCGATGTAATTGCGCTTGGATTGTCTGAAAAAGTTCATTTCGCGAAGTACATTTTCTAAATATACTATTGTATTATATATATGGGCACGTGTGTGCATAAAATGGTTTAAAATAAAATTGTATAAAATATAATTTTTATTTCAAAATAAAATTTAACATTTCCAAGCGCAGAATATTTCATTGTAAAAGTTTTTCATATTAATTTCATATTTGGAATGTTATTATATTTTCATCGAAAATATTATATAATACTATGTCTCTAAAAAAATATTTATTATTATACATTTTTCAATGTAGTGAACTTGTGTCGTTTATCATAAAAAAATCTTAAGGTATGAAGAATTTTCTTCATTAAGGTTTAAATTTTTCAAATATTTATCGAAAATATTAATTTTATTACATTTTATAAGAAAAACTGAAAAGAAGTGTAATTACGGAGTTAATTAGATTTATTTTAGTATTTCAAAAATTTGATTGACACAAGCACGCTAACATTTATACTCGTTAATCACTAGGTATGTAAAAAAAGTTCAATCCAAAAAAATTCATATAATTCATCACGCTTAAAAATTGAATACAAGTGTTCCTTAACTTACGAATGAGATAACATGTTCCCGAATCTCGGTCGTAAGTCGAATCCATACAAAAAAATCAATCAATTTTATTTATTTTAAAATTTTAATACAACAATTCGAATGATTCAATATTTTTCCGTAAGTGACGGTAACTCGTGATTTAGCAAGAAAAATTTGAAAAATAATTAATTAAAAAAATATTTATTTAATTTTAAGTGCGAACCATCATGAGGACTACTTACAAAAAAACTTCAAAAGACCTTATCACTTCCAACAACCCCATCACACCGCAAAGCCCGCACGCAACAAAGGGACCCCGCAAAACAAAAAAACCCCACCCAGAAAAACTCCCACAAACCGCGACGCATCGTCGTGACTTTTCCGCGACCCTCACCATGAATACATCGGCCATTTTACAACACGGCACACGGGGAGGAAGGTGCCCGAGAGCATCTGGAGAGGCGCCTCCGGACGACGAAGAGGGCCCCGAGTGGATCTGAGGGGACCCGGGACATAGGGCCACTCGAAAAGTCTTCGAGACCGACAATGGGGGAGGGGGAGGGCTCCCTCCGACTATTCGGAGGCTTAAACGGCCCTTTTCCGGGATCCGGTGGGCATTCGATACTTGGCGCTATAGGGGGGTAATGCGATGCCCGTGGGATCGCGTGATCGCGTATGGGAAGGGTTGTGTGGGTGTAGTCTGAAAGAATGTGATGATTGAATGTGTGTAAGTGTTCATTGGTTGTCGATGGTTTGGTTTGAGGGAAAGGCTCGGTAGTTTTTGAGGGTTTATGTCGAAATGTATCGCCAAGATTAGGTTCGGTTTTCTTTAGGATATATGCTTACGATATAGCATTATAGCTTAAATTCTTGTTCATTATAAAGTTTTGCTTTAAGGGTGAGGACTCATGGTGAGTGTGACCCGAGGCCCTCAACTAAATACGAGTATTAAAATTATTCGCCGTGTTCAAATAATCGAATTTTTAATAAGATAAAAAAAAATTATAATATTACAGTTACATTAGACACGAAAAAGAATCCTTACGATATATGTACATATGTATATCATATGTTATAATCTGTACTTTTATTTAAGATACAACTGTCAATACCTATTATATTATTACATTAATCAATAAAAAAATAACTTTTGGTATGAATGAATTTATCTCAAATCAATCGACGAAATAACCTCATTTTTAATTTTGTTGTGAAAATAAATTTTCTCAAATGTTTAATTTTTATTATTAATATTGTCACTAAAATAGATATTTTATAATAAAAAAAGCTTTTTTTTCTGTTAAATATTTTATTTTTATACTTCAGAGTTTTTTTCAAATAGTAAAACGTGTTATTATAATATTTGTAATATTATATTTCATCGAGTACAACCAACTCTAAAGCAAAAAAAGTCACGCCTCCTAATTGAACTGGATCAAAAAATTTATTGAATAGTATAATAATTTCAAATTGTATTCATGTCTGTGTTAAAATTAAAATTCAAATAATCCTCAACAGTAATGTTAGAAGGCCCTCCGGCCTTATACAACATAACAATTTTTGAAATGTTCAACTTTGCCACAAAAAAATTATGACCTGAAAACGAAAAACGTTAATTACTCAAAAAAAAGTAAACGCCTAAAAAAATCTTACTTGTAGGAAATTGTTCGAAGAAAGGATGTCGCGAAAATAAAGCGTTTCTAGCAAATGTATACTCTCCGTCCGCTTCATTGATCTTTGAAAAAAATTATCCATCAATAAAACATGATTGATATTCAAAAATTCAATACCAAAATTTTTTGTATTCGAAAAGATTACCTGATCCATCCGGCCCGACAACATCACTCGAGCACATCTGGGGTCTTCGGGGTCAAACTTTTTCTGCCGACAATAATTAGTTGTTTCCAACGTGGCCATTATTGTGCATCTATTGTCGACCTGAAAAATGCAAATCCATCAGTCACATCTGAAAAAACTTCGAAAAGCGCAAATTACCAACCCTAAAATTTTTGACGGAGTAATCGTAAGCTGTCAAAAGAAAATATGGAATCCCAGTCGAATCGTTCACAGGTCCATCGACCATGGAAGCGATATTCACGAATGGATACCCTTCGATTTGTTCCAAGATTGATAATGTAGCCAAAGAAACCCAGTCTGAAATTTATATGTATATTGAATAAATTTCGATGTTTATCGAATGGGTTCTTTGAAAAATATTCACCTGCTTGATGGACGACGAATCGAGCCGTTTCCACTGGAAAAGTGGAATTTGGTGGTTGGGGTTCTGTTGTGGTTGTGTTATCATTTTTCAATTCGTTAGGTTTGCTTTCAGATAATGAAATCAAGTATATAACCCACAAAACGAAACCAAATTTTGTTGTTTGATGCCTGTAAAATATAAAGGGGTTTAATGAATAATTTAATTGTTAGCAAAGTAAAGGTTTTTCTTACATATTTGTAGTATGTACATATGTGTCAAAACCACCATCGACTAAAGACATCGTATAACTAAATCATACGTGAATATTTCGTTGGTTTGTTCATTTATTAATTATCAGGGATTTTCGAATACTAAGAGAATTAATAAATATAAAAGTAAACCATATATTATAAATAACGATTTTTAATAATTTTTATGACGATCTTTTGCTTTATATTTGGTATGATTTTACATCAATAGAATAGAATAACAATATAATCTCAATAGAGAAGAAAAAGATGTAATTTTTTTAAATTAAAGTCACAGCTCATTGTTATAATATAAAGATATTTTTGTTTATTGTTTGTTATCATTTTTCAATTCAATTCAATTATTATTTATTAATCATTCAATCAGTGCAATTTATTGTATACATTATGTATTTTTTATTTGAGAATTGTTTTATTTTTGAGATTAGATTTTACTATAATTTTTTGTTTGATATTTTGTTATTTAATTTAATTTGATTATACTATAAAATTTATTGTTGCAATATTTTGTTTAAATGATACATTTGATCGAAATTATATCGAATAATTATTCGACGAAGAATATCAAACTTTCTCAAAAATTTTAATTCAATTTAACCGTTGATTTCTATCATAAATATCGCACTCCAGTACTTCTCAAATTAACCACCACAAAACACATAATCCCCAACACGATTTGCATACCTTAATGATCAAATTCAATCGAAAACAATTACTTTATTCACCGGAAATAGATTTGGAGCGCGTACGTGTGATCGATAACGCTCGAAATTGTCGCAGCTTGCGCAAATGGCTTTCGGAGGTACATATAGGTGTGCACACACGGTTCACCAAACCATGTGTGTAATACACGAGGCTGGACAAGCAAGCAAACCGCCAATCTAATTGAGATTAAGGATTGTTGGATTTCGCCAAATGCATCCGCAGTAAACAGATATCGGCCGGCTTATAAGAACAAAGAGCGTCGAAATTACCGTCTGTAATTGAATTGTATGTGTGAAAGCGTTTTGGGTTCTATTGAAAATCTTAATTGGATTAGTAATGTTATTTATTTTTTTAATATAGAATGCGTAGAAATTCGGAAAATGTGCGTGTGTGCGCAACGCGCGCGTTTTAATTAAAAGCGTTCGCGACGTGTACCTTTAATTGCAAATCGATACGGCTATAAAGCGAATAATGTGCATAACAACACCCTTTAATATACACGGGGTGTTTAATAGTCACACTATATTTAGCGGATAATAAATTTGAGACTATTTATTGGTTATCTGGCGCGAGCAGAGCGGCTAATGCGCTTTATGTGCTGGAACGTTATTTTTTTTCATATACGTATACAAACCGAAATCCACAAACAGAATATTACGAGAACTAATAAATATCTCTGAATCACATTAGAAGCGTATATTGATTAATTAGAAAATGGTTTTGCTAATATTTTATATAGTTTATATATAATTATTTTTTATTGTATTGTATTTCGATTTTTTTTAAACCAAAACTCGATAAAATAAAAGCGCCGGTTGGAAAAACCTCAAAATCGAATGAGAACAAAACGGAAAAGCTCGTTTAACGAATCGAACGGAAACTTCATCTTATCACCGATCCACCGACGATATTTGTATGCACCGCTCGATCGCACGTACCGACAACTTTAACACTAGGGAAAATAGTTCGAACGGAAAATTTCGCGCTTCTGCTAATTTTCGATGGTTTTTCGCCTCGCGGAACGATTCCGAATGCAGACAATTCGAGCGTATCCAATTTATTGTTCAGACATCTGAAAAATTACTTATATTTGACTATTGATAAAGAAAAATCAATGGATCAAATTGAATCTTTCTTAAAAATTGTCAGAAAGTGAGCATGTTATTTAAAAATAATTTCTATAATATTGCGGAATGAAAATATGTGTACATATTGATAAAGACATGGAAAATGCGTTAGTTCAAAGTTGAGTACAGTTGGGTCTGTTTTTTTGCGGATTTTTTTAATGCGTTTTTCAATAATAATGGAACCTATTCCTCATTTTTCTATAGAGAACAAAGCTTTTTTTATGCAAATGTGCATAAAAAAATCTAAAATGAACACTAGTGCAAGTTACAACCGTTAAAGTGTGATTGTGTGATTGACGCGCGTTTGTCGGTACCTCAGCAATACGTTTCAAAACAAATCATGTGTGTTTAATTTTGAATTCTTTCTTCATTTTCAATGCCCAATTTTCTATAAAACTTTACACTAAATGTGTATGCTGACTGATCACGATAATTTACACGATTATCGTGTAAAACAGACTTTAATGAAGCAATTTTAAGATAAATACATATGTATTATGTTTTTATTTATATGAATTTTTATACACTTTTTTTATGCGATTTTTGATACATTATATCACATTGATTTGAAGTTATGCGGTTTTTAAAAATAATGGAACTTAACCCTCAGTTTTATATGTAGTTCAAGTCTTTTTCATAAGAATTTTTTATATGCGACTCCTCACGGAACGTATCTATCGCATAAAAACAGACCCAAGTGTATTGTAATATGTGATGAAACCGATAGTTGTATTATACGAAATAGTACACAGTTGACCTGATACAATTCGGTAAGAAATGGTTTCGTCATTCTTGGAAAGAAAATGTCATCAAAAAAACATACTTTTCAGAAGGCGTATTGAAGTTACGTATTGATGATTCCAAATTCACATCCCATGAATACTAAAATACACAGAAAATCGAATTCTCAAAAGTAACTGTTTAGGTCGGAAACAATAGAATTCGACAAGAGAGCGAAAATAAGTTTCAGTTAAAATTCGCATGCTCGACACACGCAATTTCGATAATCCGCGCGACAAAAGCGTCCGAGCTGTGTGTGTAGTACGTGCTTTATTAGCCGCCACGGGGCTCGGCAAACGAGGCTACAGAAAAAAAAAAAGAAAATAACACCCGCCGGGGAAAAAATAGCGCACACACAGGTGAAAATAATAGGAAAAACGTCGCGGGCTCCGCGGGGATTTTCGCGAATAAAAAGGAAAGTATTACAATACTCGTGTGCGTGTGTTTTTCCGCGGAGGAAATTCGGCCGAGTCGCGAAAAAGTGCAAGGTAATCGCGCACGTGAGTGTTGGAAAAATTTATGACGTGTTTTATTTGCGGGGTTGATTTTGTTTCGTGTCGTGATTTTTCTTTGTCGCTTTCTTTTTATTGTTCTCGCATTAGGCGAAATTTAATAAAGGTCGGATTCGTTTGTTGTAGATACGGATACTAGATTACCGATAAAGCGAGTTTTAATGGAAATATTATTTTTTTTTTCAAATGATTCATCGTTATTATAAATCGAAATATTTTTCTTTATCGTTTGTGCTTATTGTGCAATAATAAATGAGAGAAAGGCAACCCAAGAATTGGATATTTTATATTCTTCTATTGATTGTATCATATCTTATTTGACTTTAAAATCAGTAGATATGAATGTACACCAGTAGATATGAATTTCCTTTTTATACGGTTCCGAAATAACACGGTTCAAGGAAGAAGAATCAATTTTTTTTTACACAATTTTTTAAATTTAACACGGTATAAAAAAGTATTATTACGCCACAATGGTAAGATTCGGTGCAGGCCGTGGTATGTAATTATATAATAGTTATAAATAAAAAAATTCGATGTTTTTTGATGATTTTATGTGGCGAAATTTTTTCACATTACACATTTTTTATAAAGTACATTTGGATGGAAGTTCTATACAAACATATTGATGGAACCTATCTCCAATTTTTATATGGTCACCAACATTTATATTACACAGTAGTCTCTAGAACGTATCCCCCTTTTAAAAAGAGGATTGGATGTATTTAATATGATTACACTGATTAAAAAAATTAAATATTTCAATTCGTTATCATATTGATCCCAGATTCATATAAATACACAACACCCGAATCCATAATACATCGAAATACGATTACGCAATCCCAAACAAACCACCAATTATACACGCGAACAACCGCATCAACTCGACTCCCACACACACACACACAGCCCCATCAAACGTTCTGTCCAATCGAGCTTTCCACTCCAGGTCCCGGAGGAGGATTGGCCGCGAAAGTGAGGCTCCCTCGCTCGAGGACCTCTCCTTTTGTATACGTACCTCTCTTTGACCGTCTCCTCGTCCCGATAATAAGGATACCGAGCGCGCCAGAAAGAATCAGGCCCCATTCAAACCGGAGGTCGTCCTTTGGGACTCCAGCGTAATGTAATTACGGCGGAACGAACGCACAATGTTGCGCCACTTTTCAACTGTGAGCTCGTTTTGAATATCGCTGTAATTGAGCGGGATTTTGAAAAATTTCACGCTGGAAAGCGCGCTCGAATTCGATTTGTTTCGCGAAGGAGACGGAGGTTTGCCGGCTGACTTGTATATTTTCGGCAAATTGATAGCTTTGTACAATCAGGGGCGTTTTCGCGGGCGTCTATTTTGTATGGCGGAGGTTGCAGGTGCTGATTGAAGTGTACGGCGGGAGCTATGCATACAAAAATTTTGAAAGGATGTAAATTTGAATGCGCGTGCGGAATCTTCGATCCGAGAAAATGTAAAGTGAACAAAATTTGTTTATTTAATATTAGCGGTAGTACCCGGCGTTGCCTGATTTTTTTTCTGAATAGTCACGATAACAGATAAATGTAAACTGAAAAAGCGAAACCAATTGATAGTTTTATGAAAAATAGGTTGGTAGGCCCTTTGGGCCTACCGACTCAGCTCTACGGGTCTCTTTTTGTAGACCCTTTGGACCCACCCCCACTCGCCCCCACAGGCTCACTATAATTGAGATCTAGGAATAATTATTGTAATCTATTTAAAAAAAAATCTAACGAAGAAACGCGTTTTGAAAATATTTATTATTTTAATATCATGTATTGAAACAAAATCTAAAAATAAATCGATATTTGAATTCGTATTTCGATAAAATAGTCTTATATGGTCCAAATTGTATCCAGAGAGAAATTAAAATGCTCATTCGATGAAAATAATTATTGTTGATTTATTGAAAAATAGTTGTTACAACAGTTGATGTTAATATGGGTTTACAAATGGAAATGACCATTTGTCGCCTTTTGTGTACGGCTTAAATATAAATTTGATATCAGTTTTTCGGTACAAAGATCATATTTTTGAGAGGGGATCTCGTGCCCTTTTCCGTTATACAAAAATAATAATAGGGTTCAAGCACCGATATGGCTCTTCACGTTTTCCGTTAATGATAAGTAAAAATATAATAAATTTATAAAAGTATGATTCGAAATTCAGTATGGCTCCTACGCCTTCCTTTCGTTAATGATAAATATGTGATAAAATTAAAAATAAATAAATTCATTTTTTAAACCCGAGTGATATTAAGTTTAAGAGTTCGAACACCATAAAATATTTGTTCGGTTGAAAAATAGATGATATAATATAACATTATTTAATCGATTTATAACAATAGAAATAAAAAAAAGAAAATTTATTAAAAAGTTTGAAAATCGCACGTTTTATAATGAAAATTGTATCAGGAAAGGAGAAGAAGGACCGATTCAAATGTGCATTCTAATTACACTTGTGTACCTATTGCAATTATTGTCACAATCAATGGCGCACCAGCCCCGTCGCCGCCGTCTTACAATTAGTACTGGATTTTTTTTCATCTTAAAATAGCGTCAGATTTAGTTGTACAATAGTTTCAATGATACAGAAACCTTTCCGAATGCGTAACCAACATATTTACAAAATATTATTGTGATCAGATAAGCGATAAAGACATGCATAGGAAACATATACACATAGATTCATTTTTATTTATATAGAAAAGCTTCAGCAATGTACAAAATTGAAAATTGACACATTCACGAAAATAAAAAACGGCGAAGATTTTTCGAATTATTCATAGCAATGGCCGAGCTGTAATGTACGTAAATTTTATATGTACGTATATTCGAGAATGTCTAGTCTTTCGTCGAAGTTGCAACGAAATTGGCGAGGGTGTTTTGTGGAAGCACGTCACACGAGCACCGATAATTCGATATGTGTCGACGCGGTTCCACGTACAACTTCTGCGGAACTTTTGCGAAACGAAAATTCGCCACTTCGCCACTGAAAGAATATCTTCTGAGACTTCCTAGCTTTTTTTTTATTCTCGGGAAAGTCGTGTGACGTCTGAGCGCGTTCTTACATTTCGGGAGTTTTGTATTATACGGTATTTTGTTGCTTCAAAGCGGATGAATTTTCAAAAGTATATTGTGTCTATAATATTTCATATTATAATATAATAGAATCAATTATGATGATTCAAATGATATCGGAATGTTCATTATATTATATACACCTCATTTTATATTGATATTGAAACAAATATAAGACTAGATCAAGCTAATTTTGTCAAAGTGATCGATCCGAAGAGCATTCAAATAGTCGAATAAAATACAATTACAGTAACATCTATCATTCAAAACACACTAGAATACGAAAAATCCCATACGACATAACTTTATAAGCCATAATATAAATCCGGAGGCCATACAAACGAAAACGATGCACTCACGATAAGGACAGAGCACTAACAACAACACAAGTGGGTGCGACCATAAGCGGACATAAATTTCGAATAAGCCCATAGTTTATGGTCGTAATGAATTTCGATGGGAGCGTGTGTCGTCCTTTTACGCGTTTTCCTCAAAGTGGGGCCCGTTTACGGCCTTCCAAGGGCTTTCCGAAGCCGAAATGCGACGATGATGGGCAGGAAGTGGATCTGGCCGAGGAGCTGGGTACACTTCTGTCCCTAAAGGTCCTCATAATCCGTACCTTCCGTCTTAAGTTGAAATCCGTTTTGGCAAGGCTCGTCCCATAGTCCACTAATCAGCGAAGACGACGGAGAATAATCTAGCGTAATGGAAAATCGACGATTTTCCGGGACGAAAATGTACGGAAAATTGTCATTGTTATTTTATTTGGCGATATGGAAATTTTCGTTTTTAAATATGTTTAAGAGTCAAGATAAAATGTTGAGATCAAACGAATGTGATTGATGAATATAAAGAAATTTATTTTTCTATGAATATTCAAAGGGTCGGCTTAATTATGTAAGTTATTTGAGTAATGACTTTCGAAACACTTCATACATTTCCCCATAGACTTTTACGGACGTTTCAATTTTTACTTTTCTACAAATAACTGCAGGGTTTTTTGTTCGGATTGTTTTTTCATTTACAAAACAATTCGATACTTATACGCTTGGGACCTTCGCACTCGCTAAAGTTGTTCGATTGTTGTAATCCCGAAGGGTTCGTACGAGTTCGAAAATTGAAAACATTACTATTGCATATACACGTGTATTATTTTCAAATAAAACGGGAGTAAAGTTTCAATTACTTTCTATATGATAAACACAATGGGAGTTAGAAACTTCAAAGTAGACAGCTCTTTGATATAAGGAATAATAGAAATGTACCCGAGTTTCTTACGAACCTTTCAAATACGCTGCATTGTTTCACCATTTTTCATCACCTCTCAGAGTGCGTTTGATTTTCATTTTTTGAATACAGTCAATACGATGTACGCTCCAATTTTAATTTCAATTTTTTTTCAAATCAAAGTGAAACGAAAAGTGTGAGAAGTGACACAATATCAAAGAAACATACGTATGCGCATTAGAAGAGATTCACAATTGGAGTCTTTACTTAGTGTCGGATGTTTTCTGCGTCGATGCGATTCAATATTGCAAAATGAAACGAGGTGGGGTCGAACAGAATTTTTTCCTCTTTCTTTGCGTTATATTTCACAATTCTTTGTATTTTTTATGACTTTATTATTCCCAGTTGAATGGAAAAGAGCGCGGGAGCGCGTATCTACAGTCGCTCGACAAAAGCACAATTTGACCTCTGAACGAGGAAGGAATCTTCCTCAACGTGTGTGTGTGCGAGCAAAGGTTTCTTTCTTGGGGATATAAAAGTTTTATGGAATCTTTTTTCATCGAGAGGGGACAAGGGGCCGAGGCGGAGTGAGAGTTTTCGCGCGAAAAAGAATCTTCATACGTTATATTATTACGTATAATAAAATCGCATTAGTGTAATAGAATAGGACAAATAAAAAATACTAAGAAAGCCGGGAGAAAATCGAAATGTTCCTTTGACATAACGAGATTTCGCTTTAATACAGTCGCACAATGGTTATATAATATAACGAATACACGAATAATTGATACGTATCCGTCGAACATAATCGATTTAACATTTCGTCGAAAATGAAAATAATTTCGGGATATTTTCGCGAAACAATGATTGATCGTTCACAAATTTTCGCCGAATCGCCACACGTGGCCCATATACCCAAATCGTTCGTCATAAATCCTTAACGCATCATCGGCACGGAATAATTTAAAGCCATAACTTATGCGAGGAAAGAAAGATGATGTACAATAAGAAAATTTAGAGCCGCACACTTACCAGAATTAATATGTTATGAACTAGCACTCACGAAATTGCTTTTACATACGACGCGAGCGCAATAAGCACATATTGCTTCGTTGTTTTGCCCTCCTCCTGCGGCCTTTTTAAAAAATATAACGCCATGTCGTAAATAGCAAACGCTTCGATCGTAAATCTCTGATCATTATGGTAATGGATCGTTTCGTGTGAGAAAAAGCGTATATTTTTCACCAGAAGCATTTTCAGACGCTTATACCGCGGCCGAATAATGTGCGAATTTTAATTGAAGCCATATTTTGGGGATGTTTTGAAACTCGTGCAATCTAGAAGATAAGCATATTGATTTTGCAATTTTATGATCATTATTATTATCATCATCGTATGTAGTCTATATAAATTTCAATTTCTGAGTTATGTTATGTTTATGTGATATATGTAGATCCGATGAAATAAGCAAGATGGGTTTTGGGTGCCGCATTAATTGGTCAGATTTTTGATATTGAGATAAATATCTCAACCTTTTTTGCATTGAATTGTAATCGGAGACGAAATATGCATATTTTACAATAAAGTGAAAAGAAAAAAGCAATGACTTTCACAAAAAAAAAAAAAACACCTGTTCCAACAACAAAGCCAAAATTTATATATAATATATACTTTGAAAGATTTTTTTATGCATTTAGTGGAATATGAGTGGAGTTATTCACTATAAATTATTAAAATCAGATGAAATCATAACTGCAAAAGTATATTGTCAATATTTAGATACATTGAATCTAAAGCTGAAGGAAAAACATTCGAATTTTTCCAAAAGAATTTTCAACGCGACAAATCGCGTCCCCATAAAACTAAAATCATCAATGAAAAAATTAAGCAACTGAATTAGGAAATAATTTTGCATATTTGTATTTTCCAAACATATCAATTTCAAATAATCACCTATAATATTTAGATCATTAGAACATTCACTGAAAAAAAAAAAAAAAATCAGATTTATAGTTTGTATATAACCTACATTATTTCATTTTTTTTATAGGAAATTTTCAAGAAAAAAGACGCAACTCTTATAAAGGCCTCAATAAGAAAAATTTAACACATTTCAAAAAAATATAATAATAATATAAAAAAATAAGAACATACACTACTTAACATCATGACACACAAACAACCCATCGAATCCCGCAAACACATTCACGTCTCACCCATATCGAAATTAACCGCGCACCGTGACGGGCCGCTGATGAAACCAGAAAAGAAACGTCCCACGGGCGCACAGGGCCGGCCGAAAACCTATTTAGCCCCTCACCGATCCCTGGCCCGGCCCGTCCTGTTCCGGGCCCGTTTCCCATCTCCGAAGTCGCAAAAGTACAATGGAAACGCACAAATAGTGCGTACACACATTCGGCGGCATTGTCGAAAGGGACGAATAAGGATACGCGATTGAGATACACCGCGTGTATAGAGAAAGGGAGGATTTTTTTTCAGACGCCGCTAGGATATCAAGTGAAAGCCTGAAATGTGTGCTCTCTTGTGCGTTAGCACTGTTTTCTTTCTTTTTTTTTGGCTCCTTTTTCTCCTTTATTCAATCTTCATATATAAAGTTGCGTCTTATTGAGTTGATATTGTTTCGCGTCCGCGCCGGCTTATTTGTGTGTAATATAATATCGGTATGACGCGCTTCGTACATTTTGATTATTTATAGGTTTAATATAAAGGTTGTGTAATTTTTTAAATTCGTTCATAAATAATATTATGATCCAATATACATTTTTGTTTTAATACGAAAAGTTTTTTGAGATTATTAAGGTCATTGTTATAATTATTTAGAGATATAAATATAGAGTACATACTGATATAGTACAATGTTTTCTTACCTTATTTGTATCCTACTTCAAAACTAATAAAAATCTCCATGACCTATATTATCAAAATTTTAAAGTTACTTGACGAATTTTGAAATAAAACCACTAGTCATTTTATCCACAATAACAAATGCAGCTGAATTCTTACACTACTAATTTAGCCAATAAAATTGCTTACATTTTTTATCTGAAACAATTTTTTTATACAAAAATATAACAGTATCGCAATTTTTTTTAAACCGATTAAAATATATTTTTGAAAATGCGTATTTTAACAAAAAAAGTAACAATTATTAATAAAACAAGCAATGCCCCCCCCGAAAAACATTTAAATTTTCCTCCTAGAACGTAGGCCTCGCATTGGGAAACATTGATACAATATATAACTGCGCAAATTTTCGCTTAATTTATAACCACACTGTCAAACAAAACCAAATCATCAACAACAGGACCGGCACGAGGTTATATGGCGAGGTTATAATCGAGGTTATCTGGCGCTCTAGGAATTTTTTGAATTGAAAAATTATTCGAACCCCAAAAAATTTTCCCTGAAAAAAAGGTCGACGCTTTTCAAAATAAAAATAACAATATATCAATTTCATAACCAAAGAAGAAAAAGTGAGAGCAGCACAATGCGCCCCATTAATTTTGGCGCCATATGCAAGTACCTACTCTGCTCCCTATTTGAGCCGCCCCCGATCAACATTAACAGATTTTTTTTAATTTCCAGTACTCGCGTGTTTATTAAGCACGCACGCCCTAGAAACGGAAATGCCGAAATTCCTGCAAGAACCACCGAAAAAACTACACTTCAGCAACGAAACGGGCGCTCAAGTCTCGTGCGTGGCGAGTGGTCACCCTACACCGAGGGTCACGTGGCAGCTCGTCAACAGCCAGCAGGCGTCCGCAGTCCCAGGACTCAGGTGAATATCCTCGATATCGTCGATATCTTTAGATAAATTCGTGGTGTTTCGGAATTCTCGCGTCTGCGAGGTCATCTTTCGCCGATCAATCTTGGATGGGTCTGGCGAGCGGGTAAGGCTTTCGAGGAAAACGGCCTGTCCCTATCGGTGCCCGATCGTAATGGCTACACTTTATACTTGTCGAGTGCTTTGCCGCAGTAGATATTCGCTGTAAATATCGCACCGAGGTACGGACATTGATGTAGTTCGAGAAATATAAAGAATTTATACAAATACTCGTGAATGATATTTTTTTGTTAATTCATTTTAATATTTCATGTCATCATGATCATCATCATTATCGATCCGTTGTGTGTCCACCGCAGGACAAGGTCTCCCATCAAATATTGGGGGTCTAGGCTATATTACCTTATTCGAAAACCAACCTTGTACCGAGATATATTTCATGTGTGATCATTATTATAAAATTAGTTGAATATCAACAGACGTGTGTTTAAATAGAAAACATAAAATTTATCACGAATTATTGATAAATATAAAATTTTTTTTGTATCTCATCGAAAAATGCTTCAAATGGAAATTGGCTCTTATACGAGTGACCGCTGAAAAATTGAAGGCTTTGGAAAAATCGTAACTTGTTCATTTTCAATATTTTTTACTAGTTATAGAACACCTTTTGGAAATAAAAATGGCTGCGAAGAGTAAAACTCGTCGAGTTTTTCTATTTCAGTGAAAGAGCAATAATTGAGAGTCTTAAAATATTGCCGTTAATTTCTATGAGTTTCAATGATTGATCTTTCACTGTAATGAAAAAATCTTATTAGTTTTAATCGTTGCTAAACATTATATGCAACCATTTTAATCTCCAAAATATACTTTATAACCAATAAAAAAATAAAAATAAATATGTTTGAAAATTAACAAGTTATGAATTTTCTAAATTCTTCAGTTTTTCAATATACATATATAGAAATCTATGAAACGTATATGTAGAAAGATAATCAAATAAAAAAATAATTTTCTAATAAAATTATCAAATTCCTCGACCAAAATGACACAACTACCCAAATTAAGGTAATGTTATTCTTTACATAAATAATTCGAACCCATCGCGCAATCCCAAAACTGAAAACTTTCGAATCACTCCAATTTTTCCGCCAAAGCATTCTAAATATATTTCGAGAGCTCAAAAGTTTCGTCCATCGGATGGCCACCCTAAATCAACCGATCAAATATTCATCCGCAGCGAACGGCCAAGGATAAGTCGAACCCGTCGGCGGTTATTTGCTCCGGTTTATCCCGATCGGGTCTATTTTCGATTGAGAAACTCTGACATGTTTGCGAGTGTGTGTAAGAGTACAAAATTTATGCACGAGTGTGTGCATGTATAAGGGTTTTTTGAATTTTGAATTTTCGCGCGAGATCGTTGTCGCGGGTCGTTTGTTTAACTTTTATCGTGTTGCTGACGTAATTTAGTTCGGATTGTTAAATGAAAATGTTTGTGAATAAAATAGATAATTATATTTAATTTGTGTCTACGCTTTCGTAACTTGTTTAATTAAAATGATTTATATTCTATTAATAATAACGTAATTTTATATGGACAAAATGTATTACCGTAACGTAATATTGTGAGGCATTTCAGATAAAATTATTCAACAAGTTTTTGATAGAACGTATTATATTTATATTTAGTAAAAAATAAATTTGACTAAAAGAAGAATTTGTTAAAAATACTCTGAAATAAAATAGAATAAATTTCAAAATAAAAGAACCCTCCGCAAATAGCCGAATTCTATTTCGCACATTGTTTATTTTATCGGACATTTTTGTCTGTTTTTCGTTACAAGTGCGTCCTGTGGCGTGACTTTTCCGAAACGAGAAATTTCGCTTCGTGTTTTCCCGCAGATTTTCCCGTCTCGTGCGAAAACCGAGGAAAAATTTATTTCGGCGTATTTTTTCTTTCGGGCCGACGGGATTATTCGATCGCGCTTCGTTGATAGTCAAGAAAAGAATATGTACAATTTTTTTTCCCTCGCTACGCCTCGATACGAATCCATTAGATAGTTTTATTTCAAATAAATAAATCATGCCGGATAAGAACAATTGTGGATGGATTTATTCGCGAACAATAAACACCAGTATTTTATAAGACGCGAATTTTTTCAAACTAATTTTCATCAAATCAACATTAGAACAATTGGCAATTCTGAACGACCTACAGCCCAAACATTTCGCAAAACCCTCTAGAAAGATAAAGCTTCACAAAAATGATACGTCATATAATATTTAAGCACACGAATCCCCTTGATATATGCATTGTTTTGAACGTTAAGAGATAGAACCGCTCTCGCATACGCGCCCGCTTCAGCGAAGGCTTTGCCGTCTCTTTGTGCTTGTTTCAGACTGCAAGACTTAGCGACTCAATGGAAGGATTATTGCCATGGATATACACCATCATAAACCGCACACATTCGGGGACAAACTGTTATTGTCGCACTTTAAAACCGCGTATGTATGTGTTCATCTTTTCGTCGACGTCCGCTTTTCCGGCGATGTTTACAAGACGAGCTTTATCTATTTCTGGACATCGAGAGGCTGTCGCAAATTGAATTAAATAGAAACGACGAAAAATTGAGTTGTACGGAATCGCGATGGCGGCCGTCTTGTTCTCGGCGAAGTGTTCGTTAATTGAAATTCGCCTCGTTCTATGAAAGCGCTTCGCTTTCCATTCGGGAAAGTGACTTTTCGCCCTGTGTTTATTGCTTTTTGTATATAATATAATACTCGTTTATTTTTTCGTTTGAAATTTGATTGTACGATTTTAAAATATATATGCGCCCATCCTCAGATTTATGCGGTAGATACGTTCCGTGATGAATCGTATAAATAAAACCGTGTGAATAAAGTATGAACTCGTACAAAAACAGGAGATAGGTTCCAGAGTAAAAACTGCGTAAATATAGGCTTTAAATCTATACAAAATATAGAGATTGGTTCAAGAAAATCCGCACGAAATGAATTTAAAATATGAAAAGATCGCACTGATGAAATCACATATATTCCAAAAATAATTAAAATTATTGACATCCACTTCCATGATGACCGTCGCAAATCTGCAGATTACTCTATTTCAGCATTCAACATGCGATAATTTTTAGATTACTTCACTTCGCTTTATTTCACAGCATTCATGAGCCTTTATTATGCAATGAACACAAATTTCCATAATTTTTATAATACGAGAAACGTGTTTAGTGCATAAAAAAGGCTCATGAGTGCTGTGAAATAAAGTGAAGTGATTGAAGTGATCGAAGAATTATCGCATGTTGAATGCTGAAATGAAGTCATCCATAGATTTACGACGGTCATCATAAAAATAGGCGTCAATAATTCTAATTATTTTTGGAAAATATGTGATTTCATCAACGTGCGGTCATTGTTTGATGCGTCGTTCGGTTTCGTTTTCGTTCCCTAAAATTTTTACTGAATAATACACAAATAATATTGACCTGACATTCAATCAATACTTTATATATTATATTTATATAAAAGCAATATATTTTTTCATAATCATAAGATACTTATGAAAATCTCAATATCGACAAATTCAATCAAGTAATATTCCACAATCTTCATACACCATTCATACATAATTACTTTTTTCATGGCGATGATACGCTCGACTTGAAAGAATCAAAGGAAAACGTCGGGCTCGTTTTCTATTGAAATTTTAGAATCCGTAATGAAAAAATTATAAGCGTTCTCGACGTTTCGGGTTAATGGAGCGTCGACGGTTTTCACGACATGCGTACAACTCAATATATAATATTAAAATAGACCTAGGTATCTCTCCGATACCGTCTTTTTGGCTCGGAGTTGGCTGGAGCACGACGATGTTTATCATAAATATTACGACGAAGAAAGGCCCAGGAAATGAATACCCAGAAAGGCAATTACGAGACGGGCAAAATGCGCCAAAGGGGCGAAAAAGAGATTTACCGAAAACCATAGTGGCGGAGCGCTCCTTTCGGATGTTTCACCTTGACCTCAATGAAATTGATAGAATGCATTTTTGAAATCATAAAAAAATTCTATTTTATCGGTTAAACTATTTCTGTGAAACATATAGATTGTTGCATAATTATAATTATAACTGATATTGATTGAAATTATTTCTCGTTAAATAATATCAAGTCTAGGGACGTCAGATTTACTGAAAATTTAATTTACCGGTATTTTTTTCTAATTACCGGTTAAATTACCAAGCTGTTATTTGGTAATTTTCCGGTAATGGCATCCTTAGTCAAGTAAATAAATAGTGTATGATCAAATTTATATACTAAATCACGCCAAAAAGCTTTTAATTTTTAGAGATCGGAAAGAATTCGTGTTTTCGACGAATATAAAATATTTATTTCAGAAGTTAAGTGACAAGCAGTGTGGCCAGTAGACAATTGTGATTATGAAAAATTATATGAAATGTTTATATGTTAGCTCTATAATTTTTTAAAAATTACTACGTTTTAAACAGGGTAAAAAAACCCGAATTTTCAAAAACGTCTTTGCGAAGCTTATCTTACCAACAAGAAAATGATCAAAAAAAAATTTACATATCGAAAAAAAAATGAACCATGTCAAAAACTTTCACTCTGATCACAGCATTATACAAAACCATTCCATCAAGGCTTCGTCACATACTTCACATCCCACGCAAAATTCGCGCAAAATTCGTCGCGATTTATCGCGAAGGTTGCGCGTAGACACCTCCAACACTCCCGAAAACTCAATTTTCCCACCATGAATATTTGAACTCGATAAGAATATCCCGGAGCGCACACAAACACGTACACCCGCGATTTTTCCGAGCCTCGGGTCCGATTGTTTTCCGATCCCCGTAAAAATACGGAGGCCCGCACTAAATATCCCGGTGATCGACCGAGATAACTCCGAAGGATCGCGCTCCTTATCCCGGAGCGGGATGCCCCAGCCCTTCGGAACACCCTGTCCTTTCTTCCCGCCTAATGCAATTTATGGGTCGTTTCGCAGAAGTGCTCCCCGAGGTGACTGAGCCTCTCGCAAATGGAAACGCGCAAGCCGTGTTTCCACCGGCGGAAAGAAGGTGGGTTACAACGAAATGGTGGATGGGTAATGGGGAGGTGGGTGGGTAGACTAGGTCCGCGCGAACAATCCGACAAATGGTCCATCTTTTGTTAGTATCGGAGCCTGGAAAGCTTTTTGAAGTGTCGAATTTCTCGCGACGATAACGCCTCTTTCGCGCCGTAATAAAAGTTGACGTTATCGCGTCTCTTCTGGTTTTTTTTTTGTGATACTTTTTTTTGGTATATATATTATTTTTTAGGGGAGGATTCGTACGTGTTTGTATGCTTTTCCGTTCGACCGGAAATGTTTACGTAATAGTTGTTCGAATAATATGGAAACTTGTTGCGAGTGATGAATGTGAACGAGCGTATGAATGTGTTGTGTGCTGAAGATTTTTTTTACGAGCTGAAGTTCGAGTTTTATATAGAAAGTTTGTCCTTTATTATAATTTCATTCGAGCGCTGTAGCTTTTTTAATGTTTTTGAGTTGTAACGAAAATATTGATGCCGATAAATTTTTTATGGAAATTGTTCATGTGAACAAGTTTAACAAAACAATTTTATATTCAAATTGAATTTACGTGAGTACTACGAAAATTTTATTCCATCGAAAAAAAATACAATTTATAAAAGAAAATCATTGGAATGTTTAATAAAAAATAATTTATATTACCGGAGCGGATGAAAATAAAAATCATCCTCCTAAAACATCCGAAAACAACACATTAACATTTACTAACACCAAACAAAAAAAGTTGAAAAGCGCGACGATAAGGAACTCGCATAAAATAAACGCCATTTTCTCGACTCCTCATTTATTCAAAACCCATTCCGAAGACCATCAGAGCACACAAAACGAGTCGACATCCAACAATCGGCGGATCAATTCTTTTGTGGAACCTTTGAAAAATTCGACGACCACACACCGCGACAAACGAATATAATAAATAAATAAATAAACGTCGCGTCGGCAATTAATCAAAATACGTTTTAAATTTCGTCGCCATTGTGCCCGCGCGTTTTCCCCATATAATTTCGGCGTTGCCTTCCATAAATCTGGCGAACTTTGTATGGGAGGCGCCCGCCGTCGACCTTTGCGGGGCGCGAACGAAATAAATAAAAATAATAAATCATCGGCTCACCGAGGGGGTGGGTGGGTGGCCCACCCACTCGCTTGCCACCCGTCATCCATCATAGCACGTGTTCAATGCGAACGTGTTGAATGTCGGCGCGGAAAGGTGGGCGTGCTGTTCGGGTTGACGTTGCGGAGGTTTCGAGTCGATTTTTGTCAATGGTATGTATGGTTTCGTTTTGATTCGTTGTTTGAAATGTTGGAATTTGTTGTATTGTTGGGGAATATTGGTTGTTAGTTTTGTATGTGAATTGTATTGTAATATGTTCTTGGGGGGGTGAGAAGTTTTTGGTGATAGGGAAATTTTGGTGCTACTGGGTTTAAGGTTGAACTGAATTTTTTTCAAACCGATTTTTTTTTAAATCGAAACTAACCTAATCTCTAGGTGCTTCTAGGTGTTAAGTTAGGTTAGAAACTTTACTTAACACCTAGAGCACTTAAGGGTTATGTTAGATTCGATTAGGTTAGGTTGGGTTGGGTAAGGAAAACCAAATTCGGTTCAATCTTAAACCCAGTAGGACCGAAATTTTTCTGTACGATTCTTTTCTCTTTTGTTTTGTCGATTTTTGTCAATGGTATAGTTCTGTTTTGATTAGTTTTTTGAAATGTTGAAATTTGTCGTTTTGTTAGGGAATATGGGTTATTAGTTTAGTATGTGAATTTTGTTATATTATAATATGTTCTTTAAAGGATAAGAAATTTTTGATGATACATATAGGGAAATTTTTCTTTCAGTATTTTTAATTTAAAAGAAAATTGTATGTATATTTGAAAGATTTTGCATTTCAATGGAATTTATACAAATTAAATAATTTTATTATTTTGGCTAATGTATAATAATAATATTAATTAACATTAAAATGCCGTTGTATTTCATTATAATATTAATATTTATGATATAAGGAAAAAAAGATGGTGTATTTTATTTCAATTTTTTCCGTTGTAAATACGAAAACAATATAAATCTTTCAATTAAAGTTGAAATATTCAATTTGTTAATTTCCGGAATATGTATTAACCAATTTAAAAGTCTAAACATTTTTTTCTCTCTCAAACTAGATTATTCTCTGAAATTTCCGCAAACGATAATTAATTTAATGACGCGCGTTTGAGCCGTCAGCGAATAAAAAAAAACATTTTCCGTTAAAAATTAATGCAAATTAAGTTACGTTATGTTTAATGTAAGCTTTTAGTGGTAATTGAAAGCTCAAACTTTTATTACACCTCGCGAAAAACAAAACGCACTTTCGGGTCGAATTTCAGTCAATTAGAAGAGTTAACGCTCACACGGAACATGAAAAGTATTACAACAACAAAATACTTTCAAAACACACTTCATTGAAGTAAATTTTCTTTATATATAATATAATGAAAGTAAAATAATATATGTTTCAGGAAAAAAAAAAGAATATCATTTATACACTACATTTTCGTATCATCCGAGTCCACACGAAAAAAATCAACATTTAATTCAGCCCGAACACGAAACGAACATTCGTCTACAATGCGCATTCCGAAAAAACAAGCTATATTCTTTTATTTATAAATTCTCACAGCAATTAAACAACACAAATGAATTAGAAGCAGCCATCAAGGAGCCAGGTTTTAATATCGCCTAAAGGAGAACGGCGTAAATAACCATGCGGCTATTTATTCTTCGGCCCTACCCAGTCGCGGTCTTCCGCGCTAAGTAAAGCAGAGAGAGAGATAAGGGCGTGTTATTAAGCCAATTATTCATTTTTATGAACAAACCTCTTTAGGCTTATAAGTTTCGTCGGCGGCCTCTCTCTCTCTCTATTGTTTTTTCATCTGCGGCCTCATGTTTAAAACATACGCCGAGGCTATGGAGACTTTCATTTCGCGGCTTCGTATCTCGCCGCTCTCGCTTTTCATCCCGGGAAAAACACGGGATGGGGTGTGGAATCCGGTGGGGTGGGTCGGTTGAAAAATGTATACACGTACGCTGGATTGTAATTTCGGCTGTAATTTTAGCACTGGTCATTTTTTCTGGTCGTTTGTTACGCAGCTTGAGGGGCGGAGGTGAGAATCTTGAGGCATAGTTTCAAGGTGAAAACTAGGGATGATTTGTTAGGGTGCCGTTGAAAATTTCAAAAATTTCGATTGTTTTTGTTCTGGTGATGATTATATAGGATCTCTCGTTTAATACGATAGATAGGTTCGTGTAAAACGAAATCGTATTAAACGAGTCATTAAATCGGTAAGTCAGTTAGTAAATTTTTGCTTAAGTCATTGAAATTGTATCGGAACTTTATTTCACTTAGGACTGATAATTAGTCGAAAACAAGTGATTCATGGGGAAGACTTCGAAAAACTAAACTTTTACAAAGGTGCACGTATAGTTTTTCTTCAGATGTCATTTTATTAATAGACAATTCTCAGTAATTTATATCACTCTACGTAGCTCGGTAAAACAGAATTTCATCATAAAACAATTCTTTGTCTACGAAAGAGAAGCCATGCTAAAGCGAAATCATGTTAAATGAGTACCTGTAATTCTAATTACCAACAAAAAAATATTATCATTTTTAAAATATCACACAAAGTTCTTTCACCTTTTCAAATTTTCTATTTACTTTGATTCAAAACAAAACTATTTTTATCCTTCACGCATTATTAATAATCTAAAGCGGCAAACCAACACCTAATATTAGTAAACCTCACGTTCTGTAACACCCACTATTTTCAGAGGCCTCGGGCTTCCTCCGCTTAGCACTAAGCGATCACACGTTCACAACTAACTATTAACACACCGAAACATCCGTTTTGGATATTCTGACAACATTCGCAACGGCATGTATTTCCGTTCTTGCACAAGGAGGGCTCCTTTGACGGCAACAAAGGCAGGATTAGTGTCGCACAGCTCGAGGACCACTTTACGGGGCCTTCCTTCTAAATCGCAAACGAGTCGACACCTTCGTTTAAACACGTGTCTGGATAATTAATTTGAGCTAAGGCCTCATATATACTTTATTTCTGTTTCGATACTCGATTAGAGTTCGACTCGTTATTGATTGTTTGCGTTGAATTTCGTATAAAACGGTTTTGCGCGGTTCGATCGTCTGCGCGTTTCCCTTTGTTTGTTTGCTGAAGTGGATCCGGATTTCAGACGGTGGCTGAACGTTGAAGATGGACAGGGTAGTAACCAGGGTTTGTATAGTTATATATGATGAAACAATATATAAAATATATTTATAAATAATTTTCGGTAGATGTTTTTTTGATGTTAAGTGACTTAAGATGAAAATAGATCGATGAAAAGAAATTAAAAAGAACTCGAGAAGTGAAAAAATTAATTAAAAGGTCAGAAAGCGTCGTTATATATTTAAAAAAATGTGTACGTAAAAAGTTTATCATGATGAAAAATATTCCAAAACGAAAACGTCGAACGTTCCACTTTCGAGAGAGTTTGTTCTAATTATGAACAAAATTTTCAAAGTTGGCTTGCAGGTATAATGTATCGTTCTTAACGCCAATTAAATTGTATATTCATAAATATACCTATAATATGCAATAAAATAGGAAAAGTTGGTATTTCAAAAAAATTGAAGTTTTTCAATAAAATTGATAACATTTTATATATTAAGCACGGTGTCCATCCGTTCGTGCGTATCGTTGTCGTTTCTTTATTTTTCACGTCGTCCGTTTTCCTTTTTTTCATTTTATTTCATTTTTTATTTCGCAAAGGATGGCTGCCGTTCGAGAGCCTAAGGGTAAATAGTTTATGTATCGAAAGGACCACGTCAGGCAACAAAACTTGCGGCCCAGAAACGAGAAAACGAAAAATGTTTTTACAAGGCTTAAGGGTGTTCTTTCAATTTCAATGGTGTGCCACGGGACGTTATTTTTTTCATGTAATGCAAGCTACATGTATTATTTACCAGACACTAACAAAAATTCGAATGGTTCGTCGAATTTAGGTGCATGTTTATTTTATTTTCAGATACATATTAATATTTTTAAAATGAAATAATATAAGTTGTGTAATGAAAATATGAGACTAAGAATCGATAGTTTTGTATTATTAAATCAATTACCGAAGTTAAACGACAAGTAATATGATCAGTAAATAACTTGATACGTATATAATATAATAGATGGAATGGTGGACTTCACTTCAAGTAAAAAAAACCTTCAAATGACAATGCTTATTATTTATTAATTTAAACAGATTTATTATCGAAAAAAATCTCAATTTTGAGTATACTTTAACAACGCTTATCCCTTTCACGAAACCTAATAAAGAAACCTGTAAATTAGAAAAAATATATAGGAATCACCTATACAATTAGGAAACCTGCAGAATCCATTATAAATTCATACATTTTACGATAGAACCTATTCGTGAGAGACCAGAGTGATATTTCAGACATCAAAAGCGGTCAGATCTTCAGCACGTGTAATCGGTTGTAGGCGGAAACCGATTATCCGATTCAGATCAAAACACTCAAAGATTATTTTTCAAGATCGGATCCGCTCTGTCTAGCTTCGGGTCGAATGTGCTATGGATATAGATTGGGCAAGGGAAGCCAATTGATAGCGTAAGCCGGTTAGTGATTAATGTTGTAAATATCCTTAATTGCCTCTTGCGCGGATGCTGGCTCCGTTTCGATTACAAATATAAATATCCCTGTCCGGTCCGTGTTGTTTCGATAGTTGCGTAAGGCTCGGTTTTTATTTTATTTTTGTATTATGTTACAGTCAAAGTTTATTATCAGTTAAAATATATTTAGGTAATTTATATTCAAATAAAAATTGTCTAGTTAAAATTATTTTAACAGACAAAATACAGGTTAACTGGTGCTCACTAGTTAAAGTGTATTTTCAACTTGATAGATGAGTTTTGATAGTTCAGATTTATAAAATGAATATTTGTATTAAATGGCGTGTATATTTTACTTCTATACCCGAATATTGAAAAGATTTTAATAATACAATAATCTCAAGAATACATTCATCACAAAAGCGTTAATTTTGAACCCGAACAAATGACGTTTAGTGGCCCATATTAGTGGACAAGTGAAATTTCTGTGCCTTTCCGTTTGATTATGATAATTAATTTCTTGAAGGGAGGGAAATATAAATGATAGAAATCAAAGTAAAAACGTGCGATAGTCAATCGAATTGGTTTTCTAGTGGCGTTGGCAACATTGGCTTACAATTAGTTAACTATAATCTATAATACACTTTGTCTGATCCCGACCAGTTAAATTATATTTCCATTGTGTCAGATGAAATATGATAACTATGTGGGTTAAATAAAATATATTTTAACTAGGCGAAATATATTTTAACTGGTAAATACACTTTGACTGTAATATATATATTCCGGTTATCTGTTTGTGTTTGTTTGGTTCGTGTTTTATTTATGTTACGTAAAATTTTTGTTATAAAAATATTTTCAGTTTACAGAAGATGCCGAAAGTTTCAATTTTAGTATCGATCAATAAATTGTGTCAAATATTTTGTTATAATCAAAATAAAAATAGATTCTATTGAATTTTTATAATCCAATTCAAAGCATTTTAATCGATCACTATAAAATTCAATTTTATACCAATTTATCCGAAGACGGAAAACAGCAATATTGAAATGGAAATTATTGAAAAAATAAAGGATGAAGCGTTATCGAATTTCCTCGAGATTGAATCGCTAATACAATCTGCAGTGCCGACTCGTTAAAATCGAACGAACCTCCTTTCGATTTTCGTCCATTTTTTTTTCATTGTAACGATTATCTATGAAGATGATCGCGACTGGGAGGCGTCCGCAGATCGGCAATTATTCACCTTCCGCAGCAATTTTTCGCACCGAACGTGCTCATCATCGCAAAAAACGAACCTTTCGAGAATTGTGCTTTGCGAAAATTATCTGTGAAAAAATAAAATAAATCGAACAAAGCGGAGGGTCAACTTTCGGACGGGTCTCCTTCAGTGGGCGCCATTGTTCGTTTTGGGAGTGCTCGCGAATTTCGATAACTCGGTAAAATGGTTAAATTCAATTTTGAAACTGTCTGCTGTCTTGGCCCGTGATTGATTGTACAGGATGTTCGTAATGTGATTGTGCTTAAAATTGATACGCAGGTGAAACTTTTTTAAATTGATATTCGCGCTTAAAGAAAAGTTTGTAGAAAAGATTTCATTTCAAATGAAAATATCTGCGAATTCGTTAAACTTTCATCATTTGCAAACTTATAAAATTTCATTTCAAAACAACTTTAATTCAAAATGGAATGGTTATTTAAAAATACGGCAAAACTTAATTATAAATCTCGAATCAAAACGTAAATAATAAAAAAAAAACAACTCCACAACTCACCGCATGTGAATGACGTTTCGGAATTCTCAACTTCCTCAAAAAGCTGGAACATTTTGAGTACTTATCACACGTGCACTTACTCTACAGTAAATATTGTATACAACGCTAGTAACAGTGCCGGCAGAACTGGCACAGAAAAGCTCCAGTACGGAGTAAACTTTTCTTCGTGCCTGTAAAAGCTTTCCAGAGGCTTTCAAGCGCCTCCGGAAGTCTCGTCCGATCTACGGACGTCTGGGAAAATCTCTGATTAATAGTTCGCCCTCTTCACTTTTTATACATTCTATATTATGTGTCGAGGTTGAGCACAAAGGCCGAAAATTTCGACTTTCCTCCGAGCGCGGAAAAACTTGCGAAAAGCTCCGTAGAAAGCTCACTTATACTTCGCTAGGATTAAAAAGATAGGTGCGCTATCCGCTTAGTGATACCGTTATGTATGAAAAATTTAATTAAAACCTCGAAAGGATTCTTTGATGTATCGCGCTAAATATTGCCTTTTTTACGTACGAGAGCTTTGAGATTAATATCGGCGGCGACAATGGACTTTTTTATATTCATATACGTCATTGTTATACAATGAATTTTATTCTTTCGAATTTATGACCATTTCAGAAACTTTTCGATATGAAATTTTTATATAAAATAATAAAAGTTTAATAATATTTGTTCATTTAAAAATAATTTTATGTATTCAAATTTACTGAAAAAAAAGTTTGAACTTTCGATGTTATACAAGAAAGATTTTCTGCTATGATAAATATTTAAAATTCAGTATACAATGATAAATAAATAAAAAATAATAATTTCGAACATTACCAATAAAAAAACCGATCAATCTCACCAAATTAAGTACCGTAAAAGAACATTTCCTTTCAACACTCAATAAATAAGATCTACCCTTAACTGCACGCACACACACACACATACACACACACAACCCAACGAACACTTGAAATTATTCGAATCGATCCCCGATCTCGTTTCGCGACGTTGATTTATTCGAACAGAAGGTCTTTGTTTGCGCGTCGATAATCCGCCGAGCGCTTTTAGCGTCACGACAACGCCGAAAGCCCGCAAAAGCTCCGCCGGTTCCCAAACTGTGGGCCGCGTTTCGGTAAAAAGCGGTTGGCCTGATTGGCGGGTGGCCAAACCGCTTTCGCGGCTGTTTTCGGTCCGGGGCGAGATCTTGTTCAATGTCGGTGAAAAAAATGTGCGGAATAAATTAAAGATGTGCGTGGGTGTAGGGGAAGTAGAGTGTTTTCGAATTGATGATGAGATGGATTGGGTTTCGTGCTTTTTTGTTTTGAAGGATTGTTTGTGGTTTTTAAGATTTTAAGTGAAGGTTGTTCAATGTATAAGATGTTAGAGTGGAATTCTCTAAGGATAACGAGTTATGGTTTAAAATCTAATAACAAATATAGCTGAAGATTTTTTTATTAATTTTTTTTATAAAGTAATGAAAACTATAAACTATTAATTGAATTTGATATGCCTGAAAAAAAATTGAGTCTACAAATTTCTAATATTTCATATAAAATTTCTCATTATAATTAAATAAAATTCGATATAGTTAATTTTTTTATTCAATCAAATGAAGTTTCAAAAAAAAAATCGATAGCAAAATCGTCATAATTTAACCTTTTTAAATGTATACATTTCAATTGGTCATTGAAATTAAGTGATATATTACGAGATTAATATATGAATTAGGTAATCGTATAGTGTTGATATAAATAAAACTATTTAGTATTTATCACCACCAGAACTATTTTCTCCTTATATTTGACTCTAAAAAAAAAATGAACTTATAAGCATTCATATGAAGATATAATATAAAATTGTACATATTATTTTAATTTAAAAAAAATCACATCATCACTAAAAAAAGTATTATAGATCAAACCCAATCGCACATCTGAAAAATAAAGCAACACGACACAATCCCCTGTTCAGAATCGCGCTATCGTCAGCTAATAGGCGGAATTATGCAAAATTGCAAGCGCTCGAAAGCTCGCTGCGAAAAAGCCCTGAAAGCTCGCAGGGACAGGTATTTTTCGCGGCATTAGCAGGCACTCGGAGCTTTTGCCGTCCGTGCGATCCATCTTTATGGATCTATATATCCGTCTGTCTGTAGCCTTTGCCTCTGTGTGTATCTCTATCTCGGTTCTGCTGCTGCTTCAAAAGAATCTATCTGCTGGCGTTCGCGATAATGGAATAGCTTTTAAGGGATTCGTCCCGAGAAAGTGCTCGTAATTGTGAACTTCCCGGACTCGGAGAGCACTCTTCTACGTTTTTACTTGTGTTTATTTTTCGATTTCGTTGAGGCTGAAATGCGTATAATTTGATTTGATTACATCTGCATTTTTGTGTATTTGTAGTGCCGTATCAATTTTTGATGGTCTATCGTTAACGAAAGTAAGGATATATAAATAAATAATTGCGCGAAACATTCAATATTTATATAAATGTAGATATAATAATAATTATCAAAAACTTGTATTTTAGGTGTGTAAATTATTTATTGAAAAATTTGTATTTTAGCATGAATAAAAATGTATAATAAAAGCTCAAATTAAAATTATTAACGCATTTCAAGCGTAATTTATGTATTATTTTTTTGATGAATTTAATGGGTAGTTCGTAGGTTATCTTCGTAAAATATTGACTGTATCTAAACGAATTTTGGATTTATATGGTGTACAGTAGCACATTTTGCCATCTAAACTGTTAACATGTACAAATTTATACGATCTAAAGGAAAATGATTTCAAAAAAAATGACAAACATAACCTCCCCATAACGCATACAAATATAAAATATGCATAAATTTTATTAATAAATCTAATTTACGGACTTATAATACCTATATATAAATTACGCGTAAAATATATTAAAAATTAACCCATTTCCTTTTATTTATTTTTTTACGATTTATCTAAAAAATTTTATCTTCTATCGCTTAGTACTCGAAGTTTACATTACAAATACAGATTAATATTTTTTATAATTATACTTTAGAGTTTTATTTATTTAAATATGTTTTTATTTTTAATATTTCATTCATTACAATCAACTAATTGTAAGAGCCAAAAGCTTGCGTATCTCATTATCAGTGCGTCCCCAATCGAGGACATTGGCAGGGTAAGGGTTTTATGCACCTACAATACATTTTTATTCGATATTAAATAATTTACGTATCTGAAGTGCAGGAATTACCCAATTATTGAAATAATTCATATTATAAAAATTAAAAAATATATAATAGAAGGCTTCAATCAAATTTCCATATGAAAAAATTGGTCCATTTCGCCCCAAAAAAAAAACAATTCGAGACCAAATGTAACTGTGCACTCAACTTCGCACCAACACACAGACAGCTTTGCGAAAACCGCAACCGGCAAAATTAGGGACGCAGTTGTACACCGAAAGCGGTGCTGTGCAGAAATGCATTGTCGCACTGGAAGTGTACGTACATGTACGTATAATACAATGCATTCGGTTAGTATGCGCGCGTTTAGGTAGTGGACGTATTGTGTTGTACGAATGTGCATTATGGCTTCGTTAAACTTGCAGAAGACAAAATTTAGATGGTCGAGCTCAATTCGTGTCGCTGACGTTTTGAACGAAGGTTGTAATGAATTTTATTTTGTGGGAGTGTTTTTTGAATTATTTTTTCATTTTCTGATGAGTGAGAATAAAGGGGAAATGCTGGAAATTCAGTTTTTTTGTTATTCGTAGAAAGAAATAACTTTTAAAGAGTTTAAAATTGAAGATATCGTTCATCAATTGATCTCGTATTGATTGTTTAGGGTGGCCACTAAAAAACTGAAGGGTTTGGAAAAGTCATAGCTTGTTCATTTTGAATCTTTTTTTATTTAATTTTTTTACAAGTTATAGAGCATTTTTTGAGATTAAAGTGGACTACATGTGATGTCTAGCAATGAATAAAACTCATTGAATTTTTCTATTAAAGTGAAAGATTGATTATCGAAAGTCATAAAATATTAGCAGTGTTTTATATGTAGCCACTTTAATCTCTAAAAGATGATCGATAAGCTATTAAAAAAATTAAATAAAAAAAATTAAAAAGAACAAATTATAACTTTTTAGAACCCTTCAGCTACTACCTACCTAGCTATTTCAGTTCTACCTACTTCTAGCTACCCTGTATCTATCTACACATCATAACCCACGTTTTTTCAACTCAAACAATCGTCATATTCAAACAACACAATATCATTCACAAATTCAATATCTAAACCGGAAAACAAACACGAAATCGACACGCCGAAGATTCATTTTCTACACGAATTCCGTTGTATTATTCACACACTACGCACAACATCACACATCGCGATAATACGCGCATGAAGTTTTCCGCGAGGACGTATAACGAACGAGTCTTTGCCGCTTTAACACGTCCTTGATCATTAATTCCGTTTGCGTGCGAAGATTACGCCAAATTCAACAAAGGCCAGAGGGAGATGGAGGCGTTTTGATAATCCCGCGGGTAAAAAGCTCGCGGATTATCAAAACGTTGCCCCTTCCTTTACGCGTAAATGTCATAATCGCGATAGCTTTCTTTATATAAGTGTGTTGTTTTGTTGTTTGAAATGTTTATAAGATGCGTTTTGTTTATTTTTAATGTTTTGAATGTATGTGTCGGATGTGTTCCACAAAGGGAATTCGGAAATCGTATTCCCGGAAAGGGAAAATCAACATCGTATTCGTTACACTGAGAAGATTCAGTGTTGGTATTTCTGGACCAGCTTCGTTGTATAACAGTTACACTAGGTCAATCTTAAAACATCATATAATATTTAAGTTCATGCAAAACTTTGTATGTAGGAACAGTTAAACAACAACAGCGTACATTCGTAATTTCCATTAACATTTCAACGTGTACTACATGAGATTTATATCCATTCGTATGTATATTATTGATTTTATTGAGTTATATCCTGTTTTGGAAGACAACGCTGAAACTAGTGTACGCTCACCCTAAGCGTGAAATATTATTTGAGTGAAACTTTCTGAAGATTTAACCTGTTTCGTGCGAGTGTAATATTATAAATTAGGACGCGAACGTAGGCACCACCTACATACCCCGAAAGGAAATGGCGTCGTAAATTTTGGGGCGCAAATTAAGCCAACTTTCGCCCGTTAAAATTTATAAATTTCGCACAATTTATATGCGTTTATCATCGGCAACGTCACTCTCGAATTAAGGCCTGAGAAACGTTCTACGGAGTTCGGCAACTTTTACATGTTGCCATATATCACGTGTACGGCTGAGGGAAATCTCGTATCTAATATGGCGTGACTTGTGCGTATAAAAATTCAATTATGGGCCATAATTAATTGCGTTTTATGGTAAACGGTGATATTTTTTAATTACGCTAAAGGAATTTGTAATTATTCTACTTCAAAATATGCGTTTGTTATGTATGGACGAAATGAATTGCGTGTAAGTGAAGATATTTTGCAAAATAAGGTTACCTAGGTTATCTATGTATGGGTTTAAAAAAGTAAAATGTATGAATTTAAACAAAATATAATATATGCATACTGTTTTGAAACTAAAATAATAATAAAATACTTTCTCGGATGACTTCTAAAAATTTTTCGTATTTCTTATTGCATCGTATTGTATATATTATACTTTGCACATTCACGTGAAAGTACGACACATCTCCCTGTAGCTACTATTAAAATAAACGTGACGTTTCGTGGTAGGTAGAGCGGCAAGGATGAATTATTAAAAATATCCTCGCGCGTGAGGACGATGGAAAAATGAGTTATTTAGCGAACAGAACGTCGACTAACCGACGGGAATTTTAAACAGTCGGAAAATTTTCCGACATTTCGCATAGGTATATAAATTTGAGCTATGCGCGCGGATATTTAGTGAATTCGTCTTTAAAATTTTATAACATTTCCTTTCCTTGTATAAAAAGATATTTTCAAACATTTTTTTCATACAAACAACTCTAAGCTTTATGATATGCTCAAATGAATGAATTTAAACGTATACGTAACACATCCTATATTTTGAAATAATAATAATATTTATTTTGGTTGAAAAAACACCCAAATAGTAATTAATCGAATTATGATATTACCCTGATATTTATTACGATTCAGAAAGTGTTCGTAGATGAAACTGTACCTAAAATCGACGTAGGGAACGTTAGCGGATGCGCTAATGGAATGTCAATACGTCGACGAGGGTTGAGGGTTGATAGTCAAGGGGTTTTATCACACATATAGTAAAATGTATGTATATGTATATTCTCCAACTAATTGGCAATCGACCTCAATTAATTATATTCGGATGGGTGTCGAATTATATCAAATGCGTATGAAAAGTGTTACGTGGGCAAAGGGTCGCTACGATCCCAAATTGAGCTCGAAAAGGGATAAGTTATTTTTTCGATATGTCAAATTTGGGTATGATTATAAGTTTTCTGTATTAATTTTGATACTTTGCAAAGTTATAGAATTATTTAAAGCATTGACGTGCGATTAGTAGTTTCTATAACTAATCTAAACCTTATATGCAGCGGTACGGTTCCAAAAATTAACCATGTGGCTAATGTTTGATTTTATAATAAATTGTTAAATTATATACAATTTTATTTTGCCATATAAAAAACGAAGGCTTATTAATATTCCGTATTTTTTTTACTCATTTCATGTTAATGAGACGATGTATACATATTGACATTTCGTTGTTGAAAAAATTTCCTTTCGCGAAAAATAAACAAACTTCCTTCCTATAATTGGAAATAAAATTTTGTTAAAAACGAAAAGAAAATGAAGTGTGTGTATGTTAAAAGATCGCGGATTGAATCAACAATTTTTTTCCCGTACATCGCAGCTTGTTAAAAACTTTTTCCAATGTCAAAATATCGTACTCATTACGCGAAAATACACGCACAAAATTTCTATATGCGCGAAAAAAATAAATCAAATTTACGACATGAAAAAAAAGGCAGCGCTTGTACCTTTTAACGAGCTCACTTTCTTTCAAATTCACCACCACCCACGACACAAATCGGTCATACGTCTTTCGTAAAAATAAAAATCGACCCCTAAAGATTAGCTTAAAAATTTATATATACATAAATACCCAATACAACGCCAATAAATTCAGCGGCAGACATTCGATAAGGCGGGGCGGCTCGCTCCGCCGATTTTACACGCTTAATCAAATTAAGCTTTTCGCGATCGCAATGGGGAAATTGTTGCACGACTGAGAAGCAATTTAATTTGCCTACTATTGATACGTTTAAAATTTTCTTTTGAAACTCGTTCGGCCTTATGAAGGAATCGCTATTTCGCCGCGAAGCTGAGTCGCGAACTTTGCGCCAATATAACACTCGGCCGGAGGCTATTTCTTATTTCGTAACGCGAGTAATAATTATCTCACTTTGAACAATGAATATGCTTTAATAGCTTGAATATTCTTATATGAGAATCGGGTTTGTTCAAAAAGCGTTTTTGATTTTTATTTTTTGTTTTTTCGTAGCGAAAACTTTTGTTTTGCGATAGTGTAAATTTGGTTGATCGTTACTGAAAATGTTATATTATATTTTTTTTTTCATAATAATAATATTATTATTATTAATAGTTATGATGATAATAATAATAATAATAATAATAATAATAATAATAATAATAATAATAATTATTATTATTATTATTATTATTATTTTACTTACAAAATACAGTTTCATCATACAAATTATGTATGATGAAGCAAAGCTTAAGGTAAGCTATTTGTTATTATATTAGTAAGATTATTTTTATTATATTTATGACGATTATGATAGATATTTAATTTATATATGGAAAAAAGTACCGAGTATTTCGAAAAAAAAAATAAAGATTAATATAATAAATTATTTAAAATTGAAGTTTCTATCTAAAAAGCCATTTAATGTTTTTTTTACGTGATAGATCTATCACATGATGCGTTATTGAAAATGATTTTTATCTGAATTTCTTATCTATGCATTGACTTATGTATTCATTTATCAATACAAATTTTAATATTTTATAAAAAATATTCATATTTTTCTAATGATTTTAAAATTAGTTGATAAACTCTATAACAGGCTTGTCCAAAATTTCAGTATGCGGGGGGCCACTTACAAATTTCAAATCTCAAAATTTCAATTATTGTACATTCAAAACATAATAAGTATTAAAATATTGGTAAAGTTATTTATTTCCATTATAAAACTATTTCGATGAGTTCATTTCGGAATAAATGCTGTTTGTTATGTATGTTTTGGTGTGAAAAGTGGGGGCCACTTTGGCACCATAGTGGCCCTTTGGACAAACCTGCTCTATAATATGCATATTATTCATCTTTTTCGTTATAAATAATTTGATTATTTTGCGAAAAATACGAATTACATGATATAGACATAATCGAAAAAGTCTAGCATCATCGAATCATAATTACCAATTAATACAAAACAAGTTCAACACGATTTTTGAAATTAGTCGACTCGCACACAACGCTTTCGAAGTAAATATTACACTTTCGCATATACCATATAACCAGCTACCTATATGTGTGTACTAGGGTCGGTGTGTGCGCACATATTTATAATGAAGTGTAAATTTGTTATCGTGCGTTAACAGAACGTTAAACACAAAATGCGAGTGTTAATACGACAGTCTGTTTCTATGTCATATTTAACGAAAAGCCTGAACACATTTAAATATTCAATAAGCCAGACGCGGGGGCCAGTATAAATTCGCGTGCCATTAATCTTTTCGCGGAAAAATTTGGAAGGGCGCGCGAAAAGCCGAGACGAATTTTCGCGCTTAATGTTCAACATTCTTTAACGTTTTTTTTATCGTCTCGAGTTCATCCATTCTATAATTAAATTATTGTAAAGATTAATATTTTCAGTTTTTTTTTAATATAATAATCAAAACATTTAGTTTGGAAACATTAAATCTTTTATAAGAGTCGATAAATTTTCTATTTACTTGGGTCTATTTTTATGCGATACCTTCCACGGGGAGTCGCATATAAAAAATTCGCATAAAAATGACTTGAAATACATAGAAAACTGTGGGTTGGGTTCCATTATTTTTAAAAACCGTATAACCATCAAATCAATATGATAGAATGTACTAAAAATCGCATTAAAAAAAGTTTATAAAAAAATTAATATAAATAAAAACACAATACATATTTATCTTAAAATTGCTTTATTAAAGTCTATTTTACACAATAATCATAAAAATTATCGCCATCAGTCAACATACATATTTAGTGTAAAGTCTTATGGGAAATTGGGCATTTGTGAACAAGACGGAAGATAATTCAAGAAGAGAAAAAGAAGAAAGAATTAAAAATTATACACATGATTTGTTTTGAAATGTGGGTACTACTGCGGTACCGACAAATGCGAGTCAAACACACTCACACTTTAACAGTTGCAACTTGCACTAGTGTAAATGTTAGATTTTTTTTATGCACATACGCATAAAAAAAATCTTTGTTCTCTATAGAAAAATGAGGGATAGGTTCCATTATTTTTGAAAACCACATAACTTCAAAATCGCATAAAAAAAAAATCCGTATAAAAACAGACCCAAGGTAATCAAAGCATTTAGTTTGGAAAATATGAGTCGATGGATTTCCTATATATTCATATATAAAAAAAATTAATTATATATGAAATAAAAAGATCATACGTATGTATATCAAACAGAAATAAACCAATTTATCATCATATTCGCTCCCCTCAACACAAATGCGACTTATTGACAATAAACAAACCCCAAACCACTCCCGACTCTCATCGCAGCCATCAAAACGGGATAAACTAAGCAGCCGACACATTTTCGACGGGAAAAACCAACCGGTTGGGTCACGTCCCTGTGTCAGGTTTTCCTCTTCGGAAAAGCGTGCGGGAAAACTCGTCGCTTTCGGGCGTCGGGAAAACTTCTGGGCAAGTTTCGCCGCGGACTTGTTGAGCGTCCGTCGGCCAAATTGAGTCTCGCCCGACGTCTAATTTGATACAATTTGCTGGAAGGGCAGTATGGGGTGTGGAAAACGTGTGCCATGTATCTCTATGGGGGAAAATATGTATGGGAGGTAGTCGCGTATCTTTATTTTCGGTGTGGGGATGTTGCGGTTTTTAATCTGTGAGTCGTGAGTTGTTTAAGATTAAGCGTTTTTGCTAGGTGAATTGAAATCAGTAACATATAATGTATTGATTGTTTTCGTGTACGATAGTCCTCGATTTACGACGATTTGCTCTTATAAATATTTTTTTGAATTAATTATTTTTCAAAAATTACTTACTAAATCCCAAGCTGCCATCACTTAAGGCACTTTAATGCATTTCGAAAAAAAATATGGCATGAAATTAAAATTTTGATATAAATAAAATTGAATATTTTTTTGTATGGATTTGACTTACGACCAAGATTCAAGAATTTATCTCCGTCATGTGTTAAGGAATACCTGTACTTGTGTTTATATAATAGTTACCAAGTTTGACTGTATTTTGAGAAAGTTACTTAAAGGTTCCTGTAGTTTTTAATGAAGCGCTAGTAAATCTAATTTAAAGTAGAATGCATGAAATATTATAATATTCTTTTCCAAATATACATACTCCAATTTAATAAAAATAGTGTTAATAGCTTTCATTTACTAAAAAAAATAAATGACTCTCATTATGGTTAAAATATGGATATAATCGTATTTTACTGAAACGAGTTTGGTAAATTACAATTTAGATGTTCATCAATAATAATATAGATTTACTTTGTGATAAGAAAAAAATCATATCTTCCAACATTATCTGGAAAGATCTTGTATAAAATTTCAAATATAGCATAAAAAATTTAAGAACCACTGATCTATTCAATACATTTTTTCGTATATCGCAGTCGAAGAAGAGCGCCAATTTGCGCAAAAGTTTGGCTCGCAGCTCGTTGCCGTTAACTTTCAGCTTAACGCGCGAAATTTCGTAATGTTCCAGATACTTACGTGTAACATAATACGTAGAATATAATATAATAATGTGTGCTGAAAGCTCGTGTTCGTTCGACGTTCTATTTCTGTGATTATTGCGGTTTGTATTTGAAGTACGCGCCGAGTTTAACTTTGTAAATTTCACTTGTTACAGGCACATTCGGTTTTAGTAGACGTTTCGCGTTTTAGGTGTTTAGAAACTTTGTTCTCGGAATATTTCCCCGGAAAAGTATCGAATAAATGTGCACGTGTTAAAGGTGTTTTATAACGCCGCAAAGTTGTTATAGATATGGATGGAAAATTTCGGCTTGTTGCGGTTTCGTTTGAGTCCTAAAATGAACTGATTTTCAAATTAAATTTAGATTTTTTTTATATTTACTGCAAAATATTTAACTTTGAAACTAATATATGTAATTAAAATTGATATTAAATCAAACGAAATTGTGTATTTATTAATAAATAGATTTGAATGAAAATCATTAAAATACATTTAACGATTTTCATAATTAAATGTTTATTTAATTTGATAATTTCTGAAGATTCGATGAACGAAAACTCATTCGAGCAAACGAAATCATCAAGTATTATTAGACACAGATATATCAAATTCGATACAATACTATTTAGAAAATCCAATCAAACATGGTCCACAATTTACGAAACCAAACTCGTTGTAGGAGACGAAATAATCTAGATTTGAATCAAAGCCTTCGAAAACTACCGTCACACCCAACTTCAACTGATCCTCTCCAATACGACTCACGACACACGCAGAGAACAGAATCAAAACCCGCAACCTTTATTATAATACATAACCAAAATATAAAACCGAATTTTCATATTATAACACAATTCAAATCGAAAAGAAAAAAAATCATATCAATATATATTTTTCCAATCGATGAACCGATACGAACTGGAATTCGTTTGATAATTGAAACATTAATAAGAAAAGGTCGTATCGTATCGAATAAACAATTTATTATAACTCCACTCAAATAGATATTGTCAGTTTCGATTCTATTCTCCTCTTACATGTGGAGAGAGCAAATTACTTTTCGACACAGAGCCTTCCGTGAAAAGCCCTCGACCTTCCATCGGGTCGTCAGGGGTCGAATTCGACCCCTATGTCCCACGGGATGTCCCGCGGGACATGAGGTCCTGTCGACCACGAAAACCAAATTTTAAAAAAGAGATCCTTTCCCGAGCGGGGATGTCGTCTGTAGGTAAACATTGTTATTTTTTTTTCAACTCGTTTTTTTTGTGAAAGCGAAATCGTGTTATCCAATCTGCGCTCGAAGCTTATTAACAACACGTGTGAAATGTGTGGGTGGAAATTAAATGGGCCCTTTATAAATATGAGGTTTTTATTATTCAGATCCGATATTTAATTATAAATATGATGTTTTTGAATTCGTTTTAATGGCACCTGAGGGCTTTCGTCGGATCGAAAATGAATTAAAGAAATACGAATTAGGACGGGATTTTCGTTCTTTATTTTGAGCGCAAATAATAAAAAGGCTTGTTTATTGACGCTGAAAAATCAACATCGAACCTCCCTTATAGTATTTATACGATGTTTGTGTTTGCCTACTGTTTCAGACGTTTTTATCAAAGATTCGTTCTGTTTATATCCAACTTGTTTTGAGTTTTCGCTTTAATTTGTTTGCATTCGAGTTGTCTACAGTCTTATTTGTCGTCAATTTGTTGCAACCTTCTACTGTAAGTTACTTCGTTAGCCTTTTTACGGAAACGCTGATGTATAAGCGAGTTAGAGAAAAACTTCAAATATAAACATATTCCGAATCGAAACATTTCAATAAATATCCTCATTCAACATTTGCGTCACGCGCGTTGTATTCAAAAGCAATACATAAACGCGTGATTAATGCCACTGAAAACAAATATATATAAAACATACAGAAAATAGTATCATATTTCATTTGACAAAAGCGATATTTTCGATTCGACATCTCCGAAAGGTAGCGAGCACAATGTTCACGCATCTGTAAAAAGGAGACCTTTTCGGATATTTGAAAAATGTATTTTATCAGCAGAACGAGCGCCATAACCGCGCCCAGGTCAAAGTAACTCCTCCGGTACACTTTTTTACCACTTCGGACGAGCCCTTCTTGCGACTCGTCCGCAAGTTTAATCCCTGGGACTTCGACGAGGAGAATTTCCAGGATGGAACGCCACGTGTCGCTTACGGCCCCATCGGAAAAACCCGGGAAAGGGGAAAAATCCGGAAAATCCCCGGACGAAGGGTCGCCGAAACGGGGAAATGTTTACCCGACGTCGGCCGATATTTTCCGGCAAAAAAATCTCGATCGGGAAAGCTTGTGTTCCTTTGATCGACGCATAAATCAACGCTGGCGCCCGATCGGGAAACCTCATATATTTCGGGATCCTTAACGTTTCCGATGGACGTGGCAGGGTTGGAAAATCAACGGTTTGAATCGTTCGATATTTATCAAGATGGATTTTAGATATCGGTTTGTTTGTGTTTGTTGAATAATGCGTTGGGTATGCTGATAATAATATGTTTGTTATGTATCCTTTCGTTTAAAATTTAAATAATAGGAGCCGAAATGATTTATAAAAATTTATGTATTGTAATTTTATATGTTCAAATTGATCGAAAATATAATAATTTTCAATAAATTGATGCGTACATTTTTGACTATGTTCAAACACTGAAAACGGATAAAATATATATTTAAAGCTTTTTTTTAAATTAAAAATAAATACGATTTTTATTTCAATTAAATAAAATGAGAAATAATCATAATAAAAATCCCAATTTACGCTGAGTAGTCAAAAAGAGTCCACAAAGTACATCGTTCCAGGGATACGTGCGATAATTTTTCTAGAAAACTTTTTCATCGTTTTTCGCATTCGTCAACCGAAAATGCGAATAATAAAGAGTGTGCTGGGTATATGGAAAAAAATGGGAAACTTCTTTGAATTTTTTCTCATATCAATTTTTTATAAAACAAAAATATTAAAATACCCATTTTTTTGATAAATGAACAACATCAAATATTATTTTGATTTAATTTAGAAAAATAATAAATCTTACTTTAATAGTGAAATTTTTTTTATAAAAATATATTTTTAATATATTTTATCTCTAAAAAAATGCGTATCGCTTCCGATAAACTACCGCAGAAGTTTCATTCCGATAATCGGCAAAAGTCCGATACGTTTTTTGAGGGTTTTCCGCATGAGCGCGTTCCAATGGCGTCCGTGACGAAATGTGCGGAACGATAAGCTCGAAAAAGTTGACGAAAAGTATGTCGGGACGACAAGGCAGAGACAACCGTCCCTAGTTTTCCCTACCTTCTTGTTCTCATCTTGTACGAAACCCTGTTCCTTGTCCCTAATCTTTAGTCGCCCCCTCGCCTTTCAAAAGCTTACTTTATTTTGATATGCTTGCAAAAACGTTCCGGCCGCAAAACATACTTTCGAATGTTTATTTGGGATCCTTTTGATGATTTTTTCACTAAACATTTCACGTTATCAAATCGAATATAAAACACTTTTATATCAATGAATCGAGAACGTAAAAACTACACACAAAAAAAAATATCTAATCCAAACTTTTACGAAATCATCCGCATACACCATCCATCTCGAAAAGAACCATCTTCACACAAACATACACACACGTACGGATCGTAAAGAGTTTTCGATCAAGAATATGGCTTCCATATCGGCAAATAGCTCAGAAGCATCGAGGTATTCGATATGTGTCGCGTTATTAGCACTCCCGAGGGAGAAGACCAGCTCCACGAGGAGGGACAGGCTGCGAGCTGGTCAATGGAGGCGGGTGGCTGAAGGGCGTCAACTTGTCAGGGAACTTTTATGATTGGCGCTCTCGCCGTTTTATGGGAGCACATAAGAAAGTCTCATATCCTTTCCTGGTGGGTGGTGTGTTGACCCGTTAACGTTCCGCTTATAAACCCGGATGAAATATAAAAATTATGGCAGGGGGGTGTACAAATCTCTCTCTTATAAAAGTTGTGTTTGAGCATTGTGATCGATTGATTTTTCGGGGTGATCGGTTTGATTGTGATGGAAATATTTTCTTGATGCTTTATGTTAACTTTTGTCGTAAAGCTTGGGGGATTATATTATAAATAATAATCTGAGTGTGTGTTCATGTATATATGTAGATATTAATATTAGATGATTTATTATAAAACTTTTGATTTATATTTATGGAACGAGGATTCTTAAGAATGCTGAGAAAAATTCTAATATAAAAATAGCATGGGAAAGTATGTAATAAAATAGGAAGTGGCAATGTAACGTTTTAAATATTAATATTACGTTCAAGATATTTAAAAAAAATTCAAGTGGATAATAAACAATACAACTTGAAAATATATGAAAATTTATGCTATGTACACGCAATCCTCTTTTTACACGGAGGATACATTCCAGAGGCTACCATATAAACAAACAGTATAAAAAAAGTATGGTGACCATATAAAAATTGAAGATAATTTCCATTAGTATTTGGAACAAATGCTCTTTGCCCCAATAGTAATTGAAACAAACTTTGCCATGTAAAATAATTAAAAAATATCGATTTTTTAAAATTTAATTAACTATAATTACATACATATTATTATAACAGTATACAGGCCTGCACCGAATCTTACCGTTGTGGTTTAATAATACATCTTTTTACAACGTGTTTAAGTGAAAAAAACAGTTCTTCGTTCTTAAATCTTAGAATCTTTAAAACAAAGCATTGAACGTACATGAATTATTCGAAATCGAAACGAACAAAAACATCCATCCGACAACAAATCGCAAATAACTTCACACTAAATGACTATAATTAAACACATCACAAGCACACAACCACTCCAAAATCTAAATCAAATTACGCCCCAACCGAACAAACACCGGAACACAATTCGAATCATCATTAACTGCAAACCATTTTAACAAACCCCCCCCCCCCCCATTAACAACAGTCAATTACCGCGAATAAAAACTCGTCCACAATGCAGCTCGCGATAATCGCAAACCCGCCATATTAAAATGCGCATTACATTACCGTGACAAAGCCGCGTTATATAATAATTCGCCGTCGATTACCGGCGGCTTTAAACGGCCCGCGATTTTTAATTAATCCGCGGCGTCACGGTATGATAGTGCGGTCTGAACGGTCTGGAATGGCTGCGTTTTATTTCGCACGCGTTGCTGTTTGCGTTTATCTCGCGACGCGTTTTATCTAAATTAAACGCTTCGTTTTGCGGCCGCGGATGTTTAGTGTTTGTAACAATGTTGGATCTAGATTTTTTTTTTGTGGAAATTATCATTTTCAATTTGTGTTTTGTATGAAAGATCTGATTAGAGATTTAATTGAATTTTTGTTCATTACAATATTGTTATTTTTATAGTGAAAAATTTTTGATGTTCGATTAAAAGTTTGGAAAATTTTCTTGGTCGTATTTAATGATGAAAAATCTAAAACCACCAAAAGCATATCATTTTATAATGTCTGATTATCCTTCCATATAATATCTAATAAAACAATATATAATATGTATTCATATTTAGTATTTCGTGAGACACATCAATTATCATATTTGACAGAAGACGTTAAATGATGCGCCTACACTAGATGGCACCTATAATGGTAGATGTTGTTAAATTTCATAGACAAAAGAAGATTCTTTGCTTTATTCGTGGACCAAGTAATTACACAAACGTTGAGTAACATATATATGTATACTAGAAAATGTCTGGATGTCTGCAGTAACGTTCATATAAAAAATCCATTATTACTGTAAAAATAATTCAGAATATTTCGATTTCTATTTGTCAAATTAACTGTTGAATTTAATATTGTATTTTAAAACGGTTATTACTAAATTTCTTATCACTTAACTAAATCATTTGAATTCACGTTGTTGTACATAATATCATGAAATAATAATATTAAATTAATATAATAATTTTAACAATGCCCAGTACGTAAATCAAAGTTTTTCATTAAATTTAAGTAAGGTACTCCCAGTTTTACTTAGTGCTAATACTCAATTATATTGCTGCAATAAAACTGACATAAAGCGGAGTATGTGTTGTCGGATTTTACTTCCTTGCAATGTATGCAAATTATGTTAGGGTCAAACGAGTTTCCAAACTAATATAAAATTATATTTCAATCTAATATTTCGTATATGGTTCTTAATATTAATATTTAAAAGTAAAAATTAAATATGAACATGAAATTGTACGTTACGAAGAAAAATCCAAATTTTATGTGATCTAGCGAAATGTTACAGAAGTATTATGTTGAAGATTTAAATTAATATTTCGGATCCATATAACGTTTTGAAATATTCAAAGGATAGTACATTTCCGGGAGAGGACTTTCAGTTGCATACATATTTGATTGAAAATGGTGTCCCAAATGTCCTAAAAGCTATATGTAACGCATATCATATTTTCATACATTATTTGGGCTGCATATATTTTTCGATACTCCCTGAATTATTAAAAAATAATTTAATCGAATAAACAAAATATAATACAGGTATCCCCCGACTTACGCGGTGCTTGGTTTACGCGATTTCACTTTAACGCGGTCAAGCAAATAATATTTTTTTAATTAATTAATTGTAATATTGCATAACGACATATATTTAATTAAATAAAATTTATTTTGTAAGATAAAAATAACGGTCGGACACACGTCGGTATCGATGACTATTTATTCCCCCTCTCCCGTTTCCTCTTTCCTTAAGCAGTGCACCTCGCTAATTAGTCTGAGATTTGTTTTTGTCACGTATGCGTATCGCAATACTTTCTCGCGTGATTTTTTTTATATATAATACAAATTTTAAGAATACTTACATATTATTTGTTTTTTTTCATTTATAGTATATTTTCACTAATTGTAAGACATATTTTTAATACAGCCTTACAATGCCAAATGAAGTTACAAAGCTGCCGGATAAGAGAAAAGTCATATCATTACAAAGATCGAAATTTTGGATCGCTTGTAAAAAGGAGAAAAGTGTCATCTGTTGCTAAAGTTTATGAAATGAGATTTTAAATCTTCCCATAGTATAGACTTCATGTTTCAATTTACGCATTTTTTGACCTGGAACTTATCTCATTTTTTTTTATGTAAGTACATACACTTTTTTACACGATTTAAATTTACGCGAGTTTTCGCAGAACGTATCTACCGCGTAAATCGGTATCATTTTTACTTCATCATTACCGCGTACTTCATCATTTTTCAAAAACTACAGCATATTATTCAATATGAAATCAAATACAGTTGAAACTTACAGCACAATAGTTGTTTGTTTGTTTGTCGAACAAAACAATATCGAATAACTCAAACGCGACACGCAAAAACACTAACAACCAATCCTTCAACGCGTCGCCCGCGCAAAACTAAAAATAATAAAACCCAACGCATCCTTTGATCTGACTCGGTTGGGATTCCGCGATTCGATCATTACATTTCTCCTTTCAGACGGCGCACAAAAGCCCCACGAAACATAATCCCTTTCATGCGAGATGAAAAACACGAAATTTTCGCGCTCAGAGGGTCGCTTGGACTCGCGAGATAAGGCCGACTACGACCTGCCGGGTTTTCCCGCAATTTTCCGAGCTTTTCCACCCTTCCCCGCCCGTCTCAGGTTTGTCTTTATGCGCTGTTTTTTATTCGGTCGACAGTTATGGATTCCGGCGCACTTTGAATAAAACGGGCGCAAAGGAGGATACCGATCTGTTCGAATGATTTTCGTTTTTTTTTTTCGAAGAATTTGTGTGTTCGTTTAGTAGGGTAGACTTGTCTAAGTCCGTGACACGTTTAGTTATTGATAGTTAATATTGACGTATTTTCGAATAGTATATTTATTGAAAACTTACCAGTAAATAGATATATTAGGGATATATTTAAAACAGTGTACCGTTTTTGTATTAAAATAGTTGCAGGGATGAGTATAATGATAGCCTTAAAAATTTGAGAATTATTTTAGCGTATTATATTAAATTAACCACTGTGGGTTTTAAAATGAATTACAAATAATTATTTCGCAGACTTCTAATAGTCAGTATTGATGAAAATACTGGTTATTAAAATTATTTTTATTGAGAAAAATATTTTGTTTTTTTTTATTTCTGCTTTTCTTGAAATTGCGGAAAGTATTTAAATAACATCACCAGTTATTTTGAATAAAATATTGTTAACGATAAATCCTGTATAAAATTTTAATGCAATTATTTTTACTATCGAAAAACATAGCATTACGAAACTTTTTACAAAATTAAACGACACTATAACGGAATAAGGCGTCTTATTGTTAGATTCGATAATTTAAGGAGATATCATACAAAATTGGTAATTAATTACATATAAATAATGGTTCGATTAAAAAGAAGCATCAGATTTATGATTGTATACTTTGTTTTAATTATTTTACAATATAATATAATACAAGATAATGACAATCACGAAATTAGACAAGTCTCTCCTATTATATTTTTTAGTATACCCCAGAGAATTATATTCAATTTTTGAATAATTTGAATTTCATATTAACTATTGAATACGTGGGAAAGTTTCCTTTCGGGAGAATACGTTCACAAGTGGCATAAAGGGATTCCGTGCATTCTTCGCATTAGCGATGCACCGTCGGAAATGCAGCACGACGTACTCGTATATAAATTAATTCGTCCTCTGGACTATAAAGCGAGATGATACTTTTGAGATATTGTATCGCTTCACGTTTTGCTCGTTTATTTAACGGTGAAGCGGTTCCAGAAACGCCAGTGGACTTAACTAAAGTAACCCTTGTTACACAATATGCTGAAATAACAATTAAGCGACGAATAATACAGTGGTCCTTTTACGAAATGTGATGTGGTCCTAATGTAATGTGAATATAATGTATTATTTTTGTTTTCAGGCAAAATATGGGGAATGGAACATTGTTTTTTCCGCCGTTCCGAGGATCTGAATACAGGCCCGAGGTGCATGATGCAACGTACAGATGCCGTGCTGAAAATCCTTTCGGTGCTATTGTATCACGCGATGTTCACGTAAGAGGAGGTTAGTTCGTTTTTCGTTATTTTTTTATCGTTCAGTTGTGTATTGTGTGCTGAAAATTTTGATGGGGTATGTTTTGACAAGGTATTCCATCGAGTTCGAATTCGTAATATGATATGTGCAAATATTCCGGTTGAAACGTATTTCGACTTTTATGTTTGTGTACTTTCTTCTATATTCGGTATCGTTATAATTCAATTCCGTATAATTTCAACGAATATGTCGATTAGAGTCAACGGCATCGCGTAATTTGAAGAACATCCGATATTTGTTTAGGGACTTGGTAAATTTTGTATTTACGATTGATCGATTAGATTAATATTTATATTTCAATATTTGTTAACGCTAAAATAGTTCTTAATTGAATCACGAAATTATAACAGTAAAATAAAACATTTTATCAATTTCTTCAACAAAACAAACACGATCCTTCGAACAAAACCATAACAAATTAATAAACATAAAATCTCTAATATCCGCAAACCCATACGAATTGATTGCGCTTTTTGCACAGTCATATTGCCGCAACGACCTCCGAAGGAAATCCACTTAGGCGACAATTTATCAACGGCAATACGATACCCCAGCATAAAAATACATACATATGTATTTCACAAACACGGTCCTTCACACACGCGGAAATATAACCGCGCACAAAGGGAAGCAATAACGCAATAAAAAGGTGGCAATAAAACGGATCGCGATTATTGCGTTTGACCCGTAAGCGGTCCCGCGGGCCGCCACGTCCCTGTGCGCTTTTTCCCGTCGAATTCAATGCAAATTTTGCGTTCGTTTGCTCTGGGAATGTTCCTGTGGGTGGATGGGAGGTTTTCAGTGTGTTTATGGTCGTCAATCGTGTCGTTTTTTGGTGTTTTTCCGAGGAAAATGCGAGCGATGTGTGAAAATTTGAGCCAGGCGCGCGAAATTGGGAGTTTGTGTTTTTTATGTAGTTTTGTTTCAATTTGATGATGTTGATATATTTTGAAAATTAAACATTTTTATTTTAATTTTCATATAAGTGTTACAAGATGTATGTTAGTTGTGTTAAGATTTTTCAAATGTAATCTATTGTCGAACTTGAACAATGTATAATATACGGTTATGTATATTTATCAATAACTAATTTTGAATACAAGTGTATGCAACGAGAATAAATTATTAATAGTTATAATCGTCGTTTAAATTGTTTTTCAGTATTCGAAAAATTACTATCATGCATGTGTTTTGTTATTAACGTCACGTTTCAGATTTTTTTGAATTCAAGTTTTATAACAGTACGAAAATTTGAATTATTTATTACGTTTATGCTATTTGAAAAGAATAAATATTTTCACAAATTTTATCATTCAAAGTCGAACGAAATTCATAATATTATATATTTATATTCGACGTTTCACGTTTATGTAAAAAATACAAACGTTTGAATAAATAAACAGCTTCGTACAAATTAAAATTTCATAAAACAATTTTAATATTTTATGCACGAAACGTAACATAAAAGATCATGTTGTTCACTACATATAATATTATACAAAATTAATTCATATTTAAACCCATTAACTTTGAACGATAATAGCGTACCATCCGAAAATCTTCAAATCGCAAACTCACACCCAACACTTAAGCTAGACGCAAACTATAGACTTTTTGTCGGCCGATAGTTTGATCAGGTTCTTAATCAGTATGGAGATGTATGTTGTTATAATTTGCATACTCGCATCATTAAGAACCCGACCAAACTATCGGCCGATAAAAAATCTGTAGTTCGCGCTTAGCCTTATCACGAACGAACGATTCGCAACGAATAAATCAAACACACTCGAACTAATCGAAAATAAACTAAAAACAAACTGCGAATGAATCGAACGAATTCGTCGCGTTGCTAACTCGCTCCTCGTATATATTTTCCGGGTTCTGCACTTGACACTTGTCTTTGCGATATCGCATCGCCACTTTTCCACGTTCTCCATTTTTATACGTTTTTCGTCTTTTTATTATATTTCAAATGCGAGAGGACGACGTCCTCGAAGCCGGCCATTCTCATATAAATCATTCACGTTGAAACGTGTTGACCAACGTGCGATTTGAATGTGTGAAAGTGTAGTTGTTTGTTGAATTGAATTCATTTTTCAGATGTGTACAATTCGATTGTATTGATATTCAGATTTTATATAAGTTTCAATTATTTATCGAAAAATTGTGAATTTAGCGAAAGATTCTGTTTTGTCGAGTGGCGAATGATTCTTCGCGTTTCTGGATTCGGTCGATTCGATCGTTTCATTCGTATTTTCTTCCTGTCTTATTTAATTTTTTTTTATTCCTTCGAGATATATTTTAAATTGCTCAGCGACCAAATTAAGCGTAGAATGAAAGGTTCGTCCTTTTTTCAATTTTTCGTGTTTAACTTTCAATGGCGTGAGGCGGATGAGCGTGCTCGCTCATTCGTCTCCCCTATTGACGCACGTTCGAATTATTTCTATCGCTTTTCCCATACATTTCTTTTTTTTTGAACAGCTTATCTTTGAGATTTTCACTCTTTACAGCATTCCGGTTCTTTTTTCGATTGCTATTTATTATCTGAAGACGTCTCTTTTTTAGTTTCACGCGAGTTGAAAAAGACTCTCGCATTTCGAACTTGTAGAGCGAAACGCGCTTTAATTGAATAAGTTTCTGTTTAATTTGTTTTCTTCTTATAAAAGTATGATTCTATTGAATTCTTATATAATGTTTTTTTATATATTAAATTGATTTTTTATATATTTTTTAGTATAATTTTGTAGGAAAATTGATCGTTTCGTAGTGGAAGGGTTGAAAACGAGCGCTGACACGTACATGCACGTTTTAGGGCATCTCTACATAAAATATAAAATATATATAAATAATAAATTTACGACAGGGGCCCCACAAAGTTCATACTTTATTGGCTTTTCAATTCGACGTGACGTTTTGCCGTAGCGCGCATAATTAGATTCGCCCGCGCTCCGACATCGGCGTGAACGTCCCTCAGGTAAGAAACAATACAAAATTATTATATAGGAATTTGTAGTTAAATTGCGACTGCTTGAAGTCATTATATTTTCGATTTGTTAAAATTCGAAGGGTGTTTTTGGCGTTCAATATTTCAGCGGAACGTATGAGCGCATTTCAGCGGATTTATTATGTGTTTTCGCAAATTCGCGTTTTTATTTTCGTTTGTTCATCGCTGTGTTGAAATATGAAAAATTTCCGTTTCGTCGAAGTCACAACGTTTATTTAATTTATGCCAATTGTCGAACGTATTATCGAGTCGAGAATTTTCTCATTTTGCAGATACGCCAATTTTTATATTGAATTTGCGTCTCATTTATAACATTGACGCTTTTCTCTGAAGGAAAGTGTTCTGCGTACACCGTAATGCACTCGGAAATTTTATTTTCCGACATTCGACACGTTCCGAACTTTTCCATTGGATAATTTGCTCAATCGCTCAACTTTTTTTACTGCCGAAGCATTATCGCGCTTGCTCCATAATTTGCGGATTTTAATCATATCCCCGAGATAAGAGTTGGGTTTTTTATAGGATCTGCGTCGAAACCGAGTTTTCCATTATTAAAGGGTTCGGATTAGCGTTTTACAGTGAAAATACATATATTGGACACACGTATAGATGTGGAAGGATAAAAAGGACCTTTTTTTTCATTCGGTCCGGGGACAAAATCCCGTGGAAAGGTAATTAAATATTTTGCCAAAGGAAAGAGAGTCGACGAATCGGATTATTTTACGTCGAATCCATAAATATTTTTACAAAGAACAATCGAAAAATTCTCTCGCATAACACACACACAAAGTATACGTTTATTTTCAGCATAATGTTAATTTAAATCGAGATGAAAGCGTTAAAGCGCGAATTCAGTGAATTAAATATGATTATGAATGAACACGTGTTTATTGCTTTGATACGTGGCCGACATCAACGAATGTTTGTGAATTTCCGATTTTGTTAATATTAAACATGCTCGCTTTAATAACATAAAGAGTAAAATTTTAAATTAATTTAATAGATTAACGGCACTGAAATATTTCGATGAATAAATTGGCCGAAATTTTTTTTCGCGCATAAAGCCATAAAATATTCCGGGCTTTTCCATTTTTTTTTCACATTGAAGTATAAAATGAAAGTTTTAGAATCATAAATTACAATAGCGTTTTAAAAATACTGCAAGTTAAAAGAATTCCGAATATATAATACACATATTTTAATAAGAATTTATTTTCAAAAAATTAAAAATAATAACCCGTTGAAGATACGTCACATCACGATTTGTCATCGCATATCGTATTAATATTTCGACTATTACAGAAATATTTTTCGGTCGAATTTCTGAAACACATTTCAACAAAACAATAAACATCGATCAGACCCGCCATTAACAACAAAAAGATAAATATAAAAAAGAAAGAAAAAAAAACACCATTCTCCTTAACGACCCGGAAAAACTCGACATAATTCAACCTAAGAGCGTCCACGGCGACTCGGAACGGGCACGTCAGTCTCTAAGGTTATTTAATTTGTAACATTTGGCCGTAATATCGGCTTGTACACCGAAATGGCGATTCATTTCAATAAAAGATTCGCATTTCGCCGAAGATCGGCCCCTGGAGGAGATTTGTGTCCGCGCCGTAAAATTTATCGCGCCAACTGTTACGCGAATTCCTCATGCATTTATAACGCCGTTTTGCTCTCACTTTATTAGAGCTGGGCCGAATGCAATAAAGTCGGGGAAAAAATGTATTATGAGACGGGGATGGAACGGTGTCCGACGGAAAAAGTGTGTAATACCGGTCCGGGGGTGGAAAAAACGGGGGTTCATATTTCGCTGATCGATTTTACGAGCAGGTTTCGTTTTACGCGTAGCGATTCGTCTTTGGTGATTTGGGAGTGTCGGTTTATTGTGATGTGAATTTTAATGTGTGATGTGATATGTGTTTGATGTTCGTGTTTCGTGTCTAATAAAAATTATATTATCTTCATATGAAGTCTATACAATTAGGGATTCTTTTCGAGAGTTCTTTCTTGAAAATTTCTGGAAAAAACTCATTTGTCGACATATTTGCAAATTTCTCGAGAAATTTTAAAAAATATGGCTTTATCTTTGCTTTGATAATCTGCATAAGAACCTGCTCATATACGAAGAATTCATTTCGCACGGAAATCTGCAAAATGCAACATTATTTAGGGCTAATTTAGTTTTTCAATAGTCTGAAAAGATTTATTTTTATTTCTTTTGTTAGACTGTTATTAAAAATTGTCTTCACGAGCTGAGTATATGTACGAGAGCACGAATTTCGTTCATCATTTGACTTTATGACCTAAATCAAATAATAATATTTATGTACCTACGTGTTAAATATTAATAAAAAAATGCTAAAATAAAAATAATGAAGGTCTCTGCAAAACTAGGTATACTGTAATAACATAATTATAAAAATTATGTGCGTTTTTTCTATACATTAAAATTTCTCGAAATTTAATAAAATGAGATCGAGAATTCTCATTTCTCGAGAAATCAGAATTCCTATATAAAATGTTCTTTAACTCAAAAAATTGAATATTTTACTAATTAATTTATTTTAATTGATTATGTACACGCAAATATAATACAATTATACTTACCATCAAATATTGTGTTTTACCCCAAAGTCACTACGGTGGTCAAATCATTAAATTATTTCGTCATCGGGACAAAAACCAAATCCTTCAAAACCATTCTAATCATATCTATAATATTATTATTAACTGACTCAATCACTTGATGCTCAATTTTTATTATAGATGGAAATAAATGCGTTTTTATAAATCATTAACGAAATTATATATAGTCGAAAATAATATATTCGATTCGTTTGTTGTTAAGTATTAAGACTAATGAGGGAAATGTTGTTGCTTCGATAATTAGATAGATGTTTTTTTTAGCTACTGTTCTTAGAAACTCAATATATGTATTATATACATACATATATAGCGTCATTGATTCAAGTTGAATTAATAAAATAATTATTGTATAAAATTGATACTTTTACGTTAACAGATTTACTAAAATAGTACCTAATAATTCTCAGAAACAATATAATGATTCTTCCGAAAAGACAAAAATATCCATTTCAAACAATCCGATCCACGAAAGATTTTCGAGCTTCATCGACATCCCATACAAAACACTCAAGCATCGTTACGCCAACTCCAACTAACAACACTATCGCGACCCCCACATCACCCACCAGACATCGACAAAACGACAAAACGAATCCACTCTCAACCGTCGAATTTAATTAAGCGAATTCTTTCGGATCGGAATCAACGTACAGACGAAAGGTTAAGAGCAGGCCACGGCCAGTCCTCGGAGTACCTTGCTCCACAGACGACAGAGATTAATACGTTTCGAGAGCGAGAGAAGGAGCGCTCGACGAATTCCAAATAAGCCCTCTTGATTCTTATTAATTTCTCGCCTTCCTTCCTCCCCTTTCAGCTGAAACGGTGTTTGTTTTGCCGCCCCGACGGCAATAAATCACTCAAATTCGCGCCGTGTGCCATCGGGGACACCCCCGGGTCGTCAGGGGGTGTTCTTCTGCGACTAGGTGTGTCCTTCTTCGATCTTTGGGGTGGTGGCCCACTTTTGAGGTTCGGAGTCTAGTAACGATTGGTGGTTGGCGTGAGAGGGTAGTTTTGGTTTTGCGATAGTGTTGGAGTTTGGTTTGGGATCTTTTGATTTGTGTTATGTAAAAATTTGGGTTGGAATCTGAGATTTTTGTTTGAATACATGGATGAATCGTTGTTGGTTTGAAAATTTTTAAGGTACTATAAGTAGGTAGGGTTGGTATGATAGGGTTGGAAGGTGTCATATTGAAAGGTACTTATATGCTTGTTATAATAGTTGATTAGCCTGTTATTATGTTCAAATCGTTTGAATATAGCTTTTACACTCAAAATTCAATTTTATAGAAATCAAATTTAATCTTTAAAACCCGAAATTCAACTTTTTACAAATCAAATCCAACCATCAGAAATGCATTATTAGAACCATTGTTATTTATCAATGGAGTACAATCTATTCTTCGATTTGACATTGATTATTTCATTTGGTGATTTTTATAAATTTTTACACACATAATTCATCTTTTTTAATAAATAAATCTAAAAATATGTACCATGGATGTAATTCAAACATTTCTATAATATTTTTCATGAAATCATAAAAACAAATATAAACAAAGAAAATAAATTTGCGTTAGTAAAATTTGATTTGTAAAAGACGTACTTTGAAGATTAAAAGATTGAATTTCAGTCATAAAATCTGTACATTTAGTGATATTTTTCATAAAAATAAATATAATAAAAATTAAACATTACATTTTTAAGACATCCAAATATATCACTAAATTACAGTAAAATAAAAAAATAATTTTAAAATTTATATCATAATTTTTCGATCGAATCACACTAATCCGATAAACACACAAATACAAAAAGATCAAATTTTTCCAATTTCGATTCGTGCATCATGAAAAATTTTCGCGAAAATTCCGCGACCCGAATCGCAATTTTTCCGGCAACGAAATTAAATTGGACGTGTCTCGTTCCGGCCATATGGTAGCCGTTTGAACATTTTCCGTAGTTAGTAGTGTGAGGACAGCTCACCTAAACATACCCAGTGCCTAAATGTGCCCAGTTGTACCTAAATACCTACCTAGCACGTGTGCTGGGCAGGGGTGACCAACCGCCGGCTCACGTTCCGCTAATTAATCGAATTTCTCTCGTTTTTGCGCTTCGGAAACGAACTCCTCTTACGTACGATGGTCCGTTCTGTATTTTGGGATGTTTTTTTGTCTATTTGTTCGGTTTGCTTTGGGTCTTTTAAGCAATATTAAGTTGTGTTAATATCGGTCGTTAAGTCTCAGTTCATTTATTTTATGTGATTTGTGATAAATGTTATTTTTTTTTGTAGAATATATATTTTGTTTGTTCAAGTAGAAAATTTTATATCTTGTTATATATAAATATTTAAGAATTGAATCCTTCCAATTACGTTGATATATCTTATTTAAATTTAAGTAGGAAAAATACTGAAAATTTTTCATATAATTCGAATTATTTAAATTTCGTTCGACTTTCTAAGTTTTTCGACTTGGCAGCGACGACATTAAATGGAAAAGTTTTCTGTTTATTTCGCACGACGAACAAACTTTTTCTTGCGACTTTTCTCGTACTATTCGAACCACTGTACGTAAAATATATTATATTTTATACTTCGCACAAACAATTTCTAAAAGTTTACCTAAACGAAATCTGACAAAATAACCTTAATTATTTTCACTTCAATCGAAACAGTTAGAATAAAACGACATATATAAAAAAAACTAGTATACATACATATATAAATTAGTATAAATAAAATAATGAATAGAAGATATTATAGTATTATCACAAAAATAAAATTATATAAAATCAATCCATTATATAAAAAAAAAAATTAAGCATGTATATGAGAATTCATAATATAATTTCACGTATTGCGATGTACGTATGTGATGAAATTTTTCTTGATTTAAAAATAAAACAAAATACAATTTTCCCGGTGAAAATCGATTTTCTTCCGAGAACATTTTAAAGAAAATGGACCTCTTACATTTTTCCTGCGATGAAAATTATTCATCCCAAAAGGGCAGCCTTTATGTCGACCACCTTAAGTGCGGGGCGAAAACATTGAAAGCATCGCTCGAAAGTGAGTGCTTTGAAAACCCTTAAAACATAGCCGTCCTCATTCTACATACATACGTGTATTCATGCATTTTTTATTTCATATTAAAAGTAATATTTTATTCCGAAACTCCGTGCAATTTCGCTAACTCGAAAAACGTATTAAACTGTTTCGCTTTAAAGGGCTGCAAGCTTGCACTTAAGCTGTTTCATATATTATACCTAAGTGCTCCAGGAAAAGGCGCATGAATGTTTTCAACGTTGATGTGCAAAAATTGAATTTGAGAAAATTTTAAGTCAATCAATATACGTTTTTATTATTTTATAATATTTTTTTGAAACTCTTATATTTTGGTCAATTTAAAATACATGAAAAAGGGTGTAAATTTGTTATACTATCTGTTTGTATCACTATAAAAATAGCTGAAGAGATTTTCAATTAAAACCTTCCATTATTTTTATTCAAATATAAACAACATACATATTATAGTTGTTTTTGTGAAAAAATGTGAAGAATGTTTTGTTGAATTTAATTCTATTGAAATTTAAAACTAGTGTTAAATATTTCACATTTTTGTAGACATTACCCGTAAACGAATATATTGAATAAATTTATTGGAAAACGTTATATTTTTTATTCGATTAAGCAACAAAATCTGAAACATTCCAATCCAAACTCAAACGACATTATTCCGCTATCAAAAACGGCGCTCCACACAAAAATAACGATCAAACGAAAAACCTGAAAACACCATTTATATCACCCGCCCCACACGAAACTTTCGATACAAAATCGGCCCGAATATATGAAAACGATATCGCACACTCGATCGGCCTATACGGCTTTATTATGCCGGAGCAATAATCTCTAATGACGAACGTTTCAGTTTATTCGGGCAGCAATGTGCGTACCGTTCGTTTCACTATTTCGATTTACATCGGAAACTAATTTCGGCTATATTGTAATAGACTCGTGCGAAATTTACGTCATTTCGCTTGCATAATTTTCCGCGTATCGCACATCCAATATATTCGTCGAGCGCGGGTATACGGGGTGGCGCGTCTGGAGACGCGTCGCGGAAAATTAAATTAAATTTTCGCCGATTTTCCGGCCTTCGCTCGTATATATCATGAAAAGTGACAAGTAAACTTGTCGAAACCACTTGCGACTCGAAATTAATTGTCTCCTGAGATTCGCGGGCTCATCTCGGCTTCGTTTAACGCGGGCGTGTCTCTTGTTATTTCGACGTGTTTGAATATGGGAAAAATGTTAATTAAAATTTTCGATGCGGATGTTTTCGCGTAAAATTTGATTTGGATCGACTTCGGGAAATATTTTCTTATTAATTATGATCGAGAAATTCCGTTTTTTATATGGGTTCTTGAAGATTGAAACGTGTTTTATTAAAAAAATTCGATGTATACCCATCTCTGTAATTTATGCGATAGATATGTTCCGCGTAAATCGAAATTGCGTAATGAAAATATTATAAATCCTTACAAAAACATGAGATGGGTTCTAAAGTAAAGAAAAGCGTTAGTTGGGATGAAATAAACAAATATTTAAATAAATATTTAAGATAAGTAATATGTGTTTTTGAAAAATCAAGTTAAAGAAAACTGCAATGCGCTTACATAATTGCAAATCTAATTGTAAGAGACAAATAGGGAGGGGAGGAATAAATGGTCATTGTTACATTAAAAATGGCACGTGCACACTGCTGTTATTCTTATCTCATTAAATAAATGACGTTCTATAATTTAAAAAAAAAAAATTTTACTCGACTGCGTTAAGCTGAAACAGCGTGAGATGAGTTCCGCGTAAATGGGGGAATAGGTGTATTTTACAATTATATTATATTATATCAACTGATGAGTTTTAATTCAATATTAGATTTGTCATTAATTTCATCAGAAAAATTTTTGAAATATTGTTGCGAAACGACCACGCATTTCAGCGTAAATGCTTCCCTGTTGTGTATATATAGGTAGTATAAAAAATATTAAAAAAAAACCTAGAGCAAATTTATGATTAAAACTCGGTTAAATCCATGCGATGGAATAGAGGGAGAGCGAGAGAGTTTGAGCTTAAACATCGCCGCCGTAAAGCAAACCAGGAAAAATCTCAGCGGGGAAAAAATGAACGGGACGAAAAGCGAAATATTTCATGTGACGGAGCCCCACTTTGAATAATCTGCCACGGGGGGTAGGAAAAAAAACACTCCTTACATTTTTTGCTTTAGTTCTTTGTCGGCCTTAAACTTCCACCGTCATGAATATTAATAAACGCAACTACGAGATAAGGGAGTGGACGACACTTAAGATGTTTACCTACCGCATAAATCCGCCTAGGACACGATTCTTTCGACCTCACCCCATAGGGTGGTCCAAAAACGGGGTCCGTTGGACCCCAGAAGCCTCTCGAAGCTCATACATAACGCATGCGAATTATTTATTTATTGGGAGCGCGCGTACGTAGGCCCGTGCTCGCCGTATAAAGCATTTTTAAAGTGCCGCTCGTGTATCAAAGCGAATTTTTTTCAAGGTGGGTTTTTTATTTTGCTATGTGTTTTTCGGCGGAAGATTTATTTAATTTATTATACGCTGCGATTTGGGAAGTGAGGAGAGCTTTGTGTCGCGGAAGTTTTCGGCGAAAGTTTCAGATTTCTTATGTGGAATTTGAATATTTATTCTGTCGGAGTATATTTAAATAATGAAGTTAGAAATAATGGATGATGTTGTAATTGTTTAAATTGTATACCGTCTTTATTAAATTTTAAGATTCAAAATCAATTTTCGGTTTATCATTTCTGAAAGCGTTCGCGCTTTTGAAATGAAATAATATTAGATAAATTTACATGAACATCTATATGAATAAATCGATACTGTCGAAATTTATTCTAATACGTGAAAATGAACAAAAAGGAAAATTCAATATTTCACGACTCGTTTGAATATCTTAAAACGAAAAAGCAGTGTCGAGCTTTTGAGCCTTCCGGGTTCCATTTTGTATCTCGAATCGCAGACTACTCTCTTTTTCTCACTTTCATTCTACGTATCGATCCCGAAAACCCAAAGGATATCCTTTTTCCGTTTTACATCGACGATAATGCAAAATCTCCTCCGGGACGCCAATCAAATAAAACGAGCTCTCTAAAAAAAAAACATCCAACAAGTTTCGATACATAAATGGCGTTATTGGATTGCGGCGATCGAGATGTGAATTTTCTATTGAACTCAACAAAAACTCACGCCCCAGAAACTCCCCGGAAAATACGCTTAAATTCGCACGTAACTTTCATATTCGCATTTTTCCGTAGACACGTGAAATTTACATCTATCAACCCGAATCATTTTTCATACTGCGATACAATACATCATCTATGCGCGATACATCTCTCCGTAATGACGCGTGTATCTTTTATGGGAAACTTCGAAAGGAGGCACACAGCCACAAGTGTTGGCCGGACGTGTGCACACGAGGAAAAACTTTCTCGCAGGAGGAAAAAGGAAAACTTGCCTCGGGCAGGTGGCCATTCGTGATAAATCGTCGCAGCCGATGGCCGAAACGAACTTAATGAAAAATGGATAAAATATGGGGCCAGAGGCATGTCAATGTGGACCCACGTGAAAAATAACGTTCGCCGGTCAAAACTCCATTACGCCGATGTGTGTACTCGTCTTGAGTTATTTTTTTGTGTTCTTTGTAATTTTTTCGGATGATCTGGTTGTGATAATGGGTTCTCTGAGAGTTTTCTATAGAAAAATCTGATTTTTTTTTTTAATTGGATGAGATTTTTTTGGATAAATGTTAAAAAAATATCATCATAAGACGTACATCAATTTTTGTGATAAATATTTTTATTTATTATTTCGTTCAGTTATATAAAAATACTATATTATCTTATCAATAATATTTTTTCAAAATATGCGAAGTTTAGTATGAAAAATTGTATTTATTTGAAAATGTATTATTTCCTTATCTTTTCTCACTTTTCCGGGGCGAAAGCTCAAATTCCATAATTTGAAAATGTCGAGTTAAAGTTAATATTTAAAAAAATAAGAATCAGGTGCTGAGTCGAAAAGCCGGCTGCAAACGAAAGTCAGCGCAGTGGCTATAATTGGTTTCTAGGAAATTTGACACTTAAAAATTGCTTCCAATTTCAATAAATTCGCACCTTATTATTCCGCAATATTAAAATGATCCTCTTTTGTATATTCAATACCAACATAAATTTTTTTTAATATATTTTTCCAGTTAACTATAAATAAAACACGGCAGTGATTCACCGTTTATTTTAATTAATACAGTTTTGAAAACTTCTAAACTAATGTATTTTTCCATTTGCAAAAGCGACGTTCCAATTTAAAAGTGTACATCCGTGATGCAATTTTTTTTGCACGAAAAAGAAAATAATAAAATACGTATGCATTTGTGCCGATGTCTCGTTCGTTTTCCTCGGAGAATTTCCGCGTACGAGGAAAATTCGCGTCGGCAAATTTTCATCCGTTCTTTTCCATCTACGTCACGTGAATACATATAAAAATTTTATCCAGCAAAAACCGCCACGTTAAGTATATTTTTACGTTCGGTTACTTAATATTTTATGATAAATACATACAGCAGTTTCTTAATTATTTATCGAATTGTATCAAAAGCGCGTATCGTAGAAGAAACACACGTCGGAAGTATGTTTAAGAAAAATTATAATTCTATATCTACAAATGCAAAAGGTCACAATCGAACGTTTTCCAGACTATGTATTTTGATCATAAAAGTTAATAAGAAAGTTTACCCTCTAATCGCTTGTGGAACTTTCTTCGGGGAGAAACATCTGTTCCCTATCTATGTAGTGTACAATTAAATCGAATAGAGATTTATCTCCGGCTAAATTGTTTTGTAGATTATAAGCGAAAACTAGCAGTATATAAAATTACCTTTTCAATGTAATAGATGTATTTTTCGTTTCAAATGTGAAAATTCTCAAAGTAGTCGCCTCGTTAGAAAATATATTGAGAACTTGTAGGAAAGCTTTTCCTCTCTCGCAACCTGTCAATTTTCCGATAAACGAAAATTGTTGCTTGTCCAATTTTTATTTTCAAAAAGAACTTTGAATGAACCTGTAAAATAGATTCATACAAAATACGATATTAAATATGGTGATTTTTCGTGACTGAAATGAAAAAATATTTTGCTTCAAAGCGCATTTGACAATATAAATTATTATAATTTAATATAAATTAAATACAGCCCGGTGAAATTTATTATAGGTACCTATGAAATATTAATTTTCAATCCCATATAAAAAAAATATGATTACAAAAATAATTTATATTTTAATTATAGAACTGCCCATTATAAAATACAGATTAAATATCAACAACTGTTTTCAAACTTCGAAATGATTTTTCGAATGAAAATATTTCAAAGCGAGCTTTTTAATACGTCCACGTTGTGTAACGCCTACGTACAAGAATCCAATAATTTTAAGATGCTTTCTCGCTTCTATTTTACGAAAGTGTCTCTCGAAAGAAATTCACTTCGAAAGAGTCTCGGATACGTAAATTTGATCGATAAACCGTAACAAGGGCTCTCTCTGTGCCTTTGACCTACTGCAGAACAGGAGGAAAAACTCAGTTTTCGAAATTTGAATACACACGAATGAGAAAACCCGCCTTTTCCACTTTTCTCAGTCGACTTCTTGAAAATCTAACTGGAAACGTTCCGAGAAAATAGGTATATGTATAATGTATGCGTGTATGTGCATTCGATTTTGCATCGGAAAAACTTTTCTGTCGACGGAAAACTCTGAATATTTTATTGTGTGCGCTTGCGAAACTCTAAAAGCACCGGTATCTAATAAAAAATAAACTATACGTGACTGTCGAATGAGTTCCTTACATGTACTTTAGATTATATAAAATTGAGTAGAATATCGTATGAATAGATAATTCATATGATTTCTTAATCTATCGAAAAGAACTCGATGAATTCTGTGAAAAGTACAAAGTGAAACATTTATCGTTGAATATAATAAATTTAATCAAAATATTATGAGGAAATAAATATACGAAAAATCCTCTCACATTTTCAATTAAATTGCGAAAAATACACAGCTAAACAACACAACATACAAAGCTAGTCATTTAACAGAATCCTCTTGGTCTCTCTAGGCGAGTTTTCCCCCGATGGTGTAGCTGCGCTATATTTTGTCGACGACGCCCGAGTGGCCTAAGACCGAGAATGCCTGAGTTTTCCGCGGGAAAACAGCTGGAAAATCCTCGGCGGACTGAAGACCCAAGCGAAATGGGATTTTTCACGACCGTTCGTGAAAATCTGTGCGCGTTATACGTCCTCAATGCGCTCAACATCGTTTGGCCTGAAGTCGCACCCTCAGGAACAACCCTATACTTCCGCGTGTACGTTTATATGTAACTTTATTACGTTCACTTTGTGTAACGAATATTTCTCGTTGTAAATAAAAGCTTTAACGGAAAATATAATATGAATCAATACGAAAATATAATACTGAGATTTGATCATGTTAGATTAAATTCACGAAAATCGTCTTCGGTACATTATATACCAATTCTACCTGAACCAAACTTGAGCCTCGGTACTCTAAGTGAAACACTCGAGCTACTTATCCACTATATTCTCAGAAGTGACACGGTACACTGAGATCCTCCACTGCTCGAGGAATAGTAATTTATATTTAAACATGTGAAAGCGTTAAAAAAAAGTTATCTGAGATACCGTTACGTATGATTCATGGGGCAGCGCACGCTTTTCCGCTAAGTGAAGTTTTTCCACCGCAACATTTTATACATGTGTATAATTTTTCGCGCATAAGCTACTGGCGTTGGGCGTTTTTTTTTTCATTTTATAAGTTTTTTATGGTAATAGTGGGTGAAGAGTTGCGTGAAATATGGTACAAAGTCGGCTACCTGTCGGAGGCTTACCGGGGTCGTTACTTAGGGGCACTTTGCTAAATTAATATTGAAGAGTCTCAGTTTCTGCCATCTATTTGCTATTATATTATTAAATTATGCCCTACGTGGAATTATTTACAAGTAGTCGACCGATTTTCAATAATGCGATTATAAATGGACTTAAATTGGAATTTCACGCTGCATTACGAGAAATCGTGATCAAACGATGAAGTTAGAACATACAATATCAGAAATAATAACAATAGAATCAATAACTTTCTAATCAAAACTAATTTATTTTTCGAAACTTATCTCTTGAAGATATTTCTAGAATCAAAAAAAGTTTGTTATTCAAAAAATTTCAAAATATAATGCGAAAATGTTCAGCCCATCAAAACGACTTCATACCATAAATCAATTACGTCCATCTGCGGAAAAAACTTGTTTACCACTTCCATACAATAATATTGTCGACTGAAATGAATACATTGTAAACAAGCTTTATTTTTTCAGGCGTTTACGAACGGTCGGTGTTACATTATACGAGCTAAAATTCGACGTCAATGCTGAAATTCGAAGTATAACAATTCATAACGATATTTATAGCTTTTAGTTGAGAATAATGTCTTTTGTAAGTTAACCGGAACGCGAAAAAACTTCTAAATTTATGTTCGGAGGCGAAGAAGTAATACAAACGCCTAGGTGTAGCACACCCACTTTTTGCATACTTTTTTAATAAATTTTTGTAAAGTTTTCCTCGTTTTTTTTTAAATATTTTCCTCACTCGTTCGGACGAGTATAATAATAATGCGTTCTTTGATTTTGTTCCCGTTTTATGGCGTTCGTTCGGGAATACCCCCATCCTGAAGAGTCCTCGTATAATTTTCCCCATCAAGTCCGCCCCCGTGAGCTCATCCCCCTTCTGAAGACTTAATGTATGCTGTAAAAAATCGCATGAATAATTAATTACAAAATTGAGTGTAAAAATACGTCGAATCCTTTTCAACGTCACCTTTTATATCGGCCGTGCTTGACGGAAATTTTATTTTTCACTGCGTATTCATATCGGTGGCGTATTAATTCTGTTTTCAAATATTTTTTCGTTTTTATACTCGGAAAATATTATGGTTTGTATTTTTTTCATGAAAGTTGTAGATGATCTTTTGTTTTGATGTCAAATTTTATGGAGTAATTTTTATATTTAAGATGAATAAGAGTTTATTTAATATTTACGAATTTTCATATTTTATATTTGTACATCAAGATCATGAATGAATTTTTTAGTAAAATACCTATATAAAACCTTTTTTTAATGGTAGCACTGCTTACTAATTCATAATGTTTTTCGAACGGGAGTTAATAAAATTCGCTATATAACGACTGAAATAAAAATGTGATTTTAATACCTATGTCGATATAAAAAAGATCAATTAAATTTAGGTAACATAACAATTGCGAAAAATGTAATACTAAAAGATTTCTAGAATTATGATTTGTGATGTGTTATTATAATATAAAATGATAAAACCTTGAATTGGAAAATGAGCCGTTAAATTATTAAAAATAATATTTCGTAATTTGAAAGAGGACGAATATTTTTCAAACGTATAAAAGAAATTTATTTTTTTTCGTGGTATTTTGACACGGTGAATCCGTAGCACGCGATTTTTTCAACAAATTATCATAATGAGTAAATCTATTATATGTATATTCGTTTTACGTCATTCTATGATTTTATGTATAATAAATTTTCTAATACAAGAATATTCCACAATGTAACCGGAAGTCATAAAAAATTTAAAGCGAAATCATATACATTCAGAAGGTGATTACTTAATTACTGCAACAACAATGAATCACATAATTATGAGCCGTTTACTGCACAGATCGATTAACTCCACTTTTTGAAAAAATCTTAAATTCAAATCTTAAAACACTTGGTATAATCATAACTTTTTATTTTTAAAATAAATTTCCTGAATAATAAAGATTAACATCATAAAATTTTTTTGGCCATTGAATAATAAATAATTTATTTCAGAGACATTTTAATTAATTCCATACTCTGATGTAAATCATTGCAATATTGAAACTCAAATGCACTACATCTGTATTTATGCATTCTACAATATTTATTTGAATTTATATTATAAAGGGAATTTAAAAAAACAATGAACATACCTAAATACATAAATGAGATATACCTCAATTTACGCAGTAGATACGTCCGGTATAAATTGAAATCGCGTAAAAAAAATGTATGTACCCATACAAAAAAATGAGATAGGTTCCAGGGGAAAAACGCGTAAATTGAGACATGAAGTCTATACTAAATAGGAAGATTAGTTCAGGAAATCGCGTAAAAAAGTATGACAAAAAATAAAGTTAAATTAAAATAAGATTAAAAATATAATTAAATTAAATAAAAAACGAAATAAAATCTCATCTCATAAGCTTTAGCAACAGATGACACTTTTTCTCCATTTTGTAAGCAATCCAAAATTATTTAGTAAGATAAAAATAACGGTCAGGTAATTTTTTTCTCACCAAATAATTTTTATTTAATAAAATAGATTTAATTATGCAATATCGTAATAAATTAATTAATAAAAAAAAATATAATTTGCTTAACCGCGTTACGGTGAAATCGCGTAAATCAGGTACCGCATAAATCGGAAGATACCTGTACATTGTTTCATCGTATTTTTTAAACTTTTTGTTTTATGGTGTTAATCAATGTGTGCAACGAACGGCCCATATGATAAATTCAAACGATCACGATATCAACAATCCTCAATTCCAACATAAAAAAACTATCAAACCTTTAAAAAACCTTCCACATACATACACCCAAACAAAAAAATTTGCAAAGGAGAAACAAGAGCGTCAATCGCACCTAGCTGAATAAAATATATATAGAGGGCCCGATCGGAGGGAAGAGGGCGCCGTCCCTGATGGGATAAAGTAATTTTTGCGCAGGCACCTTCTTTAACGAGTCTTCTTTTTATTTTGAAGAGTGCCGAGCGCCGTTCCGAGAAAATTAAATTTCGCCTCTCCTCCGCCCGTACTTCGCGCGTGTCTCGGTTCGAGTCTTGCGCCTAAGTCGATGTGGATGTTGGCAAGTTGTGAGGGTTTGTGTGGGTCGATGATGTGTTGGGTGTTGGGTATAGGGTGTTGGGTGTAGGTTTGTTTTTGGGCTGGTTGAGGTCGAGGTTTGTTTGGGGTTGGAATGCGGTGGGTGGGATGGTGACGATTCCGATCAGGTGTTTTCTCGCGATTTGTTGGTTTGTGGATGTGTGTATGGAATGGTGGGTTAATATTTGTGTTTTTGCTCTTTGATTGATTCTGATGTAATTCTTGTATGTATGAAGATTTTTTGGTTGAATAGAACGAAAATTAGTACGAATTAATACGATCAGAATTAGTGTTTAAATTATGAAAGAAAAAATTGTTTAAAAATATGTTCACGTTCATTGTGAATAATCCAAATAAAATTTTTGCTAATTTGAAAAGATTTAATTGTATTCAGTAGAGTTATTTTTAAAATACATAAAAAAATTTGCTAGAAATGAAATAAATGTTGAGTTCTTGTTACAAATAAACGATTGTTGATTATAATTACTTGATAAAAAGTTTTTTTTTATATTTTACTCAAACAAATTGAATTATTAATATTCATTAAAAGTGATATTTATATTGAGAATTCATCTATTCGAACTATTATAAACGGAAAAAAAATCTCCGAATAAATTAAAAGCTTATGAAATTTTCTAGCTAGATCTATATTATAATTTTAAATATGTGATATTAAAAATTCCTCAAATACGTGATTTTTTATTTTTATCTTATCCCTTCTTTGAACTACGTAATACCCTTAAAAAATCTCAATATAAACATCGCATAATATCGTCTCTTTATAATATTTTTGCTCATTTGTGATAACGCTCATAGCACACTATGCCAAAAACAAACCATCAATATTACTTTAAAACACAATTTCATCTTTTATTTTCAAATTATTTTTCAAAACACGCACCATTAATACTAAATGAACTAACTACCCACTAATACACAACCAAAACGTTGAATCAACAATCTCTCAACAAAAAATAGCAATATTACACAAAACAAATTCATTTCGCTACCGTTCAAGACGTATACAGCAACGCCGAAGTTCACACCCGCGACAGGGGCGTACTCAGGGTAAGGGGCGGCCGTCTTGGACGCTTCGCCAAAGTAATACAATTTGCTGCCGAGCGCCGGGACGAGGTGTTTACGGGGTGCCACTCCGCGACCAATCTTTCTTTTCTTCCCTTCTTGTCGTTGTCACCAGCCAGGACGAAAGTCCTGCCTCCTTGAAAGCCTTTGGTAGGGCAGACGTCGACGACGACTTTTAAACGACGAAAAAATCTGCTGAAATGGCGGCAGCGTGTTGCCAATTATGTCGACATCAAATATGGTGGGTTGTGTTTGATTTTTTTTTCATTTTATTTAACGCGGATTAAACGGGGAGTGAATTGCTCGAGTGGAATTTCTCGAGGATTATTCGTCCGTGTTGGAGTGGAGGTTTCGTTTTGTCATAGACGATATTAATTTTGTTTTTGTTCAAGTGTAGGTAATCGAGTCGATTTTCCGTGTAATTTAATTTGTTCGTGAAAGTATTTTACATTTGACCTTTTAAACTCATATAATACTGTAATAAAGAAAAAAGTTTTTTATTAAGGAATTTAAACTTTCGTAAATTATTGGATAAGCATTCTCTAACGATTATTTAGATGAACTACAAAGGAAAATTACCATATTCGAAAATACATATTTATAATGGAAAAAAATATTTTTCAGATTTTTTTTAAATAAAAAATATTATACAACATAAAATGCTCGAAATGAGAATTTTACTACTTAATTACATATTCGACATGCATTATTTTGACAGCGCAAATATATAAAACGTATTTCATACTTTCGAATTATTTCCTCGTTTCGCACAATAACGAAACGTCAAAACCGTATGCACAACACGACCAATTTATGTTACGCCATCTGTCGATTTAACTTTTACGTCTCGGCATTAAAATCGAAACGTTCGCAAAATTAATTGCATTCCGCGTACCGGAGACAAATCTAATCGGTATAACAAAACGCCAAACATATCCAGAGCAAACTTCGGAACAAAACACACCCAGGAAAATCACGTCGTTGTTTATATCGTCGGCGAAAGAGCGTACGTGCGAAGATTTCTTCTTCTCTTTTATCGTCGGCAACTTTAAATTATTTTCCTTTTTTATTGCGGCCGTTTGCATCGTCCCCGTGCCGGAATGGAAAAAAGTAGTTATGATTATTGCCAGGATCGTGTGTGTGTGCTAAATCACGACACAATGGCGAACCCCAGGGACAAACTTCGGCTTTTTCAAGTGTCAACGAGCTACACGACTACCCCATACAAAACCCCCAATCTCACACTCCCGAGTACCTCCCTGTATCTGTAGAGTCAGCGGTTCTCAACAGGTGAGACGTAAACACGTACGCGACTTTGACGTTTACGTATGTTTATGGCGAAAACCCAAAAAATAATTTTATATAAAACAATCATTCACCCTATAAGAGGGTCAGTTTGCGGAAAGACATATTTCGTTAAATTTTTTTCTCACCTCGGCATTCCGTATGCCTCCCGGAAAGCAGTCCTTCACGATTGCTTAGTTAAAATTAAATGTAGAGTTTCCAATAAATGTAAATGTGGCGCCCGTAGTTTCGCCTAGTATTGCTAGTATCCAACTAATAAGGAGAAGGCACAACGACGGAAATCAACTTCGATATGGGATTTTTTTTCGATAGATCACCTCTATTGATTTGATATGGCAAAGTATAAGCGCGCACCACCGAGCCAATTTAATTATAAACGACATTAAGTTTCGATAAATCAGTATATGCGATTGGACGCCATCTCGATATGTGGCGTAAAGTACTATAAACTCCTCCTATTCTAGGCGTCATCGCAGATGCTTACGTGCCAGTGATTCGGCGATTTAGACCTTACGCCACACATCGAGACGGCGCTAAACGCATATACTGATTTATCGAAACTTTAAAGTCGTTTATAATTAAATTGGCTCGGTGATGCGCGCTTATACTTTGCCATATCAAATCAATAGAGGTGATCTATTGAAAAAAATATCCCATATTGAAGTTGATTTCCGTCGTTGTGCCTTCTCTTCTAAGTTGGTTCAGGAAGCTGGCATAAAGTGGGGTGCATGTAACATGCGAGATGATGGGCTTCCTTTCGGCCAACAATTTCGATATCTCCATTGATATTGATATTTGACTTACCTTCGTCTCTAATAAAAAATAATTAACACCACAATTTTTCAACGAAGCACTATAAGCAATTCGAGTATTTCATGCGGACGAATTTCAATGCGGCGATAGCGCAAATTTTCTTTGATCCGCCCCCGTCGGAAACCCTTCCGAGCCCTTGTCCTTCGGCCGGCCGAAGTTTTCTTTTGATAAGATAAACACTTTCAATTAAGAGTGGCATGAGAGTTAATTAGGCCCGGCGTTCGGATATGACAAAGCCTTCGCCGGGTCCCTTATCGGGGACCCATCGCCGACCCGGCCGCTTTAGGACCTTGTCGTCCCTGGGGATTGTGGCGAAAACAATTCGACGTTTGCGGACAATGACGGCGATTAAATTTAGATGAAAAAAATATTGGGGTTTCGATTTTTTTGTGCTTTTCGATCGGTCGGTTTTTCTTTGTGATTGTTCGAATTTGATTATTTAATAAAAATTGTCGTTAATATTTGATTTTGTCGGATATGCTCAATTGCTAATCGTTATCGTTTATTTGAGACTGTTTAGAATATATGTTTTTAGTGTTAATACTTCTGATAAGCTATTTTAAAAATATTATACAGGTGGTCCAAAGGTCTGCGTAAAGTCTTAAAGAGGTGGTAGGTCATGTTATTTGAAACATTTTAAAGCATCCATACCTTAGTTCGAAGTTTCATAGTTTTTGAGTAAAAATATTTTTTATTTTTAAGAAAAAATCTAAAATCTCATACTTGCGCACTAATAATTCCCAAATAAAAAATAATATGGTAGACAAACCTTTTTTTTGTTTGTTTACTATATATTAATATAAATACACGATCAGTTATCAAAAAATTACTGAAGTAAAAGGAAACTAGAGTATATTATTTGACATTTCTTGTTTAATGAAAAACAAAGTCCAAAATTTTGAAATATTTTTTAAGGCATTTCTGTTAATAGCCCTCTCGATTAATGTATCAAACATGTAGATATCTAATCGATTCTTAAAACCAGAGTACAAAAACGAAACCGAGAGACAAATCTTCGGACTCTCCGCATACATATCATGGGCTACATATAAAACAATAACAATTACTTTCGCGATTACTAAGACCCATCTTCATACAAATTTCAAAAAACACCCCAACATAAAAAATCGACCAACCTAAAACCAAAACCACTCCACGTCGATCAAAGCCAACACCCCCTTGTCGTCACTCGACAATTTCCTAACCTCGAAACCGAAGGCATTTCTTCGCATTAAAGCACGCCCGATTTCACGGAAATATAAAGAAGAAAACTTTTGTTTGGTTTTTAAAAACTTTTCTGTCGATTGATTTATCAAACATGCAGATATCTATCCGATTCTTAAAACCAGATAACAAAAACAAAACCGCGGGACAAAATTTTCAAACTCTCCACATACACATCGTCATGGGCTACATACAAAATAATAACAATACAACAATAACTTTCGCGATCACTAAAACCCATCTTCAAACAAATTTAAAAAAACACCCCAACATAAAAAATCGACCAACCCAAAACCAAAACCACTCCACGTCGATCAAAGCCAACACCCCTTCATCATCACTCGACAATTTCCTAACCTCGAACCCGAAGGCACTTCCTCGCGTTAAAACACGCCCGATTTCACGAACGCGACGAAGAACTTTTGCGGATGATTAAAAGTTGTGTTCATGGCGCCGGTCTCATTGTTCGCGCCACGCACTGATCACTTCCGAGTGCCGGTCTCGCCACGCGACGACGCCCTCGAGGCGTTTTGTGTCTGCTGACATGTCGAGGAATGTCTTTTTATGGTTTTTTTTATGGTTGTTTATCAGTTTGGGGTGTTTACGTGGGGCGATTTTTGGTTTTTTGCGGATGGCGTGCGAATTTGTGGCGAATTTTCGGTGTTGATTTTTGGTTTGTTTTACATTTGTTTACTAAGGCAAAAATATAGGGTTGTGGAGTCGTTAAAAAAAAACATGACTCCGATTCCAAATCCTAATTTTTCCAACAATACGACTCCAGCTCCGACTCTGACTCCAGCTCCGACTCTGACTCCAGCTCCGACTCCGATTCCAACTCCGACTAAAAAAAGTTTAATTTTATCAGGTTGTTTTCCTACCTCTTCTATTTATGTGTAGTAAATCAAATATCAACTAACCAATCCGGAAAATAGCCAAAATTTTAAATTATACGTGTTATAGGCATAAAAATAAAACAAGCTTAAACTTTATCCATTTGAATTTATTCTTGAAAATTACATTGCTTCTATTAAATCTGTATTCGTAGAAGTTCTCAAATCAGAATTAAGGAATTTAAAAGCGGAAAATGGCCAATCTACGGATACTTGGGTTTGCAGCAATGCTATGGTCAATGCTGAATCTTTTATGATTTCTGGATTTCGCTGTATTGCCATTTTAACATTTGAATTATAAGATTGGTCAATTGTTTCAACTATTTTCATTAAATTGGATCTCAAACGAGGACGTTTTAATCGGATCTAGCTTTTCGGTATAAGAAAGAAAGTGACAAAAACTTTTGCGTAAACTTGTATCAACTTGTATGCGTTGGATTTTGGTGACTCATTGTCTCCACATGACTTGTGATACTTACACGTTCAATATTCATACGCTATACATATTCATTATTACATAATTAAAATTTCATAAATTTTACAATTAAAAAACATTAATTTTATAAAAAAATAGTCGGATTCGCTCATTTTTCACAACTCCGACTCCGACTGCACAGCCTTGTGAAAATATTTCTGAGAGTTTAGGGAGACGACACCAATGATGGAGCATGTCACAGAAACCCCAACCCATCCCATAGATAAGCTGTAATGAGTAGTTTATCTATTGCACCCTTTCTGAAAGATAATCATCTTTAAAAAATATTATTTTTTACTTTTTTCTGGGAAATGATCATCTACAGATATGTAGTCCAACACTACTCCCATTACCCTAAATATGGAAAATTATCTGTTATAAAACGGTTAACTATATTTTATACGTTTGATTTTTATTCGATTGTAATGGTGCCATAATTTTCAAAGTAAATATAACGGTGAAATTTTTATTTGGTTTCATGCGCTTTTTTCATGTTTTAATTACCATGTATATGCATGATATTTACATATTCAAATTTTTGGTATCATAATTTACAGGATTGTATCGATTCCAATGGAGTTGAGGAGTCATAGAATTTTAAGCAAAGTCGAAGTGAGAGTGGTTAAAAATCAGTTTTGGTTGATTTGATTGTTGATTTTGTTCACTTTATAAGGCCAAAGTATTTCTTAAAGTTTAAATATTAAAAATTTTATATTTCAGAATGGTTCAACTATGTTGTACTCGTATACTTCTACATTTAGTTTTTAATTACGTTGGCGTCATACATAATTACAAAATTTAGTATAATAGTGAAGTTGTTATTAGTTGGTTTCATGCGCTTTTGTCATGTTTTAATTATCACAAATAAAAATGCGCAATTTTTATTCAAATTTTCGGTATAATAATTTACAGAGCTATAACAAAGCATTAAGAGGGCTGTATTGTAGCATTTTAAGAGGATTCGTTAAATATCAATCGACTCCGAGTCCTTTTTATTATTTTCTTTAATGTCATGGCTAAACTAATTGCTTTTTCTGTCTCGTACAAATTGTTAAAAAAAAATGTCTCGTATGTTATTTTGACATAACATACGAGACATTCATAGTCTTATCATTCGTTTTTTTAACGTTAATTTAATAGTTTTTGAAAAAACTTAATCATTTCAATATCAAACACTTCTAAAATTTAATTGATTTATCATTATAATAAAATATAAAAGTTTAGGAAGCTATTTTTAATTTATAATTTTTTTACGGAATAAAGATTACTTATGTATTTTGAAAATCGCTATTATTTATTATTATACACATACTATCAATTTTGTGCGTTGATAAGAAAATTTGATCTTACTATTATAAATTCGGAGTCGGAGTCAATAAATTTTGAAGCGAATATACAACCCTGTTAATTTAGTGTGATTTATATTTAAAATATAATATATGTATATTCATTTTCCTATAAAAATTAATATTGAATTTCTCAAAACTTCGAATTTACCGAACATCTGTTTCATTAAAAAAGACAATTGAAAACAAACGACGAGCAATACAAACATCGTCGCTAACATTATTTGATCGATACAAATGATATGTTCATAAGATTCGAAATTAAACAAACACACAAATATTTGATTGACGTCCCTTCGCAAACACACACACGGCGCAATAAATATTAAAATGATACGTTCGCGTAATACGAGCAAAAGGCACTCCGCCGATAAGGAGGAACAATAATAAATGAATCTTTTTCGGCAGATGTTTACTTTATTATATGGACGGGACGCGTTTAATACGATAAGAAAACTGCGTACGTCTTTATCGGAAAATACAATAATAATGGCCGCGCATACACAACGGACGGCATATAAAAGCGTTATAACATAATGCGATATATAAAAGGACTCGCGTATTTACTGGATGTACACATAACGTTTCATTTGTCTTTCATCAAAGGATAGCTACTGCTGAAAGTAAACACTTTTTTTTCTCTCCTTTCTCCCGTAACGTATTTTTCCGTCTCGGTTTTTCCGCGGCTGTATATTGCCCGAATTCCGCCTCGCGTTGGTCTTTTCGGGAAAATTCGCAGGACACGTCGGGAAAACTAAATTACGTGTACGTATATACTATGTCTGATCTCGGGTGATGTATGAAATATATACGTGAAAGTCTTTCTGCCTGTAAATATTTCTCCGTGCGAAATCATTCCAATTTGGAGACACGCTAACGGATAGTGCCAATTATGTGCTCTTCCTCTTTCGTGCGTTTGTACCGTGAGTTATGTGACAACGTAACAAATTATCTTATTTTGTCATATAAAATATTGTATTTTCGCATGACGTCGATTATTATTGCGAAGGGTCTTCGATTTATTTATGGTGGGAATGGTGTGTTCACGTATCCGTTAGTTGCTTTTTTTATACACGAAAGAATAATTTATGATGCGGTATTATTTAAGCATCGTTTCAGATAAATTCAGCATCTTCTTTTCCAAATCAAATATTATATAAAGTCACTCGGACAATACTTATTTCGGTAATCTTTTACTTTAGGTGTGTAAATTATTTATAAGTTAATACATGATTTATAAGTGCTTAGATTATTATTTTTTTTTAATGAATTTCGCGTGTACTTTGGAGGTTATATTTATCAATTTTTAACCGTATTTTGACGTATTTCTAGTTTACATTTTATACAGCGGCACCTTTTACCATACAAATTGTTAATATATGCAAATTTAGATGATATATGGAAAAAAAATTATTTTTAAAAACCGTCAAACCTTCCTACAACACGTACAACTAAAAACTAGCTCGTTAAGAAACCTAAACCAAACTCGTCAAGAAACATAATTTGCGGACTTATAATGCATAAATTACGCATGAAATATATTAATAAATTTAATGTATATTTATTACTTAAAATTCAAATCTGTCAAAAAATACTAATTATGCACCTACAGTGCAGGATTACTTATATTTCTTTAACATGTAAAACTTAAACAATGAAACACCTGAATATTACTATCACCCTATATATTCTCGCGTATATCAAAAAACAATTCCGAATAATCAAACGTCTACAGCAATATGATCCCCAAACTGAAATATGACATTTTCAATCCCGCACATATAAACGAAGCGACTTCGGGCACGTATCACCTAGAACTTAGTAATCCTTATTGACGTTCCCAACTCGTCGGCTCTTTTAACTCCTCAACCACGCTCCTTCCAGTGGATGAAGTCGGAGTCAGCTCCACGATTTTGATGGATGTTCGAGCAATAATCTCACTCCCTCTCGAAACGAGGTGTGGATGATTTCCCAAGTCGGCTCCGAGCAAAAAAAATGTTATATAAACAGACGATCTCGCTCCATCGTGAGCCATTTCACCTAAGCGCGAAACAAATTGATACCGAAGTGGCGAAGACAGCTTGGGAATAATAAAACTTCTTCTTCAGAACTGTTTACGACTGTCTTATGGCCTGGGATCGATTAAGCTGCAACGTAGGTTTTTTCGCGTTGTCGTTCGGAATTTTCAATTTCGAGTCGGTGTTAAATATTTGATCGAGTCGTTCGATTTGATTGCGTGAGCGGAGTTTGTTTGGTTTTTTGAAAAGTTTTATTATTTAGATAAACTTCGGAATGTGCAATCAACTATTCCGGTTTGTTTTAGTAGTTCAAACTTCTCGTTGGTGTGAAGCCGGAGTTGAATAAAAAGTGTGCATGTAAAGTCGAAGCTTTCCGAGATGTCGTCAAAGAAAACTTTTCATATTTGTACGAATTTAAATTTTTCCTATTTACTCAATAAACATGTCACTGTAAATAATGTGATAGATAAGATAAAGTGAAAAATATTCACTAATTTTACCTATATTATATTAGCGAATCAATTAAAATTTTGGACATTTAAGCTAATTTCAAATTACCATTCATGTATTCGACTTCAGACTAAGCATACAAATAGTAAACAAGTCTGTTTAATACAGTACCCTTTTATGGTCAATTAGCATCGAGCCATTTTCTTAACCCCTTTCGGTTGATCCGTGCGCCAAGGGCATCCTCAGGTTAAATGTAAATGCGATTCCAATTTGCATACGACCTGCTCAGTCCCACGTCGAAGGACCAATATTCTTAGATTGTCCATCCCAATCATACTGAATTTCTAGGATAATTTTCATGGGACCAGTATCGCTTGATTTCGATACGCATGAAATTCCTGTATCGATTTCGCATGTGCGTAATTGTAGGAAATTGTGATTCGATTTTGTATGTAAAATATGTATGACGATTTTGAATATTATTGTTTTAAGAATTTCATAATCAATAAATAATAGAAAAATTACTTCAAGATGAATAATAAAAAAATATATATATCATTTCGATCAGATTGGATTTTTCAAAATTTCACTCAAATTGAAAAGCTCAAAAAATGTTACATTTCCAACGCTTACAAAAGCGAACGGAAAATCCGCCAATTTTCCGACCCTCCGACTATCATTAACAAGATATTTTTTGCACACGCGAATCGAACGCTCCCATTGTATGTATATGCATCGACAGATTCAATGACAATATTCGAAAAAAAAAAGCGCACTTTCCATCCGCGAAATTTCGATGCGCTTTTCCACATGCGCTCGACGATACCCCTAGAAATTCATGCATTCATCATTCGGCCGTTCGATTCGCGATGCACGAGTCGCATTTGCGAAAAATTCATACACACGCGGCATAAATATGTATATATGTTAAATTGGAGTGCTCTTTGAAAAGCGCAACCGGTGAAAATCGGAAAATGCGCCCAGTAAGTGCAACCGGTAACGGATATCATCATCTATTCCGCGCGCGCGCGCTTTTGCATATAATATGACGTATGCAGTTTTTATTTCGGTTCGATGAAAAGCGCATAACGATCCGGTTCCGAGTGGATATAAATAGGTGAGGATATGTGGAGTGGTTGGGTTTTTTCATTTTTGCGAATGACATGCTCGTTTCTTTGATGGTTATGTAAGGATTTTCTATAGGTTTTTAGGATTAATATGAATTTTTTTGAGATTAAGAATTTTGATATTGTTTATATATGTAGCTTTTGCACATCAAATTCAGTCTTTTAAAAATTAAATTAAACCCCTTTCATATCAAATACAACCTTTTACAAATAAAATTCAAACATTGCATAATATTATTAAGACCGTTGTCATAGTAATTAACGAAATATTTCTTCAATTTGATTTTGAATAATTTCATTAGTAATTTTGAAAAATTCTTAAAAGATATAAATTTTTTGCCTTACGGACAATTAAATTTCCCTAACTATTATATTATTAAACTTATTTCTACATATGTATTTGAATTTCAAAATTAATAAAAAATCTATATTATATTTAAAAAAATATCGAATTTGATTTATAAAAGGCTGAATTTGGAGTTTAAAAACTGTATTGTTTGTAATAAAATTATAGGAATGTATGATTTTTTATGGTAATGATCAGTGGCGGCTCGTGACTTAAAATTGTGGGGGTGCTGCATACAACTAACAATAAGTAGTGTCAAAAAAAAAAATAATATGAATTATTGTATAAAAAAATATTAAAAGGTATTACCTACAGATTATAATTTTCATTTAAATATGAAGCCCATTCTTCAATTTTTGGCTTGAAAAAATATTTCAATTATTTTTTCATAAAAATTATTAATTTCCGAAATTAAGTTTGATTCAATAGAAATCATCGAAAAAGCTCTGTTAACCGCTCTTGTTTCATATTTTTCCTTTAAAATGTTTTTATTCTTTTTAATGTTAAAAAACATCTTTCAGGTTTTGCTATGGTCATTGAAATTGCGACTAATATTTTCATTAGTTTGATTGTTTTAGAAAATATGTTCGACTAATTTTCTTCAATTATTAAATTTAATAATACACATAATCCGTTAAAATTGTATAAATCTTTTCGGGAATAAAATACTCGTAATTCTGTTTCTAATTTATTTGGAACTAAATCTGAATATACATAATATCACATCATTCTCTTATTTCAGAAATTGGCATTTTTTTACGGTAATTTGGAAAATATTATATTATTGATAACATAGTTTAGCAGCTATTAAATGCATTGTGAAAGCAAATCTTTATTTTTTTTCTTTACAAATACGGTCACATACTTCTTGACTAAATAATGGTACATGTGCTAATAGATTCATTAAAATTTGAATTACGAATATTTAAAAATATTTTACAAAATTTGTATGTGTGTGGACGGGCCAATTTTACGTTACTCCAACAAGAAAGTATAATTATTTGTTGTAAAACAAATAATTTGACTGTTTACCTGTAATAAAAATATAGTAGCTGAAGAAATACTAGGAAATCCAAGCAGAAATGAAGGCGAAATAAGAAAGCGGCTGCCCCAAAAGCAGTGCTATGAGAAGCTGTTCGCGCAACGATGAAGTGACAGTTGGCGCGCCGAAACTGACGTATGCGCATGCGCACCTCGTTGCGCACTGAACTGCTAAAATTGCAGTGTATATTGAGATCGTATTCATCGAATACCATCTCAATACCTTAACCGCCCGTCAACCACGGTTCAATTCATATCATTACTATGTTTAATATCTAATCATTTTGATTTTTATCATGAAAACTCGTAATAAATTCTGTTTTCGGATATAAATTTAAATGCAACTTTTTCGAAATTTTTCTGGGGGTGCTGCAGCTCCGCAGTGTCTATGAACGAGCCGCCACTGGTAATGATACAATATTATAACGTTTTGTTGAAAATATTGTTTTTAATCAATGCATAATATTTGTTTATTTATTATAAACATTTTCTGAATGCAAAATACAGGCAAAAGGATATTATTTATTATATGCAAATATGAATTTTTACGAAAATAAAAAATCATAAAATGTAAAATTCTCAGAAATTTTATTTAAATTAATTAATTAATTTTTGTTTGTATCATTTTATTGTGATTAAACTACAGCAAAAATATAATTTAACCACAAAATCTTACATATTATAAATTCGAAAAATAATCTTATACGCTTCAAAAAGCTTTGAAACTATCCGAAGATTATTCACGACTAAAAAAACATTTTCGACTCACATCACCCGTCAGCTTTCACAAACAGAAACTTTTAATAAACCGCCGAGAAGCACAACTTCCTAGCCGCCCTGTACAAAATGCACACGATTTTTCCCCACGTGGAAATCAGATAATTCCTCGGCGATGGTGTTGCGGGGTTAATTAACACCGTCGGGAGACGAGTTTTAATTAAGTGTTGAAAGTCGAGCTCACGTCGAGTTTCTCAGTGGGTGGGTGGGTGCCAATTTGTCGACGCTGAAAGTTCACGGAGTTTTGATTCGTTGTAAACGGTTTAATCTGCAACTAATAAAATCGTTACTAGTTGTCTAACTCAAACATTTGACTGTCGAGGGCCAGTGATTATTCGGAACTTCGTCGGATTATTTGGATGATTGTTGACAGGATTAATTTTCGTCGTGTGAAAGCTTTTTCGAGTGTTCGGTAAGATTTCAGACGTATTTTATTTCGAATGAATATGGTCCGCGTTTTTAAAATCGGGTATCGAAAGTAGCGCACGTCAATCACTCCATTTAGCGATGATTTCTACGGTGAAATGTGAATGGAGCGACGTAAAAAAAAAAATCGTGAAATGCACAAAAAACGAGAACATTGAAGAATTTTTCAGCTGAAAATCCGGTGATTTTCATCGTGGAAAAGTACTCCAAATACGGTCATCACTGCGATTTGATCGATAGGCCACTCGTAGGGGACGCTCGAATCCATTTAAAAAATTTCACGTTCCATTTAATTTTATTTCGTCATAAAAATCAATATGGAATTTTTAAAAAAGAGGTCGAGTTTCATAGTCTGAATTTCAATAGTAAAATTTAATAAATCTCTTTGAAATATTTCATGGGATAAACCATTTTTTTTTATTCTTCATACATTGAAAATTCGCATATTTTTGAAATGAATATAAAATAAAATTCGGTGTTTACTTTTAATCGAATACAATAAAAATCATCATATTTGCACATAAGAGCATAAACATACTGTTCACAATAATATCAAACATACCTATATAACACCTAGATTTATAATTCTAATACCATGTGTATTTTAATCAAAAATTTTGACATAATTAGGTTTAATGTTTTGTTTTTCATCAATAAACTAAAGCGAGTGATATATTATAATGTGAACAATAGATTAAATCACTAATTTATTGAAATGCAATATGAAAATTACTTTATTTCTAATAATTATTTTGCGGTAGGTTTTATATAAGCTGTGTATGATAATAATGATAAAATATAATAGTATATGTTTCAAATTATACGATTTTATTAAATACCTAATCACAATTAACCACAACCCTACACCAAGTCCCCATACTAATTTCACGCCATATTCATAAAAAACGTCTAAAAAACCGCAAACAAAACATTCTCACATACACACACGGTTTGCAGTTCCAATTTAAAAACGTCAACCGGGTCGGCTGTTTGGCATTCATTTGATTTGACTTTGAACCGCTGAATAAACTGCAACTGCACCGCTTTTATATGCAATTCCCCTTGCATCAGGGGTAAACAAATATCTGCAGCTCGGCGTGTGTGCGCAGCAATCTGGCCGCTTTCAGCGCGCCATGCAGTTTTCAGCTAAAGTCGACTGGCGGAAAAATTAAAATGGGAAAATGTGCATGTGTGTTGCGAGAGCGAAGAAGATCTGCTCTCGAGTGGGTTTTGTTGTGTGTATGTTTTTTTCGGTGTATAATGAGGGGATTTAATGGTTTTTGATGTGCACGGTTGGTTTTTATGTTCTGATGTGTTTATTGGACGATTCTGAGATTCATATGAAGCAAGGTATTCTCGTTGGTGTAATAATAAAGAGGAAATTGACAAAAATTAAACTAGTGTTGAAAATGTAAGGAAAAATTCGCATGTTTACTTAATTAGTAGTCGAAAAGTTCGTACATGTTTACAGTTTCCAAAATTAGTCTGATTATGAGTTTTCTGGAATTATTTAAATTCGAAATGAACATTAATTAAAATAAATAGGTGTGTAACGGTTTCATTATAAATATGATGCAAATTTTATATAATTCTACATATCAACGCATCAAAAAACGTTAACAATTCCGGAAACCAATAAAAAAAACAACAACAAAACAATATTAAAACACTACAATACACTCGAGAACAATACTTTTCATTCAAAGTACGCTTCTTAAACAGAGACAATGAGAAAATTTATCGACGCTCTTTATAGAACTCGAACAGGAACGTCTCGGGCGCAATTAAACCGAAATAAATCGGCCTTTAAAACTCAAAAAGAGAAAAAAAAACTAGATTAAAACTCTGCCTTTAATTCCCACACACACCGTATCCAATTTCGTTTAATCTAAAACTTTCATAAGTCAGACACATTGCTTATCGTCTTCGAGCTTCTTCATATTCAATTCAACGTTCGCGAAATTTGCAATTATTTCCAATTTTCCACAACACCGAGGACTGCGAGATTTGAAACTGTACCCTTAATATGTAGACCATAGTATTTATGGTAGATTTTGCGGGACGTTCGCACGTGCATGCAGCGGCTGATTTATGGCCGGTCGCTGCAACTGCACCGCACTGCAACGTACCATCGAATTGCATACGGATTGCACAGCAATGCTGGTATAACAGCAGAGGCAATGGCCACGGCAATGGCGGCCGTGTTTGCAATTCATTAATTTGAATGTTTGTTCGTTTGCCGGTGTCAAATCGCGTTATGGCCGCCCGGCGATCGACCGCAAATTAGAGAGCTAAATCATCGTGATTAATATTAGTCGAGGGCCCTCGAGATGGCCCCATCCGGATGGTGTGGATGTGGTGGATTTATTGTGATGGATGTGGAGAAAAGTCTGTGAATGTGACAACAATGTGATGAAATGGACGTTTCGATAAAAGTGCAAAATTTCATATTGTTGACCTCCTCAGTTCCTATGTACATTGTAATGTACATAGGATTTTGCTGCCTTTTTCTGAAGCTATTTTAGCTTTATTTTCATCGGAACTTTTTGTAAATTATTGTGCAAACTATGTTATTTCGTTTGTTTTGCTATATAGGGCGCGAATTTTTCGTTATTTGGCAGTTTCGTTTGACATCTCAGCAAGATCGTGCCACCCCAGATAAATCAAGTTTTATTTTCGTTATTTTGTCATCAAAAATTCAATTATATAATATTTATTTTAAAAGGAAGATTTCTTTTATCGATTGAAATCAAAATATAGCTTAAAATCGTAATACATCATATTATAATTTGACAACAAAATTTGTGTACATTACAATGAACATAAGTTCTGAGGTTAGGCATTGAGACCTTATCTACATTACAATGTATGTACATACTTTATTTTCCATAAATTAAGTCATAAAAATACAAAAAATATATATTTTATGCTCTTTGTATGTACAGAAAAAGAAAATAATAAAAAAAAATCCAAAAAAATTAAAAAAAAAAGTCAGTACTTAGGTTAAATAACGCCCGAAGCAATAAACGGAATAATAATAAATCGATGCTCATATTTCCGTTCTGATTTTTTTTATCGTTGGAGAGTGTTTCGTTATAATGAAATTTCTCTATGCCGCCCTCACGGCGGAATATTTTCGCAACAATTTAATTTTCTTCAAAACGGATAAGCCTCGGTTGTCTTTTTTCCCCTCCACACTCTGCAGACGATCTTTTTTCTCATTTCGAGGAATTTCCGAGTCTCCAGCGCTCGGGAAAAGACGCCTTCGGATTACTGTAAGCCGACAAACGCCGTCGAAATCGACAAACAAAGGACAAAGGGCCCGAACACGGCTAAAGACAACACCTAGAAAAACACGGTCCCTTCGGCGATTATCGAGAGCGAGATCGAACAGCCCGAAGATTTAATTAAGCGTCGCAAATTACAAAGCAAGACCTCCACCCTGAGCCCTTCTTGGACCTCATGGGGACTCGCTGCGGATTCTTAGGGTCTTCCGGCTCGGTCTTTTGTCCCTTTGAAGTGTTCAGGGAATTATTAGACGGCGGCGAGTCGCCGATGCGGACCAGAAGCCGCTAAAGGGCGAGTCGTTGCTGCGGGATTTTTATTTATTTGTTTGTTCGCTTGTGGATTTTGAGTCTTTTGAGGTGGGATGCCGAAATGAGTTCACGTGTTTGATTTTCTCATTTGTATCGAGTTCGGCGGAATGGAGCTTTCGGCGTTTTTCATGGAAATTTGATTTTTTTTGTCGGAATGGTTTGATGAAATCGTGGGTATGATGGTGATTTGATATTGTACGAATTATTAATTTTTTCGATCATATTATATTGCGCATAAAAGAATCGTCTAAATATTATCCTTTTCTTGATTAAATATCTCTTTGATTCGATGAAAATACGTTATAAGTATGACAATTTATTATTTTTAACTTTAATTAGAAATTCTTCAATTTTTCGAAATTAATATTATCTTTTAGTATAAAAAGGAATATTTATATGGCATTTGAAACTTTATATATTAATCAATTCCACTCATTTTAACATTATAAAATAATATAAACCCACAATCAATTTCACCTCTCGTTCAATATTTAATATTGAAAACGTTCCAGTTAATATTGCTCGATTCCGCTCCTATACAATTATCGTGAATCAGCAACGTCGATTGCTTCCTCAACTCGGCTTCTAATTGAAACGACAATTACCACACTACCAACTAAACTGTTAAACACAACCAAATTGAAAACATAAAACACCCTAAACCTTTCAAATTTCCACGCCGAATTTTCGCATCCTTAGAATTCCCTCTGCGCATTCAAAATTCACAATCCGCCCACATTTTTCCTATTCAAGCCCACTTTAAACTCTCTTCCCGATTCTTCCTCAATGCCCGATATTCCCGAATGGCCCGTAAGTCCGATCGACAATGGCACTTTCTTTGAATCGTCATAGTCGTTGCACTTTACGGTGGTGTTCCATTGATCGGAGAGCCGCCGTAGATTTTTCAATAATTTTTACGGCTCTTTGTCCGATTGTGGCCAATATTAGTCGGGATCGGTACGATAAATTCAGGCATTGTCGTCGGTGTGAAAAGAGGTGCTCGTTTGCATCGAAATCGCGTTCAATTTTCCAATTGCTATAGTTGGCGAAACGGTGTCGGACTCCTAACGGCTTGTATTCCGCATTCATGCGAGTTGTGTTATGTTCGCATAAATTTTGTCTAGTTGGACAATATAAAATATCAATATTCAGATTAAATCGATGGTTTAATTTTATCAAATATTCAAATTCTCAATAATATGTATGCTAATACTGAAGTTAAATTGTAATTAAATGAAACAGTTGACATTAGATTACTTGGAAAGGAATAGTTGTTACAATCGAACTCTAATTACATGAAAATTATCTTCATAGAGAGGAACTTTTATTGTATTAAGCATTACTACAAATAGATATATGTACAGGTAGAAATTGACTATTTTCATAATACATATATAAATAGTCTCTAAATTTGACGGTAAAATAAAAAATCTTCTTCTCTGTCAGACAGACCTTCTGCTATATCATATACCATACAGCTTTTAAACTCCAAATTTAGCATTTAAAAAATCAAATTCAACCCTTTTCAAATCCAATTCAGCCTTTTGCAAATTGAATCCAAACAATTATGGGCTTAAATGTCTAGAAATAAGTATTAGTTAGAGTAACCCGATTGTCGTCAAGAAAGTTCACATTCTTGTAAAAATTTCTAAAAATCACCAACTGAGATCATCAAAATTAAATTGAAAAGTAAATTGTATTTAATTGATTATATAATAATACTATGACAATGATCTTAATAAGATCAACTAATGGTTGAATTTGATTTGTAAAAGGTTGATTTTGATCTGAAATAGGTTGAATTTGATGTGTAAAAGACTGAATTTGATCTGAAAAATGTCGAATTTTATGATTAAAAAAAATAATTTTGAATGTAAAAACTGCATATGTATTATATGTTAATGATGATCTGGATATTAAATGATTTAGAAATACATTATACGTCTCATAATTAACTTTTCGACGTTCTTATCGCATCTGATCCATCCATTCACATAATTCGAACGGAAATAAAGTCGGCATTCATCCGAAAATCGCATGCATTCCCAAAGAACGATTTCCCGTCGTATTTCCATCAATCTAAAACCAACCGACTCGCAAAACACGCGAAAGGGAAAAGAGAGAACTGTCGCCGGAGAAAAAGCTCTCGCCCAAGATAAAGCCCGAGTATTGTATAACAGGAACGGATCGTCGCCAGGAAGGATTTCGGTTTTCGTCGTGACGGTGAAAAACTGCCATTTTTCACGTGCCAATCTGAAAACGATTAAGATAGCGGCCGTATCGATCGCGATTTCAATAGTTTGAAAAATCGGCGGGAAGCTTTGTTACGTCTCTCGTCGCCCGCCAGGTGATTTATACGTCCGAGTCGTTTTTGATTTATTCCTGGGACAAAAAAATATTAATGGAATTTTTATCGAATGTCCGCTTCGATTTAATGTATTTTCGTGTTTGTGATTTATATTGTCAAATTCGGATGTTTTCGCCATTCATTTGTGTGATTTATGTTAATTTTTTGATGGCGAGCTTCGGAAAGAATTTCGTTTTGGTCTCGCAATATTTCGTGGAAATAGTTGACGTTGAAAATTTTTGAAAGAATAAATTTAATATATTCTACATAAATTTTCATACAAAATGTTAGAAACATTTTATAGAAATCAAGAAGCTTCTTGATTGACGGGGTAAAAAATTTCATTCACTGTATCACAAAAACGATTATAGATTTGGATTGACTTTATAAAATAATAATAACTTTGTAAATAAAAATTAAAACTGACGATATTTTCAAATTAAAAATAAATTTTTCACACATGTTCGATGAACCAAAATTCGTTCTCAAATTGTGTATACAATAATTATTATTCCAGTACCGTTCCGAACATTGAATTTACAATTATTCAGTTACGAAAATCCTACGCACACAATATACACAATTAAAGCATTTCAATTATTAAGTTTCAATACAATAACGCTATTAATATCATACAAAACAAACAAACCGCCCTAAAATCTCACAACGTAAACGATCAAGCTCACAAAGACCATATAACGTTACACATCTCAACACAACACCAGCAAAGCCTCCAATTAATCAATATAAAAAACCCACCTAACTAAATTGTCACTATCGTACCGGCGGCCATGCAACGTCCATTCCAACAGTTAAGTCCGCAGGCTGTATATAATGTTAGGTAATGGAGGTCATTATGTAGGTGCTTGGAGAGCATCAGCACGCAGATAACCGAAATGGGAACGCTTATACAGCAAACGCCATCATCGGATCCTTGTTAACAATGACGGATGACCGGACCCGAAAAGTGATGGGAATCGAAATATCGATTCGGAGGACATTGTGACGTCTGATGGGAAATTTCCGATTGCGATTTGTGCGGGTTTTTAAAGGGATAATGTATTAAAACGGTCACAGTTTAACGGTCATGGTAGTGATATTAAAATTCACGACGTAATTAGAATTTCGCCCGAAAAATAGTTGTCAATATCAAAAATACGATAGTGATAAAATGAGCGCTAGCACACACGACATCATTACTTTTATTTTCCTTTTAATAAAACTGAACGTAGGGGGTTGGGCAAAGGCCGCATTTCCCATTTAATAAAACTAAACGCACTTATTTAATGCCACATGTTTAATTGTTAGTCAAAAGTCTGGACGTACTTATTACTAAACGCGTGTTTAGGTTAGGCAAAGAACGTTTTTTGCGTCACATTTACTGAACGTATTTTTTTCAATCAGGTATGCAAATCGAAAATATTTTATAAGTGTCGCTATATTGACATTAGTGGCCCCAACATGTTGTTGCATGTTACATATTAAATGTACGCATAAAAACTGACATTTGAATGATCGTCCCTTATATGTCGATTATGCTGTCGTTGTTTTCTACCCACCAAACACAGCAAAAGCGTAAAAAATCGTTTTTATTAAGTATACACGCTCTTGACATAACACTTGACAGATGAATTTGACGTTTGAACGCCTAACGGGCAGTAGCGGAACTATTATTTGTTTTGTTACTGGCAACTTTGTCGGGCGAAATGCTGATTTTTTTGTGCGAGTTATCTCTATTTTACCGGGCCAAATATTGATACTCGTTTTTTAGCATAAAATCATTTTTTTTTTAATTTGAAAAAATCTATATACTTCGTACTTTAATATGGTTTCGATAATTAATGTTGGTTTAATTGCAAATTGAAAAAATCCAATTAGTAAATGGTGCGTTTACCGCGCGTGATTGATGCTCCTCGCATAATGAACTAGTGTAATGCAGCCCGTACACTTTCGCACTCGGCCTAATTTAAGCGTAATTTGGGCATAAAGAGGCAATGACGACGTCGCTTTTACTAAATCGCCGTATTATACGACTCGACGTAAAACATTTTTATCGGACTAGTAAAAAAAGAAGTGTGCCTCCTTGTTTCAGACCTGAAAAATTGCTCTCGAATATTGTTTGCGAAAAAATATGTAGCAGATCATTTTTTTTAATCACCATCGTTATACGTTCTTTTTAATATAAAAAAAATTCCTATATTACAATAAAATTTTAATACTTTTCATTCAACTTTCAAGATATTCCAATATTAAAACTCTTAAGAAGTTGATATATCGGAAAAACGAAACTATCAACATTTTTCCAATATACGTTCATTATTACTAGGAATGACATATCGAATTTCGTATTTTTGTGATTTAGTGACCTTTTGATCTTGTGAAAGATGGCGTAATATCATATCTTCGAATTAAAATGAAACGGAATATATCTCATATCCTCCGATACGTTCATATGTAGGATACTGGAAAAATGAAAGGGTCGTTTCTCGCTTATGGAGGAATCTGCGCGTCGGGCGAAGGGATTTTTTCAAAATCGAATCATCGGGATGATTATTTGAAATAAAGACCGTGAATCCGATAATCTATCTCTTCACGCTTGATTTGCTCTCGTCACTGAGGATTCATCTATTTCAATTTGTTACAGTTGCGTAAATCAGATATTTTCATCGGGCTCCGATTTCGTTTCGTTTTCCGGTAAATTAAATGAATACACGTGTGAGTTTTTTGGGATGTAAACAAAGTGCTTGAAATTTGTGCGACTGATTGAAATTTAATTCGTTCTAATTAATCGGAATTTTTGGGTTAAAGTGAATAATTGAGTATTGTATTGATTTCGGTGAAAGTCGGAACAGTTGTTTTTCAATTAAATTGTGTTTAAAAGCCAATCTGTTAGAATGTTTTATGAAAATAATGAAATTTAATACGAAAGGTCAATCGTCGTAACTGATATTTGTAATGGGGCAGAAACTAAGACTTTTTAAGCTTTAGTTAAGTACTATAAAGCGAACTTTCTTCACCACAAAGTTCAAAAGGTACTCATAAACCAATAAAACAAGAAAGGGAATTTCCTTACTAATAGAAGTTAATTGTCTTTTAACGCTTAGTCTATTTGAATGAGACTATACTTTTTATTGTACTGCGTCACCTACTAAACGGCCCTGTTTAAAAATTTAAAATTATAATGCAATTTAAATTTTGCGCATTCGCATTTAACAACAATCGTGTATGGGCATCATAAAACGATGCGAATATTCGCATAATAAAATATTGGGACGTTTTGGCGCCAACTCGCTAGAGGCTCGTAAATTGTGGTACACCCTAATAGCACTCGCATAAATATAACACGATACACACAATGTTCACCTGTCCGTTTATAAACTATTCAAATGACCAGTGTCAATTTACATTCTAATTTTCAAAATTGAAATTGAAACTGTTTTCCATTATTGGACTGAGAAAAACTGTTCGAAATGTGTTTGTTGATAGATCTGTCATACTTTTTTGTATAAAATTTTACGCGTTTAATTCGTGATATGAAATATTCCGTTATTTTGCATTTAAATGAATTCAGATACAACTTTGACAAACTATGTATATTATGATTTTCAAATTAATCCAGCGACTGGTACTTATTGGTTTTGTCAAATCGGCGACCGCAATTGCAAAACACGGCTACGCTAATTTGAATTGAGTGATTGGATTCGCGGAATCGCATTATCGATGATTCTCAAACGCCAGAATTTTATTTGCACATATAATTTGATGACGTGTACGAGTATATAAATTTAAATCCATTTTTGCATATTGCTACAAAATAATTAAATTTATTATGCACGTCAACGATTTAATTTTGACAACTTTTTAGATAGATATGATTACATATGATCGATCTGGGATGGTTTATAATTTTCAGATACCTTGAAAATGGTTTTATATAATACACTTGATATTTCATTTAATATTAAATTGATTGTTTGGAATATAATATAATATATTAATAGTACTTTTGTCCTTTTGAGTATTATCATAGACAGAGATCGGCTATTAGAATACACAATATAATAATAATAGCCAATTTCTGTCTATGGCTTTGTTTATTTTAAACATATTGTACAAAGAGGACATCAATGTTAACTTAAATCTAATTTTAAGCTTAACTCGTCGTTTTTCAAAATTGGCGTTTACGCCACTTTCATGTTATATAATGGCTCGTAACGTCTTTCAAGTTTCATTATAAATGAATATGGCGTGATCAATTTGCAGTTCCAAAAACACTGTTTCAGTTATAAATCATTAAAAAATTTATTACTACTTTTAAATTTAATACGTCTATAAACTCAGAGAAAAAAATTAATTAATTATAGGTCCTATACCTTCAATATCTCGAGACAAAGAAAAGTGAAATTTCACCTCTTTTATACACACCTAATCCTCTTTTTACAAGGTTTTTTTTACACGTTTCCGAAATAACACTGTTCAAGGAAGATTAACCGATTTTTTTTTTACACGGATTTTTCACTTTAACATGGTATAAAAATAATAAAAATATATATTATTATGCCACAATGGTAAGATTCGATGCAGGCCAGTATACTGATATAATTATATGTACGTAATTATAGTTATAAAATAAAAAAGTTCGATGTTTTTTCAAGCTTTCTAATGATTTTACACGGCGAAAATTTCTCACATTACAAATTTTTTATAAAGTACATTTGGATGGAAGTTCTATCCAAATTTAGTGATGGCACCTATCTCCAATTTTTGTATAGTCACCATACATTTTTTTTACACGGTTTTTTATTTATACGGTAGTCTTTGGAACATATCCCCCGTGTAAAAAGAGGATCGGGTAGCAGAGGCGTAGCTAGGGGAGGTAAGGGGAGAGACCCCCGGGCATCAAACTAAGAGGGGCGAAAAAACGAGGTTTGAAAAAAATATATTTAATGCCATTAGAAATTTATATAATTTTCGCAAGTTTTTTTTAAATATATTTTTAATTTATATCATTCCATAGTGTATTAATGAAAAACGAAAAAAAATTTCGCCTATGGCACCAATTTCATTCAATTACTTACATGTGATCAATATTTTATTTTAAAGCACTTTTTTTCAATAAAAAAAATCTCAAACTTTTTCGTTTTTATTTATATTCGAAAATAAGGGGGGGGGGCGCCAATTATATAATTTATCCCCGGGCGCACAATACTCTAGCTACGCCACTTGGTGTAAACATACATATATAATTGAACTTTTTTAAAGGTCTTCCCTTCTATCAATTATTACACAGTACATCTCCGAACTCCATCAAACTTCTTATATCTCAAAATAATTCACATCCAATTGACAATCTGAAACTTTCCTCAAACCGACCCCCCCAACAACTACCACCAGCATCAGCAAGAACCGCGTGCCAATGGGCCGCTAGGTTTTCCATTATTTTTAATTCTCGACAGATTGAGCGAGGCTTCCTCGTAGGAAGTTAACTGGAGTAATCTCGTTATGGATAACGACCGAACGAACCGCTTTCTCGATTCGAGTCCCCGAAAGCCATTTCCAGACGAGCAATTAGACCGACGTCGATTCCCTTCTAATTATGCGAACGGCTGGGAAAACGCTCGCGGGAGCATTCTTCTCGCTAGGTCGTTTCTGTGTGTATTATGTTTGTTCTATTACCTGATAACTGGGTTTTCTCGGTTTTGGTCGGATTCAGTGTTATGATGTGTGTGGGTGTTATTAGGGGGTTATGTGTGGAATGGTTGTTCGATGATTTTCGTGTTGAAGGGTTTTTTGAGGGGTGCGTGTGTTGAAATGTATATAAATTAACTTCGTTTGTCTGTTTACGTGTTTGTTGAAACGAAATTCTCAGTAAGTCGTTGAATTATTCTTTTGTTGTATTAAAATTTTGTAGAAATGTGTTTGTTGTGTTTTGAACTAAATATTTCTGTATTGTTCGGTAAATATTTTATGATGGAATAAATGTTTATTTATTTGTTTTATCTCTTGTTGATAGAAATTAATATAAGTATTCTTCCGAACAAATATTGCCTTATTCTAAAAACAGCTAACTAATAATATTTATTTTATACTAAGGACATAAAAATAATATTTTTTTGTCATCATTGATTTATTTTTTATATGGAAAATTAATTCTTAACTATGTAGCAAATCTTCAGAATTGAATTAATTGAATATATGTATATACAAAACTACAGGTATTTCCCAACTTATGATGGAAATACGTTCCTGAATTTCGGTCGTTAGTCGAAACCATATAAAAAATCAATAAATTTGAATTATATCAATATTTCCATTTTTATTATAATAATTCGAATTCATTCATATTTTTTTCCGAAATGTGTTAACCGTAGATAACGGTAGCTCGTGATTTATTATAGTATAAGTAATTAAAAAAATATTTATTTCATTTTTCTAATGTTAAAAACATGAACCATCATAAGTTGAAAACTGTTCTTTTTTCAAATAAAATAAAAAATATTGCCAAATCCCGAATATGTTAAATGGTTTCAAGATCAACCTGTTGCTCACATCCATCTAACACAACGCGAATTTTCAATATTTATTTCCCCATCTGACCTCAACCTCAACAAATTAGACCCGAAACAGCCCATTCTCACTCACGCAAAAGAAAAAAAATCATCCATGCAACAATTTCGGCGAAAGCAACATCTTTTACGACGCCATTACTCGAGCGGCCGCCATTGCCTTCGCGCACACCTCATTCGGCCCCCATCGACCGCACGTAACACACATAACACGGATAATATAAAAAAATAATACACATAAAGTATATTTTATACGAGACGAGAGCTAGACAACGTGCGATCAACTCGGGGCGAGATATCCGGAGTGCACTACCCGCGAAAGAGAGCGAATTCAATTTGCATTATCGACTCCGCGAAATTTGCCGCCTCGCACGGGCAATTTGGCGGAAAGCGACTGCAGGCGGGGGGAAAGGGGGAGGATGTCTGCGGAAGGGGGGAAGTGGCGGGAACGGGGCAGTTTTAAACGCGGGGTCGTAAAAGGTACGTAACGCGGGCATAACCCGGGGCCGGCGAGGGGTCGTAAAGTGTGACGAGAGGTTGTCAGTGTGCGCGTCCGCGATAACAAAACCCTCAAATCGCATCTGGAAATTTTTCTATATCTACAGTGTGTTTCGGAAGTTTGAATGTTTTTTTTTGTGTTAGGAATTGTTGTGTTTCAATTGTGTGTTTTGAATGGTTTTTATATTTTTTTAAAAGGCGTGGAATGTTTTTTTTACTTGATTTTTGAAAAAGTTTTGTGATTTGAAAATTTAAAATATAATCATGACTGATTAATTCATCGTAATCATTATATAACATTTACCACATATAATATAGATTATACTAAATAAAGTATAATATATATTTCATAAAACAAAGATTTTCTAACACAATTTGAAATTCAGACAATTTTCTTTGCCTAAGGATAGTGATTTTAAAGAAAAAGTGATTTTTAAATTGATAAAATCAACGTTTATTTTGTTTAAATATACATATTATAGTTATTTCCGTTTATAATAATGACCACAATGCACATTATATAACTTTATTGATTTGTAAAAATCAATGCGTTTTATACGTTTCGAATTTTGATATCCAAAATAAATATATTATTTTAAATAATTTACTTAAACTTCTATTGTAGATAGATATTTTATACAACTAATATATTTTTTAATTTTATGAAATTTTCAAATATAAATATATTTCTCCCACAGTTACAATTATAGTTTGTCTTCAAAAGGTTCAATCACAGTTCAATTTAAATTATTATAGGTCATTTAGTGGTTAAACTTGAATCAATTTTCAAAATGACAAAATTATCGATTTCCCAACTAAAATTCAACTTCACCGACATATTAAACATATATAATTTAAATAAAATTTTCGAAACACACTTTATGCGACAAGAATATAAGAGTTTTTATGAGTCGAGCGCGTATTATAAAATCGTCGTTTTTATACACTCAAGGTCGTACTTTTTCGTATTTCGGCCGTTTGCGATGTGCACGCGTGGGTCGACGATCAATTTCCGCAATAATTTTTATATTATCGGATTTCATATGGGTTTTTTCACGCGTCGCGTGTTTCAGCTTATGAAAATCTCTATTCAGTCTCAGTTTCGGTCAGAAAATAAAAAAATAAAACGCTGACATGTGATTTTTGAGCTTTCGCAAGAACTTAACACCGAATTGTCGACTCGTAAAGACTTCGAATATACCTCTAGGCGCTTCTCGTGAAAACTCTCACGAAACTCAGTTTAGCAAATCCGACGATCAAAAGTTTCCGAAATAAATAAATAAAATTTTCAATATTTTTCTCGTAAAGTTTCGATTTGAATTTTTATTTTCTCTAAATGTCTCTTTTTTCGATTTATAATATGAAAAGTTTCGTACAAGATGTTTCATGAAAAGTCAATAAATGTTCGACGTTATTGCCATTCTGAATTCGAATTTATTTCCTCGGAAAGTTTTCGTTTGTATGAAAATATTATTATACGATATCGAAAATGTTACAATTTTTTTATTTGAATACTGTAATAACTTATTCATTTGCTTTTCATTGCTGGATGAACACCTTTGTAATCCCTTTCTATTCATGGAAAATTCCCATCTTATGTATGGTTCAATTTTTTATTTTATTTTCTTAATCAATCATCCATTCAATCTTTCTTGTTTTCTTTACATAACATCTCAAATATCATTCAAATACGTATCCAAATCTTATCCATACATCTTATAACATAACCTTTACATTTAATAACCTTTTTATCAACATCCAATAATTATAAAAACACCCTACAATTTACACGTCCACAAATTACACGAGGAAACAATCAAATTTCCTGGAATGCCTCAATTTTGCGATATCGCACAAACCCTTCCCTATTGGGAGCGCGGTAAAAATACAAGCCGGACACCGGTCGGCGGCTGCTACCCGAAGATAGGGACTTATACCACTTTCCAGCAAACCTTTGGGAACCATCGGATAAGGGAGGCATTCTACAATAACTAGCAGGACCTCCGACGCTGTCGCTGTGTACTATTTGCCGACAAATTTCGACGGACCGGCGAATAATTGAATCTGCGCGAGCTTCCCGGAGGACCTGATACAATCTGGCGACAAATATTTCGTGTTTAAGAATGTTTTTGCTTAATATTGTTGTGTATGAATGCTCCCAATTTAATATTTGATCGTCTGAAATTTTGATTTAATTAAAAATATTTTTTATTAATAAATCGTACAATGTTCGATAATGCATTGTACATGCTATAATATCGGACGATATTATGACAAATCGAGAAATTATATATTATTTTTTTAATAAAATAATATATTATAGAATGGTTGAAATTAATCGAATTTTTTAGCGTATCCATTAAATAAACCCGGTTCAACGCCAGTAGAACCATTTAAATATGCTCCCTTTGAAGCATTCACGTTCGTTTTAGACTAGTACTATTATGCCGTCATTTTGTTCGTATACTTTTTTTCACTATACATTAAAGTTCCGATTTGAAAGCAGGCAAAATTCCCTTTGAATCCTTTCGAAATGTGAACGAATGTGTATCCTTTTTTTTCTTTCCGCAAAACAGCCAAACGAGCTTTTAAGCGGCGCGCGAGTTTTCCCGACGTTTTCCCTTCTGTGACACAATGGCGTCCTGGAAGAAACACGTTCCCTCATCACGGTTGTCGTTCCTGAGTTGGATTCAGAGGCGGTGCAACGTTCATTTCCTGCTTTTCACCGGTGCAAAGCGAATTTCCGATGGACCGTAACGAATTTTTGAGGTGCGGCGCTGAACAAGATGCAGTGTCGATTGAACTTCAATCTAGATTATGAATTGGTGGTGAAATAAAGTTCATTAATGAAGAATAATAATTTTTTTTTAAATTAATTTTATATTATTGAGTATCTTATTATCTTTTTTTCATAAGAATATTGTAAAAAAATTCAAATATCGTACGGATTTCGTTAAGAAGCAAATGTATGTATATAAAATATTTTCTATATAAAAAAATTGTTATCAATATTTCAAAACAATTCCAATATTATTAAATAAAACGTCGAAAATTCTTGGAGCTCCTTACAAATTCAACCATCAATCGATTTCGAATTAAAATTTCACTGAAACGGCCCTTTGATCAAAAACATCAAATAATTTCAAATCACCTGCCGAATCGAATCGGTTTTCCCATGAAATTGTTCGAACGCATTCATTCCGCACATTCGTCAAGTCCAATTCCTAAACAAAAAAACATCCACAACCCCTCTTCCACCACCGAAGCACGAATTAAACCATCTCCCTAACTGTTAAGAATCACAGCCTTCAGATAGAGACGCATTAATTGTCGGCAGAGAGAGAGATCGCAAAGCCGAAGCTCCGCGAGATTAGCCCGTCTCCGTATCGAATAATAAACGCCAAAGTTTCAATTAATCCTCGAGAGAGTCCCACCCCGTGCCCACCCGTTCCCACCCCCATTTCCACCCGGCTGAAGACATCTGATTATGATTCGCGCCGATTCGACAAAAGCCTTCCGCCCACACCACCGGCTCGGCGCTGGTAATCTCGCTAATGGAGTAGGACTACCGGGCTGGCCTAAAACTGGATTATTTGCAAAGCCTGGCTGTATGGGGATCGACGTCGTTTTTAGACGCTATATGAGCTGTTATGGAGGCCGGTTTTGTAATTGGCGATGGTGGTGTTGATGATTTCTCGAGGTATTTGTTCACGAGGTTTTTGATTGAAGCTGGTTTTTTTGGTGATGTGAGGTCGTTTTTAGACGCTATATGAGCTGTTATGGAGGCCGGTTTTGTAATTGGTGATGGTGTTGATGATTTTTCGAGGTTTTTGATTGGAGCTTGTTTTTTGGTGGTGTGAGGTCGTTTTTAGATGCTATATGAGCTGTTGTGGAGGCCCATTTTGTAATTGGTGATGGTGGTGTCGATGATTTTTTAAAGATTGTTCGAGAAGTTTTTGATTGGAACTTGTTTTTTTGATAGTATGAGGTCGTTTTTAGACGTTATATGAGCTGTTATGGAGGCCCGTTTTGTAATTGGTGATGGTGGTGTTGATGATTTTTCGAGGTCTTTGTTCGCGAGGTTAGTAATTCAAACTTGTTTTTTTGGTGGTTGGTGTCGTTTTTAGACGCTATATGAGCTGTTATGGAGGCCGGTTTTGTAATTGGTGATGGTGGTGTTGATGATTTTTCGAGTTTTTTGATTGGAACTTGTTTTTTTGGTGGTGTGAGGTCGTTTTTAGACGCTATATGAGCTGTTATGGAGGCCGGTTTTGTAATTGGTGATGGTGTTGATGATTATTCGAGGTTTTTGATTGAAGCTTGTTTTTTTAGTAGTGTGAGGTCGTTTTTAGACGTTATATAAGCTGTTATGGAGGCCCGTTTTGTAATTGGTGATGGTGGTGTTGATGATTTTTCGAGGTCTTTGTTCGCGAGGTTAGTAATTCAAACTTGTTTTTTTGGTGGTTGGTGTCGTTTTTAGACGCTATATGAGCTGTTATGGAAACCGGTTTTGTAATTGATGATGGTGGTGTTGATGATTTTTCTAAGTCTTTGTTCGCGAGGTTTTTGATTGGAGCTTGTTTTTTTTTTGGTGGTGTGAGTTTGTTTGGATGTTCAAAGGAATTTGAATGGATTTTTTTATTATATTGATGAAAAATAGATTTATGATTTTTTTTGTATGCGCATTTTGTCACTAGAGTGGGTTTATTGAAGTGAAAATTTCGTAGTTACGGTAGAGTGAATTTATTTGATGAAAAGAAAATTAAAAATATATTTGTGTATTGTTATTATTCTTATGTATAAATAAAATATTTAAAAAGTTTAATCTTAGTATAAAAAATTAAAATGACATCGAACGTGTATATCAAAAATGACAATAGTTTAGTGAATCATAAAGTTACATCACTTTCATATAACATTCATTTTATTACACGATTTTATTCTATTAAAAAATAAATTTAACATTTATATTAAACGGAAATGTTTGTTTTCAACAATAAGTACTTAAGTGTATTCACAGTAAATCAACTGTCTCCCATGACGCCCTAAATTTGGAAAACGCTTAAATTTCTCTCAAAATATCCACTCTCAGACACGCCGAAAGAGTATCATCCCAAATTAAATAAATCTAAAAATATATTTTTCGCAAATTAGAAAAAAACAATCCCGACATTCATATTATATTACACATACCTACGTAGCGCATATATCTATTAAGACATTAAGACTCCAGCACTTTGTATGAGAAAACACATCTATCCTAACACGTACAATAAGTATTATACTTATAATGGGGCAGTACACACATATTCGTGTACGAACCAAACACGAAACAAAAGCCTCCATCCTCGGCGGTAAGTTGGTTGAGAAAAGCCCGTTCCCGAAAAAAAAGGGAAACCCGGCAAAAAGGAGTAATGGACGCTATGTAGGCGGATTGCGGGAAGGGGTTGTTCGCCCGTGTATTTTTTTTTTCAATTTTTTCATACCGCGGAAGGGTCTGAAGAAATTCTCACAAAGAGCGATGATACGGTTGTGATGCTGATTTTCTAAAAAAGGGTATCCCCTGTCGATGGTTCGCTGCCGTGAAATGTGTTTTTTTTTATTTTGATTAGATTTTTTTTGTAGTATGAAATTAATATTTTTTTAATGTTAATTATATAATTTGATTAATGTTAGTGAAATAATTGTTCTATTTCTTATTCAATATATACGCTTTATTAGAGTTTTAAAGCGAGTTCATCTAGCAAGTTATAGTATTTTGCAGCCATTGGGTGCTAACGAAGCATTACAGTTTGCACTAATTAATATGCAATTATGTCATCTGTTTGTAGTTATAGTATATATTATGACATTATAAACCTTGTTATTATCTAATGGAATAAAAAAAATATGTAATATAATAAATTATTTGTGAGAAAACGTTAATTACGGCATACTTAACTTCTCATATTATATTTTCTTAATAAGCATGTTTTAAGTATAATATATTTTAATATTATTATTAAGAATATACAGCCTTTTTGAACGTAAATTATTAATATAATATTAAAATATAGTCAGTTCACATATATTAAAAAAAAATCTCTACATAAAAAAATGTAAACAAACTTTATACGTGATAACAATTCAGCTAATTTATTCCATCATCGTCAACACATAATTTCAAAACCCACGCCTCGACTATACTAACAAACCACATAAAAAAATAAAACGAAACCAACCTAAAAAATAAATAAATAAAAAAACCGCGAAACCTCCAATTTCCTCGCTTTGCTAAGCTAAGAACCTCGTTCAAATGTAAGCACGACGTTTGTGTTTTCGTATGTACATTTCCTATTTCGACTGTGCACACACACACGACGGTTTCTAACAATTTTTCCCGCCGCCACCATTCAACCCTTCCCCCTCCCCTTTAACGTCCCCCTATTCCTATAGTGAGTGTCCCTTTTTGCAAACAGTGCGATCTTTCAGTTTTCACAGCAAACATTCGCCTTGTGTACACATGTACGCGAGAAAATACGCAGAAGTAAACCGATCGCCGTTCTCTATTTTTCTTCGGAGAGAAACCTGAAAAATAGCGAAAATTCTGCGTCACGAGTTTTCCTTTTTAAAACGTGGCTCGTTTCGCATATATATAATATTACGAACACAATGATAGACTGTGTCTCGTTTCTGGCGTAGCACTCAGAGCGAATAATGGACTTGCTGTACGGTGTATGAAATAAGTGCTTTTAAGACGTTTTTTTTTTTTTGTAACGTTTTCGTTTTAATTTAGTTTTAGTATGGAAGTGGTTTTTGTGCCGTTATTATTATCAATTTATAAAATAATTTCTGCTTGGCGTTGAAGCGGTTTTGAGTTATATAATGTTTGTTACTGGGAAAGTCGGAAGATTTGTAAGTTTTAGGTTTTCATCTGGAAATATTAATATTTATCATAAATAGTCATATAATATTAATCCAAAAAAGCTTGCATATACATATATCTATTTTGAGATTTTGATAAATCATATCAATAAATGCTAAGATCTATTATAATAATACCAACATGATTTTTTTTAATTATAATTTTTCTTTGTATGATTATATCATTTTATGTCATAATTATTCTTAAAGATTTATTTGATTTACTATTTAAAAGTAATTTTTTTATCGATATTTTATGAAACTTTATTTCGTAAATTTATTATTTATTTCAAATTTTCAATGTTGATGTACAAAAAATTCGAAACGGAAATTTTAATTTTTTTTGGGTTATTATTGCCTCATTTAAATAAGAGCTAAATTTATCAGTCTTCAGACATCAACAGTAACGTATGCAAATTTTTAAATGTGCTCAATTTTAATTAACGAAAATTTATTACGTACATTTAACTTTTGTGCGTTAATTACACGTATCACTTAAATTAAAGCCCATCTTAAAACAGAAACTTCATCTAATTAATATTTTCACATAATCCGAAAGCCTCTCAGAGTAACACATAAGACGGCCATATACGAAAATCCTCAGCGTAATATACTCACTGAGAGAGGGAACGGTTTGATTGTCGTTAGTCAAATCCTCTCGCTTTTATTTTCGGCAACAAAAGCATCGTAAAGGGAGCCGTAGGATCCACATCCTTTCATCGTCACGATGGGAACGAACGTTAATCCTCCGCTCAGATTTCCCGGGAAAAGCGCGGGAAAAAAGCGGGCGGAATTTGAAAGGCAATTAACGAAAGCTTAGCGCCGAAAGGGAGGGAGGGTCATCGAAAAAAGGTATTAAACGTCTGCCGAACAAAAGGCCACGATCAAATATTTGTCAACGATCAAACGTCGTCGTGAAACGCGAAAATTGAAAAAGCGCCGATCCGACGCTGAAAAAAATTCGAATTTTCATTCCCGCCATTTTCGTATATGTAGGTCAGTGTTCGGTAAACTTCGGACGTTCGGAAAAAGTGTTTTCATTCATGCGACGGTCGTATCAGTTTGTTCATTGTTCGTCGTTTTAATATGTAAAGTTTGGAATATGTGCGATACAATGAATGTTACGCTTTATACGGTTTCTGTGCTGGAAATTTACTGTTTCGTTTCATAATATGGTTTTTTTTTAATACAACTTGAGAGTCGAAACTTTTATCATGAATGTTATATGGGAGAACTTTGCTTTTTCTCAATTTAATAAATCTCGTTTGGATAATTCTTAGAATCGGTTAATTTATAAACACGTAAAAACTTCATAACGAACAATTTCTAAAACGCTCATCATTTAATATGAGAAAGTAAAACTCTATTTGATTAAACATGTTCCTTTTGTAGATAAGAGACGAAAATTTCATATATTCTTTATCGGCGTTTTTCAATCAGAATCTCACAAAAAATAATGATAAACAAATATTTATTTCATAGAATTCTTATATTTAAAAAAGTATGATAGTATAATTTCAAAGGTTTTATATGAATAAAAAGGGATAGAAACTCTCGATTATATACTTCAACATAACCGTAAAATTAAAAGCGAATTTTATGCACGAAAGGCTTAAATTTTATCATCTCCAAGCACTAAAACACTACGGATTAACCACGAACGATACAAATGCACATAAATAAAATATTAGACAGTATAGTCTTCGCCATTTGACGCGCATTTTCCGTCGCCGCGGCCATTTTTCCGTGCGAAAATGGCCGGCAGTCGAGACTGCAGCAAAAACTGCATCGGATTTGCATTTCAAAAGCTTTTGATGCCACCCGGTCGCCGATAAAATAATAAAAGGGCCCTGGATACGGAAAATGCACGCGGACGCGTTTGTTTTTCACTTTTCCCTTTACACTTTTTCGCATCAAGACGGGCTCGTTTAATCCCCTTTTGAAAATACGTCCGACACTAATTGTGCCAAAAGGATATTAGCGTGGAAAGCTTAAGTGTGTATATATTTTATCGGTTGCCGATTTCGTTTTCGTTTTAAGGAAGTGGGGTTTATTCCGGGTGAATTATTTTATAAGTGTAAAGCGGTTAAGTTATCGAGTGAATTATCTTTGAATGAGGATGATTTCGAAATTGTTACATCAATATTATATACTTTTTTGTGTTTTCGTATATAATATGTTAGTTATATGTGTGTTTGTTTGAATTTGCTTCGTTTCAATAGTTTAGGTATTGTATTTATAATGTTCATATCAACCCTGCTGAACTTGAAACTCAAAACATTAATACTACTATCGAGTAATGGCGCGGAATCACACAATACTAAACTCCAACATTATATACTTCAACAAAATACTATAATACGTAATGTTCGCAATTGTACTTGTGAAGTAAGCCTCTTTTCAACCAAGTAGGATTTATATTATATTAAAGATGTAGAGTGATCAACTTAATATACACAAGGACCATTTTATATCTTAGAAATGTTACAATGCTTGTTTGCACTCCTCATTTTCAAATGAACGTATACATATTATTTTTGTTTCAAAATTATAAAATGTTTTATTAAAATAATAACCATAAGCTTGAGTTATAAAGAAATTAATTATAATGTTTTCACAATTTGAATATGTATATCTAAAATAAAGACAGACATTTTTATTTTAATACTATAGTCAATCAATAATTTTGTTCGAATGCGCCTATTCAGCGGCGAATCTAGGGTATTGTGCGCCCGGAAACAAATAATATATTTTAATTGGCGCCCTCTTTCCCCCCCCCCACATTTTCCAATATAAAAAAAATCAAAAAAAGGTTGAAAATTTTTAAATGAAAAGTGTTGATTTAAAATAAAACATTGATCACATATCATTGTAAGTAATAACAAATAATTAGCGCCGCGGGCGTAATTTTTTTTTGTTTTCATTAATATAATATGGAATGATCTAACAATCAAAATATATTTTAAAAATTATATGTATTTCTAATTTGGCGCCTAGGGGTCTCTGTACTCTCTTGCCCCCCTCTAGCTACACCTTTGCGCCTATTCCTAAAAATTATAAAATAATATCAAAATTAAGCGACGTTTATTAAGGTTATTAAATGAACGATAACGATATGATTATATACCATTGATACAATATTTAATATTTAATCAACAATATTTAAACTTGTCGAATTTTAATGTATTTTTGACACATAAACGACAACGCCCAAATTTTCAACAGTATCATAAAAACGTAAACGTAATACAAACCATGTACGGAAATGACACGACTCTTAAAAAAATTTCACATGGCAAAACTATCACAGTCACATCGAAAAATTTCAAAACCCCAATTTTTCAACCCATCGCCCACCACCCACCACCCACAGAACTGTCGCCGAAACGGGCAGCGGTTCGAAAATGGGTCATCGGGGATTTATTTCTATCTAAACGTACGTATTTAGTACACGGGCTCTCGTCGGGACTCATCGGTCAGGATTAAGCGAGCTGCATATAAATCGACCGTTTTATAATCCGCGCCGAGTGCCCCAATAATTATGCGCCGGACGGACGCAAAATGCACCACGGCCGAAATGCACTTTGTATAAATATATATGTGCGGGAGGTTTTGGTGTGTACGGATGCACTCTATCGATTTTTTAATCCGGGTTTATGTGTGAGGGGAAAAGTGGAGCGCGTCCCGGACCTAACGCCCGAATTCATTTTAATTTAATTCGCGTGATTCGATTGCGAAACGGGCGTCAATTGGAGGCTGGAATTGGTCGCGTTTGTTTGGCGGGAGTTTAATTTTTTTGTAAATAATTGGGGTGTGTGGGAGGTGGGGAAGGGGTTGAGGGAAGTTGTTAGGTGGGCGGGTAAAAGATGTGCGGGTTAGGGCTTGAAATTTACCGTCAAATTTCGATTACCGGTAAACGTTTAATAATTTTTCCATTATCGGTTTACCGGTTACTTACCGGTAAATAAAAAAATTAGACGTATATAGATTAGATGATAAAAGTATAACTGTATGTGGCTGCCTTTACTAATAAACAACGGTGTGCGTCAGAGCAAGCTAATAAAAAGCTTGAAAAACAGTATTCTTGATTGAAACCTAAATTTCTCAAATACGTTATAGTAGATGAATAATGTCATATAAACCCATACATTTTATATGATGTGACTTTCAGTGCTAAATTTTAAATAAATGATTACCGGTAATTACCGATGGTACGTTTTTGGCTATTTACCAGTAAACCAGTAATGCAAGCCCTAGTGTGGGTAAAGCTTAAGGAAATTTCATATGAAGTGATCTTTATTGTATGTCGAATGAAAAACGATTTTGTATAATGTTGAATGTTTGAAATTGATTTCATGAATAATATATTACATGAGTGTTTAGTAATAATTTTGTCAAAAAAAAAACATTTTTATATTTGCTTCAACAAAAATCGTATATAAAAAATCAAATCTTTCATGTTTGAAATTCTCAGAAAAAATCTTTTCATTTCTAAAAATAGTACGAGTATAATAGATCATACAAAAAAGTGTGAAATGAATTTTTAAAACTTGCGTGGTCGTAAATTTAAAAAAAAATTATTATAAAACATTAAGCTTTTCAATAATAAAAAATAAAATAAAATTTCATCCAAACACCATTCCAAGTCCAATATTGACAGAAAACTCACTCTCGGCAACAGTTTGAATATTTTTAATTGCACCCATTCGAACTACGTACACGAGCTCATTGTTAAACTTCTCGTTTGAGTTTACCCGTATCGTATCTCGTATGTATACGAGCTGAAACACTTTTCAGCCGAGTCCAACAGATTTGATATTTGGAATTTTGTTGTGGTTTAAATTGATGATTTCATATTGATTTTTTTTTCATGTGTTGTCAATTGGTAGTGGTATCTGGACTAGTTCATTTTCCACATATTATCTATCTATCTATCTATCTATACTATTATAAAACTGAAAGTCCCCCTGTCTGAGACGCTTTTTTTTTAATTAAAGTTTGTCCTTTATACAAACTGTGACGAAACGACCTAGGACGTTGAAACTTTCTCAAATATCTTAGAAAATATTCCTATAGCGACGCGCGTACTTTAAAATCTCCAAAAATGCCGAATAAAATTACGCAAAAAATTAATTAATTGAAAATTTTTAGGCGCCCCTTTGGATTTTTTTTTTTGGTTTTTTTTTTTCACAGTGGGGGTTATTTTAGGGGCGGTTTATCTTGCTATGGATCCCCGTGTGACGATCTATTTCAAATTTTGGACGGGAGTGCGGTATTTATTGAAATATATGAAATTGAATGCGTAAAAACTCGAAATTTACGATTTTTTGGACGCCGCCATCTTGATTTTTCCATTGAGTCGCTGTCATTTCATTTCAAGGAAGACATTCAAGTGTTTCAATATGCCAAAACCGTATCTATTGTACATATTAATAAGTCATCGAATCCTTATCAATAGTTTTTTTACATAAATTTATCGATTTACCGAATCATACGAATGTCAAACTGTGTAGTTGATTTTTTTTATTTATTTTTTTCAAACTTTTTTTTATAAAGTTTTAATGATTTTTTTTATTACCATATTTAAGCGTCATGTCAATGTCAAACTGTGTAGTTGATTTTTTTTATTAATTTTTTTTCAATTTTTTTTAAACTTTTTTTATGAAGTTTTAATGATTTTTTTTATTTCTATAATTAAGCGTGCGGTTCTCAAACTTTTTTATAAAGTTTTAATGATTTTTTTTTATTTCTATATTTTCGCAATACGAAGTCAAATATCGATTTCTTTTCAGATTTCGATTTAATAAATGATATTAAAATAATAAATATTTTCAAGATAAGTTTTTTTTTTTCGATAAATAATTTTTTTAAATTTTAAATAGATATTTATTTCTACAATAGATATTTAATCAGTGGATTTGGGTGTGTAGCCAGGGCGAGCCGGTACGCCCGAAGGGCTTACCCACTAGCGTTGAGGTATAATATAAAATTGTGCAATCCTCAAACTTTTTATAAAGTTATAATGATTTTTTTTCATTTCTATATTTTTTTCGATAAATAATTTTTTTAAATTTTAAATAGATATTTATTTCTACAATAGATATTTAATTAGTGGATTTGAGTGTGTAGCCAGGGCGAGCCGGTTCGCCCGAAGGGCTTTCCCACTAGCGTTAAGGTATCATATAAAATCGTGCAATCCTCAAACTTTTTATAAAGTTATAATGATTTTTTTTCATTTCTATATTTAAGCGTGCGGTTCCCAAACTTTTTTATAAATTTTTATAATTTTTTTTTAGATTTCGTTTCAATAAATGATAATAAAATAATAAAATTTTCAAGATACGTTTTTTTCGATAAATAATTTTTTTTTTTTAATAATTTTAAATCCTCAAACTTTTTTTTTTTTATGAAGTTTAGTGGATTTGGGTGTGTAGCCAGGGAGAGCCGGTACGCCCGAAGGGCTTATCCACTAGCGTTGAGGTATAATATAAAATCGTGCAATCCTCAAACTTTTTATAAAGTTATAATGCCCCTGTTTTTTTTTCATTTCTATATTTAAGCGTGCGGTTCTCAAACGATTTTTTTTATAAAATTTTTATTTTTTTTTTAGATTTCGTTTCAATAAATGATAATAAAATAATAAATGTTTTCAAAATACGTTTTTTTTCGATAAATCATTTTTTTCAAATTTTAAATCGATATTAATTTCTACAACTCAATATTAGTGGGTGTGGAGTGTAGCCAGGGGCCAAGGTCCTAGCGTGAGGACTGGCGCAGCCAGTCCGAATACGCTAGTACTATTATAAAACTGAAAGTCCCCTGTCTGTCTGTCTGAGACGAATTTTTTTTTTAATTAAAGTTTGTCCTTTATACAAACTGTGACGAAACCACCTAGAACGTTGAAATTTTCTCAAATACTTTTAAAAAAATAATCCTTTAGTGACTGGCGTACTTTAGAATCTCGAAAAGGCCGAATTAAATTACGCAAAAAATTAATTAATTGAAAAATTTTTTCGGAAATTAGTAGGCGCCCCTTTTGATTTTTTTTTTTTTTTCCGATATTTTTTTTCACTATGGGGGGTTATTTCAATGGCGGAATATCTTGCTATGGATCCCTAAGCGACGATCTATTTCGTATTTCGGACGGGAATGCGATATTCATCGAAATATTTGAGATCCAATGAAATTAAATACGCGAAAAAATTCGTTTTGTACGCCAAAAACGGTTTTTCGGCCAAATCTGCCAAATAAGGCCCGACGCCATTTAATTTTGTTCAAATATAAATTAGTATGGAAAAAATATGTTGAGCGAAAAAACGTATCTATCGACATATAAATAAGTCATAGAATCCTAACCAATAATTTTTTTTCACATTAATTTATCGCGTCGATTTATCGATTTACCGAATCATACGAATGTCAAACTGTGTAGTGATTTTTTTTTTTTTTTTTTTCAATTTTTTTCAAACTTTTTTTTTTATAAAGTTTTAATGATTTTTTTTTCAATATTACTATATTTAAGCGTGCGGTTCTCAAACTTTTTTTATAAAGTTTTAATGATTTTTTTTTTTATTTCAATATTTTCGCAATACGAAGTCAAATATCGATTTTTTTTTTAGATTTCGATTAAATAAATAATATTAAAATAATAAATATTTTCAAATTACGTTTTTTTTTCGATAAATAATTTTTTTCGTTTTAAAAAAGCCTGCGATCCTCAAACTTTTTTTTATGAAGTTTAGTGGATTTGGGTGTGTAGCCAGGGCGAGCCGGTACGCCCGAAGGGCTTACCCACTAGCGTTGAGGTATAATATAAAATCGTGCAATCCTCAAACTTTTTATAAAGTTATAATGATTTTTTTTTCATTTCTATATTTAAGCGTGCGGTTCTCAAACTTTTTTTTTATATTTTTTTTTATTTTTTTTTTTTAGATTTCGTTTCAATAAATGATAATAAAATAATAAATGTTTTCAAAATTTTTTTTTTTTTTTCGATAAATCATTTTTTTTCAAATTTTAAATCGATATTAATTTCTACAACTCAATATTAGTGGGTGTGGAGTGTAGCCAGGGGGCCAAGGTCCTAGCGTGAGGACTGGCGCAGCCAGTCCGAATACGCTAGTACTATTATAAAACTGAAAGTGTCTGTCTGTCTGTCTGAGACGCTTTTTTTTAATTAAAGTTTGTCCTTTATACAAACTGTGACGAAACCACCTAGAACGTTGAAACTTTCTCAAATACCTTAAAAAATAATCCTTTAGTGACTGGCGTACTTTAAAATCTCGAAAAAAGGCCGAATTAAATTACGCAAAAAATTAATTAATTGAAAATTTTTAGGCGCCCCTTTGGATTTTTTTTCAGGGTTTTTTTTTTTTTTCACAGTGGGGGGGGTTATTTTAGGGGCGGTTTATCTTGCTATGGATCCCTGTGTGACGATCTATTTCAAATTTCGGACGGGAGTGCGGTATTTATTGAAATATATGAAATTGAATGCGTAAAAAACTCGAAATTTACGATTTTTTTTGGACGCCGCCATCTTGATTTTTTTCCATTGAGTCGCTGTCATTTCATTTCAAGGAAGACATTCAAGTGTTTCAATATGCCAAAACCGTATCTATTGTACATATTAATAAGTCATCGAATCCTTATCAATAGTTTTTTTACATAAATTTATCGATTTACCGAATCATACGAATGTCAAACTGTGTAGTTGATTTTTTTTTATTTTTTTTTTTCAAACTTTTTTTTTTATAAAGTTTTAATGATTTTTTTTTTTTATTACCATATTTAAGCGTCATGTCAATGTCAAACTGTGGGTTTTTTTTTTTTATTAATTTTTTTTTTCAATTTTTTTTAAACTTTTTTTTATGAAGTTTGAATGATTTTTTTTTTATTTCTATAATTAAGCGTGCGGTTCTCAAACTTTTTTTTTTATAAAGTTTTAATGATTTTTTTTTATTTCTATATTTTCGCAATACGAAGTCAAATATCGATTTCTTTTCAGATTTCGATTTAATAAATGATATTAAAATAATAAATATTTTCAAGATAAGTTTTTTTTTTTCGATAAATAATTTTTTTAAATTTTAAATAGATATTTATTTCTACAATAGATATTTAATCAGTGGATTTGGGTGTGTAGCCAGGGCGAGCCGGTACGCCCGAAGGGCTTACCCACTAGCGTTGAGGTATAATATAAAATTGTGCAATCCTCAAACTTTTTATAAAGTTATAATGATTTTTTTTCATTTCTATATTTTTTTCGATAAATAATTTTTTTAAATTTTAAATAGATATTTATTTCTACAATAGATATTTAATTAGTGGATTTGGGTGTGTAGCCAGGGCGAGCCGGTTCGCCCGAAGGGCTTACCCACTAGCGTTAAGGTATCATATAAAATCGTGCAATCCTCAAACTTTTTATAAAGTTATAATGATTTTTTTTCATTTCTATATTTAAGCGTGCGGTTCTCAAACTTTTTTATAAATTTTTATAATTTTTTTTTTAGATTTCGTTTCAATAAATGATAATAAAATAATGAATGTTTTCAAAATACGTTTTTTTCGATAAATCATTTTTTTTCAAATTTTAAATCGATATTAATTTCTACAACTCAATATTAGTGGGTGTGGAGTGTAGCCAGGGGCCAAGGTCCTAGCGTGAGGACTGGCGCAGCCAGTCCGAATACGCTAGTACTATTATAAAACTGAAAGTCCCCCTGTCTGTCCGTCTGAGACGCTTTTTTTTTAATTAAAGTTTGTCCTTTATACAAACTGTGACGAAACAACCTAGAACGTTTGAAACCTTCTCAAATACCTAAAAAAAATAATCCTTTAGTGACTGGCGTACTTTAGAATCTCGAAAAGGCCGAATTAAATTACGCAAAAAAATGAATTAATTGAAAATTTTTCGGAAATTAGTAGGCGCCCTTTTGATTTTTTTTTTCCGATATTTTTTTTCACTATTGGGGTTATTTCAATGGCGGAATATCTTGCTATGGATCCCTAAGCGACGATCTATTTCGTATTTCGGACGGGAATGCGATATTCATCGAAATATTTGAGATCCAATGAAATGAAATACGCGAAAAATTCGTTTTGTACGCCAAAACGGTCTTTCGGCCAAATCTGCCAAATAAGGCCCGACGCCATTTAATTTTGTTCAAATATAAATTAGTATGGAAAAATATGTTGAGCGAAAAACGTATCTATCGACATATAAATAAGTCATAGAATCCTAACCAATAATTTTTTCACATTAATTTATCGCGTCGATTTATCGATTTACCGAATCATACGAATGTCAAACTGTGTAGTTGATTTTTTTTATTTATTTTTTTTTCAATTTTTTTCAAACTTTTTTTATAAAGTTTTAATGATTTTTTTTTTCAATATTACTATATTTAAGCGTGCGGTTCTCAAACTTTTTTTATAAAGTTTTAATGATTTTTTTTTTTTTATTTCAATATTTTCGCAATACGAAGTCAAATATCGATTTCTTTTTTAGATTTCGATTAAATAAATAAATAAAATAATAAATATTTTCAAATAACGTTTTTTTTTCGATAAATAATTTTTTTTCGTTTTAACAAAAGCCTGCGATCCTCAAACTTTTTTTTATGAAGTTTACTGGATTTGGGTGTATAGCCAGGGCGAGCCGGTACGCCCGAAGGGCTTACCCACTAGCGTTGAGGTATAATATAAAATCGTGCAATCCTCAAACTTTTTTATAAAGTTATAATGATTTTTTTTCATTTCTATATTTAAGCGTGCGGTTCTCAAACTTTTTTATAAAGTTTTAATGATTTTTTTTTTATTTCAATATTTTCGCAATACGAAGTCAAATATCGATTTCTTTTTTTTAGATTTCGATTAAATAAATAATATTAAAATAATAAATATTTTCAAATTACGTTTTTTTTCGATAAATAATTTTTTTTTTCGTTTTAACAAAAAAGCCTGCGATCCTCAAAGATATTTTTTTTTTTTATGAAGTTTAGTGGATTTGGGTGTGTAGCCAGGGCGAGCCGGTACGCCCGAAGGGCTTACCCACTAGCGTTGAGGTATAATATAAAATCGTGCAATCCTCAAACTTTTTTATAAAGTTATAATGATTTTTTTCATTTCTATATTTAAGCGTGCGGTTCTCAAACTTTTTATAAATTTTTTTATAATTTTTTTTTTAGATTTCGTTTCAATAAATGATAATAAAATAATAAATGTTTTCAAAATACGTTTTTTTTCGATAAATCATTTTTTTCAAATTTTAAATCGATATTAATTTCTACAACTCAATATTAGTGGGTGTGGAGTGTAGCCAGGGGGGGCCAAAGGTCCTAGCGTGAGGACTGGCGCAGCCAGTCCGAATACGCTAGTACTATTATAAAACTGAAAGTCCCCCCCTGTCTGAGACGCTTTTTTTTTTAATTAAAGTTTGTCCTTTATACAAACTGTGACGAAACGACCTAGGACGTTGAAACTTTCTCAAATATCTTAGAAAATATTCCTATAGCGACGCGCGTACTTTAAAATCTCCAAAAATGCCGAATAAAATTACGCAAAAAATTAATTAATTGAAAATTTTCAGGCGCCCCTTTGGATTTTTTTTTTCATGGTTTTTTCACAGTGGGGGGGGTTATTTTAGGGGCGGTTTATCTTGCTATGGATCCCCGTGTGACGATCTATTTCAAATTTTGGACGGGAGTGCGGTATTTATTGAAATATATGAAATTGAATGCGTAAAAACTCGAAATTTACGATTTTTTGGACGCCGCCATCTTGATTTTTCCATTGAGTCGCTGTCATTTCGAAGCCTGTCTCAAGGAAGACATTCAGGTGTTTCAATATGCCAAAACCGTATCTATTGTACATATTAATAAGTCATCGAATCCTTATCAATAATTTTTTTACATTAATTAATCGATTTACCGAATCATACGAATGTCAAACTGTGTAGTTGATTTTTTTTATTAATTTTTTTTTCTATTTTTTTTCTATTTTTTTCAAACTTTTTTTTTAAAGTTTTAATGATTTTTTTTCTATTACTATATTTAAACGTGCGGTTCTCAAACTTTTTTATAAAGTTTTAATGATTTTTTTTATTTCTATATTCTCGCAATACGAAGTCAAATGTCGATTTAGATTAAATAAATGATATTAAAATAATAAATATTTTCAAGATACGTTTTTTTTCGATAAATAATTTTTTTTCATTTTAAATAGATATTTATTTCTACTACTAAAATTAGTGGATTTGGGTGTATAGCCAGGGCGAGCCGGTACGCCCGAAGGGCTTACCCACTAGCGTTGAGGTATAATATAAAATCGTGCAATCCTCAAACTTTTTATCAAGTTATAATGATTTTTTTTCATTTCTATATTTAAGCGTGCGGTTCTCAAACTTTTTTATAAATTTTTATAATTTTTTTTTTAGATTTCGTTTCAATAAATGATAATAAAATAATAAATGTTTTCAAAATACGTTTTTTTTTTTCGATAAATCATTTTTTTAAATTTTAAATAGATATTTACTTCTACAACTCAATATTAGTGGATTTGGGTGTGTAGCCAGGGCGAGCCAGTGCGCCGAAGGGCTTACCCACTAGCGTTGAGGTATAATATAAAATCGTGCAATCCTCAAACTTTTTATAAAGTTATAAAGATTTTTTTTTTCTATATTTTCGCAATACGAAGTCAAATATCGATATTTTTTTTTTAGATTTCGTTTCAATAAATGATAATAAAATAATAAATGTTTTCAAAATACGTTTTTTTCGATAAATCATTTTTTTTCAAATTTTAAATCGATATTAATTTCTACAACTCAATATTAGTGGGTGTGGAGTGTAGCCAGGGGGGCCAAGGTCCTAGCGTGAGGACTGGCGCAGCCAGTCCGAATACGCTAGTGTTATATAAAGGAACATCAATGAAAGACAATGGGTGCCATATGGCGAGATTTATAGGTGGGAATTTCATATTGAGAAATGGTTGTGATTGTATATTGATTTGAAACTATTTGAAAGGAGTTAATTTTTGTTCGCTTGATGATATTAAAAAGGTTTTATCCTATTATTTAGGGTTTGTATGATAACTAGTGGATGCCTGTTAAATATGTATTGACTTATAATTAAACATGAAATTTAAAAGTTATTGGTAAGTAGACTTGAATATTACAGATTTTACGCTCTGAATTCAAGCTTTTAAACTTCAAATTAAACCATTTAAACTTTAAATTCATCCATCGGAAAGTATTATAAAGATAATTGTCATTGAAAATTTTACTGATTACACAAGTATAAAACGTTTCATTAAAAGTGTAAATTTATTTAATTTAATCTACAAAAATATACTATAAGCGTTACCACAGACGGATGAAAATAAACTATTATTATATTATGTAGAGAAAATAATTTTAATGATTTTGATAGATAAACATGATGTATTATAATGTAATATACTCTATTGACTTTAAAAGTACTAAATAAAAACATTATTTTATAATTCGAACTTATTAAAAGTTAACATATTTTTATTAAAAAAAAAATTCTATACAACCAATATTATATGATGATAATGATGAAAAGTATCATCCTATGACGATAAGTATGTATCATCATATGACATAAGTATCTTCATATGATGACAAGTACATATCTTCATACATATACCCATCGTTTAAAAAAAATTCTAAAGTCCCACATCCATTGTATCGCCATCGCACGCTGAAACCGCATTTTCAGCTCGATTTTTTTTCTGAAACACATTTGAATCGTCATCCCGTTCGACAGGGGACCACACTTAGCGGTCCGTGGTCGTAAATCCCGGTAATTGGGTAAACATATGCGATCGTCCGGACCGGAGATTGGCCCGGCACGTCGACTACTGCGGCCCGATGATTGATGAGCCTTGACCACATTGCGTCTGCAACCTCCGCAAGAACAAGAATATATTATATATCATATATACTCGGTTTCGGTACGTGTTATATAACCCGGTGTACTCGTCCTTCGATTTTGATAGTTTTGCGCTTGTGCGGTTTATGACATTTTTTTTTTAAATTCAATTTTGTATATTTTATATTTTATAAACTTGGGTCTGTTTTATGCGATAGATACGTTCCAGAGGAAGTCGCATAAAAAAACTTGAACTATATAGAAAACTGAAGGTTAGGTTCTATTATTATTTTTAAAAACCGCATAACTTCAAATCAATGTACCAAAAATCGCATAAAAAAGTTTTTAAAAATTCATATAAATAAAAACACAATGCATATTTATCTTAGAATTGCTTTATTAAAGTCTATTTTACACGATAATCGTACAAATTATTGTTATCAGTCAGCATACGTATTTAGTGTAAGTTTTATGGGAAATAGGGTGATTGTGGACAAGACGGAAGATAATTCAAGAAGAGAAAAAGTAGAAAGAATTCAACATTATACACACATAATTTGTTTTGTTACGTACTACTGCGGTACCGATGAACGTGTGTCTATACATCACCAGATTATGTTTAATTTCATAGACAAAGCAAGATTCTTTGCCTCGTTTATGAACGAAGCGATTACACAAATGCAGTATAACAAATATATTTGGATTGTGTGCGAAGTAAAGATTGATGGAAAAGTGTAAATCTCGCATAATTACTATCTTCTTCGGGAGAAGGCGTGATTAATGTTTTAGGAAAATATAGAGAAGCGTTAAATTTTAGTTGAAATATTGGTTTTTCATTATAAATTGGTTTATATTGAATAATTATTAAATAGTGACATTTTGAACAATTTATTGTAATAAATATGAGCCATTCTCATTAATTCAACAAAATCATAATTAACAAGTTTATATAAAAATTAACCATTTTCAAAACCCATTTTCCTGATATTTTTTTCGAAAATAGTTTTAAGACAATAATATTTCATGTCGATTTTTTGATCCGGGTTTAATCGGTCATATCACATCTCACTCAACTAATAAAAATTAGTATGTCTCAAAAAAATTCAAACCATTGTTACATATTTTTATGAGACATGACTCAAAATTTAAATTACTAAAACTCAATTTACTTGTCAACCCGGCACAACCGACAAATCGCATAAATCGGGATATCGCCGTAGCACCAATACACATATATCAGACGTAGTATTCACCAATGTTGTTCCCGTGGGACGAACCCGTGATGCAAATGGCCGTCGCGGTGAATCTTCACGCGCCGTCGCCCGCCATAACGCGTCCGTTTCGATTTTTCCCGCGCTTTTCGACGCGCGCGAAAAACCGAAAGGAAATTATGCCCGCGGATAAGATCTTTCGTATGGGTCGTTTTGTGTTTCGCATCGGAGGGAATAGTTTTTGCCGGAGCGAAAAAGAAAAACTATTTTTTTTATCTCTCTGACACGGCTGAGGATTTTCTCGATTTGATTTTCGCATTTTTCTTTTTATTTTTAGATTTTAGTCTATTTTTTTTATAAATGACGATTCCAAATCTTTTTATTTGTTTGCATGCAGTATAATTTTTCATTGCGCAGCATATTTTTTGAAAAAAATTGCGACTTTTGCACATGCTAATGGAAACAATGCATTTTCCCGCGCTAGCCATCTATGAATCAAACGTGACGTTTATAAACCTCCCCTAGAGTGAAATATGAACCGTTAATACCTCATCAATCGTTAAAGCACCGATACTCAAACTAGGTTATACATAGAACAAAGACAGGATTAACTAATACTAGGACGTTTTTCAAACAACCCATACGGTAGTATTATGTATTATAATTAATGATGACGTATTCGTGTCGAATTATGTATAAGATGAAATTTCAAAATATTATAACTTTTCATTGAATTTCCTTTTTAGCATATTTTAAAACGACTTTTAATGGGAAAATTGGATTATAGTGTATATTTTGGGCAACGTTCCCATTTCAATTTTATTCATGAATAAAAAATGTGAATGTAAATGAATCCGTTTCTTTGACAAAAGTATATATGATTGGATTTTGTTTAATACTCAACAAAATAGAATATTGCAAATTGTATTTATTCATATATAAAAAATATATATTTTATTGTTAAAATTATATAATATAATGAGAATTTTTTTAAAGATACACAGATTCTTTCCGTCAAATAAACAAAAGATTGAAAATAAAATAACTCTGTTAACTAGACCGTTATTAAAAATATAACGGATCTTCCGATACAATTAACATAAATTCGCCCTTTACTATTAAGATGAATCAATTTTCCGATACTGTCTCGCACATTACACCATAAATTTCTTTTAACCGAATTAATTTCATCGCATAAATTCCTGGACGGTTCCTCGTCCTCTTCATAAATCGACCACCTTTTCAGATAGAGATCTGGTTAAATCGACGTCGTTCGCACACCGGACGCGTACTAAGTCGACCTTCGCCGTTTTCCGGATGAAAAATGTGCGACGGACGCTTTTCCGCGTTTTAAATATTAACACTGACCCGAGTGGATTATTCCGGGAGCAATCCTCCGATGCATATAAGAGCCGAATGCGAAAAAAAAAACGATAAAAACACATAAATAAAACATATTTATGCCGGCGTGTACGGCTTCGCCTCCATTAACGAAGGCCCAGAGAAAAAAACGAGCCCACTCTGAAGGATACTCCCATATTACACGTTTTGGATGTGGGATGCTCTTACCACTGAAGGGCAACGCGTTTCTCCCACTCGAGAGAGACTGACAATTCCATTACTTTTTTCCACGGATTTTTTTTCGCTCCTTTTGAGTGGGCGTGTCGGGAAGGGTTGAGGGTTTTCCTTTTTCTCCGTGGGTTGTTGCGTATTGAGTGGTGGTGAGGTTCGATTGACGTATTCGATGTATCCGCAAGCAAATGGACAATCGGTGGGAGGTATTCGGGTCAGGTTTATCTGTATGGAAATGCGGTTCAAAATCGATCTGGTGGTATTAATATTTATACTGTATTTGAATATTTTGTGAATCGCTCTTTTAATATGAAAATTGTACGTATGAACAATATTGGTTTAGTGTTAATATTGATGTAATGGATCAAGAGATTTGCATAATTATTATTACGACGTTGTGTCGTATTATTTCTCATAAAATAATCGGATTAATCAATCAACGTAAATACAATTAACTAACTATACTGAAATCCGTAAACTTTAAAGTAAAGCAATCCATTTAAGCCTGTGGCACGAATCCCCTTCGTTTTGGCTATTTTTTAACTCGAGCTCGGTTTTAATCAAATTTAAAAGTTGACGTCCATGCAAAAGCACAACACATAATAAACATAATACGAACTCCATATACAACGAGAGATGCACAACTTTTTCACGGACTGGAAAATGTTAAGAGCCATGAAAGTTTTCAGGACGTCGCCTCTACAGACGTCGCAATATTTCATATCATGAGCGAGCGCATCCGCCATCCCAAGATGACCCACATTATCATCATGTTTTATTTATAATATCATATACTAATAAGAACATTTCGTTTAATTTCAGTGGTAAACCAAGATTACAAACCTCACGTACCCAGAGCTCATGTATTAGCCGGTAACACCGGAGTGTTGACTTGCATGGTACCTGCTGCTGTTCAAGATCATGTCAAAGTCACTTCTTGGTACATGGACGACACCATCATCCTACCATCTATCATCGACACTGGTAAGAATATATTACAATAGAAATTTTAATCGATAACGGTTTCCATATTGGAATTTCATCGGTGCGTCAACTCGGAACATTTTTCACCGCGGTTATGACGGCATAAGGTAAAAATGGGTTCGGAATTCGTGGAGGCGATTACGGGGTGCTAATTGATCAAAGCCACTCGTTCCATTAGCCTAATTGATTTAGTGTAATCGGCAGGGTAATGCGATAAAATCGCGAACCGAAAACCTTTCTCCTCTCCCGGCGACAAAGTGGACCGCTTACGAATCGTTCGATCGAATTAAATTTCGGTCCGAGCTATGAGAAATTGGATTTTTTTCCAGACGTGAAAAACTCGGAAAGCTCCCGTGAAGGTTTTCCTTTTTTCAAGAGCGGTGTAATTCCACTGCGCTGGGTTTGAGATTAGCGATAATTCAGCCCTTCCAGATTGTTCGTCTTCGTTAATGAGTGACTTTAACGAATGCAAAAATATGCGAGGACCTCTTTCGCTTTCATTTTTTTCTCGTCCTTCTTATTTTTGTCGTCTGAAAAACGTCCACGGTTAATACGAAACGAGATGACAAAAGTTTTAAATAATTTATCAAGCGGGAAGTGCTTTCTTTCTTTGGGATGTTCTGTGAAAAAGAAAAAGATTACCAAATCCCGAATAAGACGAACGCTAAAAAAAGTACAAAACGATGCTTCATGTTCTTCAAATTTATAATTATATCGCTTTTTTAATATAATTCAAACGAATATTGATGTTAATAATTCAATTAAAATATTTTATTAAATTATATATAAGTATATTGTATTAATTTCAGAATATTTCATTAAAAATATATTACTGAATATATGTATAATGATATTAAAAGTAATTAAGAAAATTGATTTTGATATTTATATACGCAGTGCGCTCAAAATGATACAATAAAACAATTTCAGCATTATAATTATACTTCCCAAACTTTTTCGAGATGTAAAGTTTGCGTTATGAAAAGTTTTCGCTTGTCTTTTCGTATCAAGTTTTCTTTGAGTTTTATCGAAATGAAAAAATGCCCTTGAAAACAACAGAATGAAAAAAAAGTGCTGCCTTCTTGGAAAGATGCGAATTTTCGTCAGGCGCTTATCACAAGTTCAGCGAAGCGTCTTAATTAATTTTCAGTGCAACGAATACTTTCAGGATAGCTGAAAGTCGTTCTTATTATAATTTTTTTTTTCGTAGACTTATCGCACCAGTCATAAATCACGAAAGTTTTCATCGCGCTTCCGCATATACGCGCAGCCTTTATTCTGTTGTCACTATTCATAAGCGAGCAACCTCGTTTCAGAAATAGAAATAACATGTTTTTCATACATCACAGGTAAAGTTGGTATTCTTTTGATTACTTTGATTTAATATCTCGTGTAATTTTAATTAAAATTTGCACAAAATATGTATTTTTTAATTAAAAATAATTTGAGAAAACGCTCGAAGCACAGTACGTGACTTATCATTATAAAACTAACACTGCTTTACTGAAATATCAACACAATATTTTGCAGTTATGACAAGATTGATCGTTTCATAACATAATAACGACCTTATTTTTCATTTTATAAACACATCATTAAACAAAAGTAAACATATTATTCACACAACACATCGAAATCAAAATCATCTCAATCGCATGTAAATATATTACATAAAAATATTTCTTTATTTTTGTTTAATCAAATAATGAAAATATACTTGGATCTGTTTTTATGCGATAGATATGTTCCACGGGGAGTCGCATAAAAAAGACTTGAACTATCTATGTACATAGAAAATTGTGGGTTAGGTTCCATTATTTTTAAAAACCGAATAACTTCAAATCAATCTGATAAAATGTACCAAAAATCACATTAAAAAAGTTTTTAAAAAATTCATATGAATAAAAAAATACATAATTTGAGTCATGTACAATAAATAGATTTTTTAGTTTATTGCAAAGTTGACTAGTTTCTTGTATAATCTTTACAGTAACGGGGGAAAGTGTTTCTTTCACTTCAATATCGTCTTCTGCTTCTTCGCTACCATGTAAAATCAAACCAATAATATCATCGTCATTCAAGGGACTATCCTCAAGCAATTCATCCACATCATTTTGAGAAAAAGTATTAATGCCTTCTCCACCGACTTGATTTGCCAATGTAATGATTTAAAAACAATTCCGTTCGCCCATCGCCTTATACACACTTACATTTTAACAGTTCTAACTCGCAATAGTGTTAATTATAGATTTTTTTATGCGCATTCGCATAAAAAAAGCTTTGTTCTCTATAGAAAAATGAGGGATCGGTTCCATTATTTTTGAAAACAGCATACATAACTTGAAAATCGCATAAAAACAGACCCAAGTGTATTCTCATATCATCAATTATTCACGTTTGAATTTATCTAAAAATATCATTAAAAAAAAGTGAAGCGTTCGACAATATCAAAATTTTAACTTTTCTATCACATAAATTCGTCCATTTTGTCTCGCCAAAAGATTTCATCGTTCCTAATTTCTCATTTAATACAAATTCGGCTACCGAATTTTGCTCTCGGAAACTCTCATACAATAAATTTCGCAACGCGGCGTTGTAAAAACGCGCGATTTTAATGTCGGACGGTATTCGCGCTCCGAATTCCAGGCTCCCGTAATTTATGGCGGGACGATTGAATTCCTCCCCGGTAGACGATTGTCCGCAAGCTGTTAAAATAACTTTCGACCGGAAAAATATTACAACAATAATGATATTATATCCGCAATCCGTCGGATGATGAATGAAGCGGCGCATACTTGGCCTGCGAAAGAGAGCGACGTGATTTATGCGAATTCTTCGCGGAACGCATTTGCGTTATACATTTTATATCACAATGTAATTCGTGTATCGAATGATGGAGAACGTTTCGGGATATTTCAATATAAATTCTTCGTTAATGCGACGATGGAAAAAGCGTTTGTTCGGGCGAATAGTTTTGATTTTCGATGTTTTAATTATTTTCGTATTGAATTGTGTATGTGTGCGAATTTTTGTATGATAATCTATTGTTGTCGACACAATTTGTCATTTACGATTCAATTTTCGATCAATTGTGTTGTTCGCAAGCGCTTGTCGAGTTCAATACAATGTTTTTCGTTTTATATAATATTGAAAAACTCTCGGAAATAATCATTAAAGCAATATTCTTTGAACTGAGGGTTTTATTTATAAAACAAGATATTTTTAATAATTTTTTTATTGCAATTAAACTGCAACGTTTGTAAAAAATTTAAATTTTCTTCTATAAACTACTTATGCAATTTTATTTGCGATAAATCAAAACAAATGTTAAAATGACGTTTCGGGTATTTAAGTAGTAAAGTGCACTTAAATAACATTTAAATCTCTTTAATGAATCTCTTCATTAAAGAGTTTCTTAGATTTATAATATGATCGATTACTCTTCAAATTACTTGATTATTCAAAGAGTTTCAGAGAATTAGTTACTAAAATAGAATAGTTTCTTTAAAATAATCTATTGTAATACATTTAGTTAATAAAAAATCATCTAATTAGGGGAGACTTATCTAATTTCGTGATAGTCTCAATAAATTCGATTTTTTTTTAATGCTAACCTACTTTAGAGAACTACATATATTTACCAAAATTTTGTAAATGAAATGAATTACAAAAGAAGATAAAAAAAGAAGGTTAACGCTTTATGATCGTAAGCTTTGTTTTAATTATTTTACAATAGAATACAAAATGATGACAAACAAATGCTTAGTTTAACGAAATTAGATAAATCTCCCCTATTATATATTTTATAATTATTAAAGATATATCCGATAAATAACCTTTCAAAAGACATTTTTGAGTTTCATTCGTATCAATATAAAATCTCCAATAAAACAAACATTCACGATTCACTTTGCATTACATTTTCAATTAAAACCACCGATCGATCGCATTTTAAATTGAAATAGTCATTAAAACACACAATTTATTCGAATCCAAAGCGACGGACCGAAGGTAATCGACGTAATAAACGCATCAAAATTATCATGTAGCGCGCCGGAATGCATAATTGCAGCGGATGCAAATATGCAATTAATTTGGCTGAAAACGGACGCGCTGACAGCCGATGACACGAATTGCATGTTCGCCTGTAACAACAACAACAACAATAACAACACCGTATAAATAATAATCGGGAACTGTGCGTACATCGTAGTGCAGCGATTTATTCACTTAGTGCGCTGTTTTAATCAACGGTTTGTTAATGGAGTCCGTGATTGTTTTTGGAGCTTTCGTTGTTTGAAGTTTTTTTTTCGATTGATATGGAAATGTAATGAATGTTCATTTTGATTGGAATAATTTGGATGAGTGTTGTGAATTGTAATTTTGATAATGTTTTTTTTTATGGTTTGAATTAAAAGTTGGCTCTTTTTGTGTTTTTTAATGTTGGAGTTGTGTAGTGCTGAAATTGTATTAATTTTTGTGAAAGTTGGTAGTGTGAGCTATTATATTTGTCAAGAGTTGAGCCTTGTCGGATGCACTAGTTTCCGGCGATTATTGAAGTTAGGTGACATGTGGCCATAGTTAATAAATGGATGTGACCACGCATCGTTGGCTTGACACCATTTGGTGAGAAATAGTTTCAGTATTCTATTAAGAGTTATATATTACTTATTACATTAAAAAATATCAATATTGACGAGTCAAATTATATGTTACGTCATCATTGTAAATAACTTCTATAAGATTTTTCTTATACCAACAAAAATTTAAGCGTTTTTATTTAGCAAGTGTACTTAGAGCATAGTTATAAATAAAAAAAGAGCTTAATTCTAAAAATCATTCATATTCAAACAAACAAGTCTACATTTCACAATAATATCCATCTATTGACTATACAACACGTTGCTTAACTTTATCGACTATTGAAATTTATAATGATCTAATCATTGACGTTGTTAAAAGTAATTTGAAATTTCCCAAACTTATATAACTTAAATTAATAATCCAATATTAAATTTAGTTATGAGTGTATACAATTGTACATTTTTACTGTAAGAAATCTGTACAAAAATAAAGATTCCCTTGTTGAAATACACTTTATCTAACATCTAACACTTCATCGGAAAACAACCTAAACCAACCTTTTTTATGATGGGCATAAATATAAATTCACTGATGGTATACATCCAACCCCCGATTTACGCGGTATTTGTTTTTCGCGGCTTCACTCTAACACAGTCAAACAAAATGTATTGTTTTTTTTAATAAACGTATTTTAAATTTCTTAACAAAAATTAAAAGAAACACTCGTGGATTTACGGAATTCCTAAATAGAAAAATACTATCCATGACTATGTGATCTGTTTAAAATAAAAAGGGGAAGAATGAATATCATTTATTGTTTTACTTTTTTACGTAAATTTTCCTAAACCAATCTCCCTATTTATTGTTAGTATGGTTTTAATGTCTCAATTCACATGGTTTTTATAATACATACGTTGGAACCTATCTCGTGTTTTTATATGGGTTTATAGCCTACGCGGTTTATCACGGAACGTATCCAAAACATAAATCGAGGAATAGGTGTTCAGGTGCTACTGGGTTTAAGGTTGAACTGAATTTTTTTTTCAAACCGATTTATTTTTTAACTGAAACTAACTTAACCCCTAGGTGCCTCTAGGGTTAAGTTAGGTTAGAAATCTTACTTAACACCTAGAGCACCTAAAGGTTGGGTTAGATTCGGTTTAGGTTAGGTTGGGTTGTTTAAGGAAAACAAAATTCGGTTCAACCTTAAACCCAGTAGTATCGATGTTCATTCATCATAAAGTTTTTATAGGCCTGTATTTAATTGATCAGTAAAAAAATACTATTTTGATCAGTAAAAACAAAGTATATGGTTGTTGTTCGGTTCTGTGCACGTGGAAACCTGTTTGAACTTGTTGGATCAAGTCTCAATGTAGTCGCACGTAGTAGTAAGCTAACATAACCTAACCTAACCTAACCTAACCTAAACCTAACCTAACCTAACCTAATCTAACATAGCCTAACCTAACTGATCATTTAACAATTTTTTACTGATAATTTTAGTTATTATTAACCAGCCAAATAATTATTTGCCGTTTGGCCACAATAAATATTTTAAATTCACAGGTGAAAGAGTGGTAATGGCATCGTACGGCCGCGAATTGCACGTGAGGAACGCTCGTCCCGAAGACTACAGAGCAGCCTTCTCCTGCCTCGTCCTGGACAAGCTCACCGGGGACAGGAAGAGGAGCGACACGTCCCACCTGATGGTGTCAGGTCAGTGTGTGTACACGGCCATAACCGATCATCCCCCCCGTCCCTATTCCCTCCCCAACGTCCCGCATTCAATACAATTCGGCCACTATAAATAGCCCGTGTTCGGTCCGCTGCCCACCTGAGAATCGGCTCCGATGATTACCTAATGTCCTGTGCTCGTACAGATAAGGGCACTGTTAGATGTGTCCCGAGTATGATCCCTTCGGATGGTGCTTTCGATGTAGGCAGATGTGAATAATCGAAAATGGACGGTGTGTCGTATTTTTCCCGTGGACGTTTTGTCGGGTTCGCTTTTGTGCGGATTGTAATTGTTTCGATGCAAAAATAATGGAAATGCGACTTTTTATGGGTTATCGGCGTATTGAATGTATGCGAATAAATTTATCGGAATTTTGCATGTTCACTATTCATTGGAAAAGTGAGATATTCTATATGTAATAGTGAAATGTATATTAAATTATTCATCATCCTTCATAAAATTATTTCAAAATTCGCCTAACAATCACGCCAATTATTGATTAACTTCGACTGTCTACGAAGACCAGTATGATCGACTAACTATTACAAATCGTTGGCTGAAACTTCGTGTATAAGTTTCTCATTATTATATTCGAAAACTTTGATAATAACTTTGGCTTTAAATTAAAGTGCGTTTCAAACGCTTTAACGCCAGTACAACCAAATAAATACTTACGCGTTCACGTATGCTGCAACACCGTAGTTTGGATAGTTTGTTACAAAAAGTTTTCGTTACGTACGAACAAAAGTTGTATAAAGTTTTGCGGGAAACCGTCGACAATCCAACGTGCTTTATAGCGCAATCCTTGCGGTTTTCACCTATTCGTACATTTCGACCGCAATTGAATTTTTCTTAAGAAAACATCAAATAATTATATCCCGATATAAATTTAATATATGTATATACGACACCTACAAATTTACCGTAACGAAACTTTTAACGAACTAAACCGTTCGAAATGTATAATAATACATCGAACACCTCTCAAATACAAATTTAACCAACTATCCATCGGATAGTTTTAATGATCGCCAGACCCTTATTCGGGGCCACGTTACGTGACGCAGTTTTACATGTGCGAACTTCGGAAAACGAATTAACAAAATTCTACGGCCACGCACGCCCACAATACGTACTTAAACGTAACGGAATTTTAATTTAAATCCGAGTTTAATGGCGTTATTTAGTGGACATGTCGTATTAAAGCGCGCGCATGTGTCCTTTGTGTAAACGAACTTGTTAACGGACCCGGTGTGTGTCGAAACCTTTTCAATTAAGCTTAATTAAATCGAGTGGTGAAAGAATTGGTTTAAATATTTATTTCTGTGAACTATTGGCGTGGTCGAGATGACGTGTAGGGTGGATGTTGATTGAGTGGGGATTTGAATTGAATTAATTTGTTTCTATGAAAAATTTGTCTATAAAAGTTTAATTTATAAATATAGAAATAATATTGAGTACAAAATGTGTATTAAATTAATTGAATAGAAAATGTGATTTTCGAAACGATTGAATAGTTTGAAAATGAATTTTCGGAATATACATACTCGTTTTTTTAAACGAATCCTATTTTCCTCGATATATTATATTTTTAAATATATACTAAAATAAATCTGAATACAAATTGAATTTCAGCTAATTCTCCAAATTCGTTATATTGTGAATGTTCAATTTGAACGTTGTTGCATTATGAATTAAATTCGTTTATGTAACGTTTCATACATACGTATATGCAAACAGAACGTTAATATTTCCTATTTATTTGCTCGAAAATTGACAATCCCGAACATAATTGCAATTTTGCGCGAACATTATGTTAACAACAACAATATTTTATTTTTTTCTTTCACATTTTTATTTTAAAAAAGGACTCAATTCGACCCCCGGGCTCGTTTCATTATGTGTCGTCAAGACGATGATTTGTCGCGGGATAAGTTTCCTTTTTTTGCCCCGTGTATTTTTTATTTTCTTTTTATTTTTGCAAATTACACGAGACTGTCTGTTCCCGTTGAATATTTTTCATTTCGTCCTTTTGCGATTTTAAAGAGCGTTCGTTACGCCACAAAATGCAAAGACAAAAGGAACTTTGCTCGCCACGTATTATAAATCAAGACATTTTTATACCCCTTTGTTTCCTGCGCCATACAATATCGCGTCTTTTACACTATTCCATCTTAAAATATTATTTAATATCAAAACAACATCGCTTACTTCTATAACAAATCACGAAAAAGTTAAATTTTAAGCTGAATAAATTTTAAACACAATCGTAACATCATTACACATAAAAACAGACGTTTAGTTATTTATTTTCTTACAATTCAGGTAACTGGGCCACTTTTATTCTACACGCACGTAAAATTCACATTCCAAAAATAACTATGTAGAAAAAACGACGAGATATTTCCTAAAAAAAATGAGAATAAACACATAACGAAGAGCTTATCGTTAACGCTTAAACGGGAAATCGCCCGAAAACGTAGAAAGGCCCCGCGGGTATATGGCCGTAATGACGGCGCTTATCGCCTCGCGATTCTCAAGAAGACGGGAGAAATGGGTGGGTGGATGGGTGGGTGTGGAAAAGATTCGAGACGAAGACTTGAAGCACCCCAATTGTCGGAGAAGTCGTCAAATGAAGGCTCCGTATCGCCGAAATTCGCGAATGGGTTAGGTGAGGTCTACAGTTGACGGTCTTTGCGTTTTTTTTAAATTATTTTGAGTTTTTTATTTATTTATACAGTGGTATCAAATTGAATATATGTATAAGTTGACCTAATTGATTATCAAATACCGTTTTAGTGTATTCAAAAATGTAATTTTCCGGTAAATAATTTTTTTGTGTTTCGTATATTTTTGAAAAAGTATATTTTGGCTTTTCGTTATATTTTTCGGTTTTTATTTAAAATTTAATTTACCGGTAAACAAGCAATTAGTAAAAAAAATATCAGATTATTGATAAATGAAAATTACGGCAAATCTGAAATCCCTAGTGCGTATCATTCTTAATGTTCTTTTCATAAAAAAATATTTTATTAAAAATTTTTGTGAACAAAATAAGTCCAATTGTATCGACAACAATGGCTCGTGTATTTCTCGTACGAATGCGCGAAAACATTCAGACATTTCGTATGGTTTCCCAAAATAAAAATAAAAATACTATTATTTCAACGAACACCTTTGTTCAAGAAATAACTAAGCATTACAAAAACCAACCTACAAAATAAAACAGCAATGCACCATTATATCACAACCACCGTTTTCATTTAACGACCACAAATTATACAAGCATTCCCTCAAAATCACAAAAAATAATTAACCACTATCCCTTCACGACATAATTAAATTTCTTTCACCCACAACACACGTCGAATTAACCCCACAGCGAAAAAAAACCCTCTCAAAGCCACCTGAAACGTCAGACCCATTTTTAGCGGAAACGCGGCCGCATTCAAGCAATTTCCGCCGCGATTCATAACGAGCCTCCAACACCGCGAGTGGCCCTTTGTCCCATCCAAAGCCTGCCCTCCTCGGATTTGTCCCAGCCGAGACGGTGTCCCGGCACTTCTTTGTCGTCCGGGCATTGTCGGCACGTGCATTGTCGACACGTGTATTGTGCCGGGTGCAGTGGACGCTGGAGGCCCTCTCGCGGAAGGCAGGCCCTCCCAAACTGTGTCACGTGCGTTTCGACCGGTGTTTATGGGAGGGCTTTGTGTAGTGTCGAGTGCCTGGGTGTAAGGAGGGATCTTTGGTGTAATGCGAGCTCGATGAAGGTTTCGAGATTGAGGCGGTGAATGCCTTAAGCGGGGTTGCTGCTTTGGGGTTGATGGGGTTTTAATTGGGTTTGAATGTAGGGGGGTGAGTAATTTTTTTGTTGTAATTCTGAAATTTTGTCGTTAAACTTTTGAGTTTTGTTTCGTGTTAATTTATACTGGTGTAGTGGACCACTGTATAATGTACACCTATCTCTCGATTTACACGGTACTCTTTTTACACGTTTTCGCTTTTACACGGTTTTGAAAAAATACAAAAATAAAAATAAATGTTGAAAATAATCAATAATAATAACATTAATAATTTTAACATTGAATTCTATTACTAACTAAAATAGAAGAGCCACTGTTAGGTAAACAACGAGGTGCGTACCCGCACGTTTGTCATTACGTCGTAGTTTGACATTTCAAGTGTAACCTCAAAATGATATGTCGACCATGATATTTAAACATTTTTATAAATTGCTTATTAAAATTAGGACTTCGGACTAAAATTAACCTAACCTAACCTAAGTTAATAAAAAGCTTGAAAAAACAACCAAATTATGCGTTTTTGTGTACTTTTCGATTTACACGATTTTACTTTAAAAAATATACAATTTTGATATACACGTTTTTCTCAGGAACCTATCTACCGTGTAAATCGAGGGATAGGGTATACTGGTGTGGTGGACCGTGCATCTGTGATTGAACGTTCTCAGAAAAATGTAAAAATTTTGGTTTTTATAGGCAATAATCTTTCGGAAAGGGTGCGATAGATGTATGAGCTGTAATGAGCAGTCTGTCCAACCGAAAGATTGTCGTCTTTAAAAAAATCTTGATTTTTTTTTTTTTTACATTTTTCTAAGAAAATACAGTTACAGGTTCATCATTGTTGTCGATACTCTATATACATATAGTTTTTTTTGGGAATATAAATAATATCTCGTAAATTTATTTGAAAGATATAAAAAAATAGTTGAATTCTTCTTAAGAATTTATAAGTGTATTTTTCGTATATTTTAATTTATGTTAATGAGTTTTTATAATAGGTCGCTTAAATTGACAGGAAGAAAACAGATGAAAATGACATCTTCGATAAATTTCTATAAAAAGTAACATTATTACACAATGAAACCCTGTTTTTCCGTTATTTACGTTCGATTTCATAAGTCCCGTTTCATTTGAGTACATTTTATACTGCTTTTGTGTTTTATATTTTCCGTAATGTATTATACCTCTGAAATATATAAAATTCATTTAATTTTACAAAAATATTTAATTAAATTAGCGACGATCGACGATCTTCGTTCAAACTAGGGCTTGCATTACCACCGGTTAGCCGGTAAATAGCCAAAAACGTATCATCGGTAAATTGGGAAATTTACCGGCAATTACCGAAAATGATTTTATTGCGAATTAAGGACATATTTATATGGGCATATTTGAAGGGCGCCACTATGTTTTTGAGAACCGGGGGGGGGGGGGGGGGGGGGGGGGGTGATAATCACTTATTTTAGTTTCAGCACTGAAAGTCACTTATAAAATATATGTATGGATTTATATGACATTATTCAATCATTTTCATTTGAAAATATTTAGGTCTCAATCAAGGATACTGTTTTTAATAAAGGTAGCCTGTTATACTTTAATCTAATCCGCAAAAGTCTATTTTTTTATTTACCGGTAAGTGGTAATGGGAAAAATTATTTACCGTTTACCGGTAATTGAAATTTGATAGCAAATTGCAAGCCTTAATTCAAATATATCGATCAATTGTTGCTGACATATCGATCAATTGTAATTTTTCCGTTCTTTTTTTTATTCCCTTAAAAATTTTCCGTTTTTTTTCGTCGGTCCCTTCTAAAACGTAAAAGCGGGGTTTCATTATATTACATTTTAACTTCGTATCTAAAAACGAATCGATTTAAAATACCTCCAATTTCAATTTCACGAAACATTTCATATTCCTCAACTACACACTTTCATTTCAATTTCACATTTAATTAGCAACAACTAACTCCATATTTTCAAAAACAAAACTTCAAACCAAACCAAAAAAACCATCTCCATACATCGAACACCATATTTTCCCGAAACCATCACACAATGATCCATATCATCAACAGCCCTAACTCACAACAGCCAAATCCCAACGCTAATTAACACGAAGCGACAAAAAAGCGTCCATCGCGCGGTTTTCGCCTCCAATCCACACGCGTGCATTTCCGCCGCCATGATGACGGATGTTTCCCGCCAACGTTTTCAATTCGGTCTGAGTGCAGCCGCACACGGCCAACAACCGAGAGGACACAGCAGCGAAACATCTAATTAACTTAAAAGCTTTTTTCGAGTGCGACGAGCAGCCTCCCTCTTCGCCCGTTCCACTGTTAATTAATTAAAAAGTGTCTCCTCGTTTCGTTGCCGCCATCTTTTAACTGTTTCTTGTTGGCTGTGTGTGTCGGTGGGTTCTGTCTGGAATTAATTCAGGACTGGATTAGGTGGTTTTTTTCTTATTGAGGGTGATTTTAATCGATTCGTATTAATTGTTTAAAGTTGTGAGATGAAAGTCGATTTTTGCTTTTATCTTAATTGAAATTTGATTGGTTGGCAATATTTTTTTAATTACTTTTTATGATTATGTCATCATATAGTTTATAAAATATCGAATCTAGGATAAAACTTTACATACCTACAGGTATATGTACCATGAAAATTGAATACATTTTTTTTAAACTGCTTTTTCCAATTTACGATTTACCTCAAAATTTTAACTTATATCGCTTATAACAAATATTAATTATTTATTGTCATAATTAGTCTTTAGGTTATCTAAACTTAATGTTAAATATTTTATCGCTTGTAAGACTTTGCCAAACATAATAAAACCAACTGTGATGCAAAAAAGTCGCTGTTCGCAATTGAGAACTATAGCAGGATATAGGTTAACACGCCGAAGTATATTAATATAAAACACAAACATAGTATAATATTTAAACATTTTTATTGCATTGAAAAATAAAGCTTTTGTTTTCAAAAAGATTGTAATATGTTTTTCGAGTGAAGATTTGCTTTCTTGTTGAATGTGGAAAAATTCAGATAATACCAAAGTACTTTATTTTTTATATACATAATATATTTAAACATTGTATTATTTTTATCCTAGTCTAACAGTGTTGATTTTTATATCTCAAGTCCTGAAAGAGTTGCGAAAGAACATTCCCAACTTTCGCAATCATTTATTAATAGAACCGTCAACAATACGAGCCGAGTCAAACGCAAAAGGTCCCCGGCAAAAAATATATAAATGAATAAATAAATAAAATTCGGCACGTCGAATATTTACATCGGCATATCTCTCCGTTTTATGTTCGACTCGTAAAACATCACAAAAAGCGTTGTTCTTTTCCCGTGTGCGGCTTTTATTTATGAAGGGGTTCAAACATTTTCCCCGATAAACTCCTTTCGCAGAAAAATTCCGCAGATGTAGTGCACTTCTAGCGATTCCACCTCTTTTGTGCGTGAGAAAGGATCGTGTATTTCTTTTATTTTTACATCTACTTTTACGTATGTGTATAAAATGGATGTCGAGAGGTTGCCTTTTCCTTCTTACATACATTTTACATACATTCGCATACACTAAACCCGAATTAATTCAGACCTAATAGAAGCTTCATTCTTTTATACGTTTCATTCAGTGTTCATTGAATAATGTATCATTTAAATATACATACAGTGAAACTCCGTTTTTAAGTTTTTGAAAGGAACGGTAAAACAACGTTATTAGAGGATTTAAAATTAAAAAAAAAATTACTTTTAAGGATTGCAAAAATTGAATTCAAATAACGAGGATACGTGACTTCTGGACACATAAAATCGGGGTTTCACTGTACCCCAAACCTCTTTTTACACGGGGGATATGTTCCAGAAACTACCGTGTTAAAAAATGTATGGTTACCATATAATAATTGGAGATGGGTTCCATCAGTATATTTGAATACTAGTTAAACTTCCATATAAATGTATAATGTGAAAAAATTTCGCCATGTAAAATCATCAAATTGTATTTAACTATAATTACATAACATACATATAATTATAACAGTACACTGGTTTGAACAGAATCTTATCATTGTGGCACAATAATGCTTTTTTTTAATACCGTGTAAAAAAATTGGTTCTTTTTCCTCGAACCGTGTTATTTTGGAACCGCGCAAAAATTGGAATGGGCGTACTTGATTTATATTAGAAAATGACAGATTTAACAAACGTATTGATTCTCATCGATCATTTACATTAAACATATATTACGTGAACAAATAAATAGATAGCTCATTTTGCTAATCTAAAATTATTTGATGATTTTCTATATTCAAATTATCTCTCTATTACAAATACTTCATAACTATAACTATATTTTATAACCATTAAGACCAAACTGTTTCGATAAAAAAAAATCCAAAAAAAAAACACAAAACAAGATCACACTGCATTTTCTTGAAAAGAACCCAGCATTGGCCCGAAGCGAAACAATCGATCCCAACCACGATCGAAGTATATTTTTCTTCGCTTTTTCCCGAACAAGACTCGTCTCCATGTAATCTGGTATTGTTATCGGAGACGATGCGGAGCACCTTCCGACGTCGTCTACTTCAGTTGAAGAACGGTATCTCATCCGGTGCTGAAGACTCCCTCTTGCCAGATATCGAAGCGGGAAAGTCAGGTTCTTGACGTTCATTTCAGAATACCGAAATACGCTTTCGGCGGAACGGTGATAAATCACGAATAGTGGCTTTTTGATTAATGCCGTCTTAATTAGGACCGCGATCATATGAATCATGTCCCGGTCGGGTTGTACGGTGATTTTCATTCGAAATACTGTTTTATATAAATAATGAATGTATTTCATTGTTCTTGCGGTGATTTTCAGCTTTTCTTTCACTCGCCAGGTCGTTAAGAGCCGTCGATCTTGGTGCTTTATACGGAGTGCAGCTCGTGTATTATTCATGCTTTCGTTTCTGAATATTATCGGTTCGTTTGAACCGAGCTGAACTTGGCTATTTCTATGGTTCTGTATATATCTATAAAATACCTCGGCCCCAATCACACGCCTCGTTTCAATTATTGCCCGAAAAATAAAACGATAAACTTGAACGAGATAAAAGTTATATAGGAGTAAATTTTATTATGAATTTGTTCTCGTCCTTTCATATATTGCGACTCGAGATTGACTTCAGAATGACACCGTTAAGTATCTACACAGGATGATCATTTTTACCTCACTAATTAATTTATTTTTTTGATTTTGAATATTATATCAAGTTTTTATTAATTTGAAATAAATTTTCGATTATATAACAATATTTTAATTCATTAATTTCATTTCGAAATATTTTAAAAGAGTAATAGTGTTTTTTTGGTCAAAAATATTTACTCTCATCGATTAATTTGAGGGAAATTTTGTGTAATTAAAAGATGAATATGAATAAACTTACACTATTTAGTAATAGATAGTTTTAGTATTCAAAATTTTTTTATTGAAACCTCAAGTTTAAGGAAAACATTCGATAATATAATATAATATATTGGAAAAAATTCTCTTTAAGTGGACGTTAATTAATTTTAATGATAAAAAAATATATAAATAAATAAGAAATAGATAAAAAATTACATATTTCTTTAAATAATAATATGATAAATTAGGTTTCTCATTCAATATATGAATGACGTCCAATTTTAATCACGCTGTATACGAAAAACGAGTAGAAAAAAGAGCGACGGCGCGTTAACGTCAATCTCCTTTGCGCCGTTACCTAACATATCCATTTCCGTGAGAGCCTCAAGTGTTTTATGACAGCGGAAAACTCGAGACGAGACGAGACGCGCATCTACACTTATTTTTCTATATATATATATATACGCGGGTATTAAAAAAAATCAATCCCGCTGCGAATTAAGCAGGAAAAAAGGACGAAGAGATGCAGAGAGTGGATTTTTTCACGACACGACAACCGAACGCGACGTGGAAAATAAATAAAAAATAGAACGAAATAAAATAAAGCGCGTAAATATGACGCTATCTCGCGGGAAACGTCTCGGAAAAGCGACTCAAATTTTCCCAACACTTCGCTGTTTACGCTCGCCGGAAAAATCTAATTTATATGCTCTCTCGTATTTATAATATACGCGTGCGCCGTCCTGATTGCTATGTGATACTTTTAAGTGTTTAGGATGTGCGTGTTTTTGTGTGTGTGTGTGTGTATGTGTACAGATGGGCTTTTTCCGAATGTGGCTGTGTGAATTTTCAATTATTTCTGTTTGTGCGGAAAAAGTGCGAGGAATCGTTTCGTTGTTTGCTTTCGTCTCTGGCTCGCTTTTTATACGTGCAGAGTTGATGAGGATGTATCTCGTAAATTTTACAAGGAAAAATGATGGAATGTGAGTGATTTTCTTGAAAATGCTTTTACTTTTTATAGTCGGATTACTTAGGATCTTGTATATGAAAATATTTTCTGAAATCCGTTTTAATTTACATATCATGTTCATACAGTATATTGTATATTAAGCCACTTTCCGATATCGCTTTTTCTAAAATTTGTTTTTTTACTGTGTACATTTATTTTTTATCGAATTTCCCTACATCATACATGTATATTTAAATTCAAAGCCTTTCTTAGCACCATCTGAATTTTCGAAGATTTTTTTATATAAAATAAATATTATACAATGTTACATGATTGTTAATATACAATTTAACTAATAAAAACCATACCTCGTCAAATAATTTTCACACAACCACATCCCTTATCAAATTACTTATATTTTCAAATTAAAACTTTTATATAAAAAAACTCAACTACAATATACGAGTACATTTAAAAAATAACTGCACAAAACCGCAATTCCGAAACCTAACACACACAATTCATTACTTGGGAAAACTTGAACGGACCATAGGGCGCAATTCACAAATTTCCCACCTAGAACATACACACACACATACACACTCATACGAAACTTCAACTTTGACTACGGTCGTTACGGTTAAAACGCGAACCGAATCGAAAGTGCCAAGTGCGTATATTTCGAAACTCGCACGTGCTAAATTCTCGGACGTACCATGGAACGTATGTGTGAGCATGTGGAAATTCGCAGATTTTCCGGGCAGAAGCCGCAAAAAGTTGGCGCGAAACCGCGAATTTCAAAACTGGATTTTTGCGGTCGGGTTCGGGTTTCGGCGGTTTTGAATTTTCGCGAAGACGGATTGGAATTCGCGGTTTTCGCGCGATGATCGCAGTCGAGTTTGGGATTGTTTCGAAGTTTGCGATATATTGTGTAAAGTGTGTTTTTTCGTGAATAGAATCGGTTTAATTTACAATTAAATAAGATGGTTAATTAACAACGTTGAGTGATGCTTTAACATGGCACTTCATTGCTTTCAAATGCTCGTCTTCGACGAATTATCTTATGTAATATTAAATTTTCTCTTGAATACTCAAGGTTGTGAGTTGTTTACGTATGTTATGCGAAATTAGATTTCATTGCATTTAAGCTCTACAATATTTGTTTATATTACAAATATCAAATTAAATAAATAGAATATTATCATGGAGCTTTACAGCTGTATTAAACTACCAACGAAATGACTCATTCAATTCTAATTATTCTTAGATAACATTTTCCATAAATACATAGTCTAAAGTCATAAAATTCATAACATACCCTACAATAAAACCTTAATTTTATCACATAGAAGCATTCCGTTTCATTTCGTAGATGTATAATACATTTTACACACAAAGTTGTTATTCTACAATTCTGATCGTGTTCCAATATAATATACGTTTCGAACATCGAATTAAAATTCTTCATGGACACCCTCGAGTTCGCCTTTAACTGCCGACGACGGTGCTCTTAAACTTTACAGTTTTTAATCTGTGCCAGAAACACCCAGCCTTATACTGCCCACCCTATTTTATCCATCCCCTATCTTTACGTCCTTATTTCACCCTCGTGCTTCTGATTTCGTCCTCTTCCTCAAAGAAGCCGAAAATAAAGCGCAGTGTCTTCGCGACGTCGCATTGTGCATACTAAAATATTCTCCGGCACTTTATTAATTTGTACAACGCTCGAGTAATAATTCCTGAATTTAACTAACTGTAATCGAGTATAATATAATACTCTCGATTAATTATAAACTGGTCTGAACGGTCGTAAACGGTCCCTTTAACTGTTTAGGCAATCGAGTTAGCGTTCTGAAATTTGGTTTTCGTATTTTTTAAATTTTAAATTAATATAATTTTTTAGTTTGTTATTGAAATTTAACGAAGAGAAACCTTTGAATTATATAAGAAAATGACAATTCTTGAATTTAAATACCATTACCATCCTTTCTTAGACGGTAGGAAAAGTAGTCACAAGAGTTTTGTGTGTTTATATTTGTTATGTAACGTTTAATGGTCACGTTTTCAATGAAAAACGCAAAAAATTTTGCGGTTATTATGAAATTTAACATCATCTTGTTCTTGTAGTAATTTGTCCCTCTCCGATGGTAATATCAAAAAATTAAATGTTTAACGTCATCAATCAAATATGACAGTTGACGCGTCTTACGATATACCTATGGAAAGCTAGGAAGACTTGAATTGCTAACACCAGAGTGTTGCAATGTGATTAATAAAGGTATTGAGACTCACAAACGCAAGGCTTGCATTTATAAATCATAAAAGAACTCATTCTAGAATATAAAAGTCGAAGAGTCGCCAATTGAAAAAAATTGATGTCAAATCACATCAATGTTGTTTAAATTTCACAAAAAACGCGATCACATAAACAAATTAACGTTAAAACGAAATAATTTTCTAATTTACCACCAATCAATAAAATATAATACAAAAGCGTTTACCATCAAAATTCGATAGAAGTTAAAACAACGTTAAAGTAGCGGCTAATAAGCGTTTTAGTAAGGCAGTCGCTAGTGTGAGGCCAATGTACGTGAAGCACACAATGGGGAACGAATCTCTCGAACGTTGTTTGGCCACGGGGGGTGTGTTTGTTGTCGGTACAACCCCTACACCATAATATAATAATACTGTACGTAGATAGGGATGGAATAGTGATAAGACATGCATTTCGCGAGGCACGTTTCGCCGCCATAAACGCGTATGTCACGTTTCAACGCCGCCGAGCTAATTATTATTGTCTTTCGAGCAAATTGTTTCGGTAATGACCGATAGATAACGAGACCGTTCAATTTCCATATTATTATTTTATGCGATGTTTCGAAATTTTTCATAAATATTCATTCGGAGAATCGACTAAGATATTGCGCTATGAATATATTATGTATTTCGTATTTAACTTTTGACAGTGTAATTTTTTATGGTCGTATCTCATTATGTTATATAACGTCAAGAATATGTTGATAATTTAACATTAATTAATCAATTATTGTACAATTGGCTGTGTCTTGTATGATTATTAGTCAATTATTAGATAATTAACATGTTACCATCATATGTTACTTCACATGATAGTATCATGTTACTTCATCAATACTCTACATACATATAATGATACATATATAAAATCGTCATATAATACATGACGATTTTATTGATTTGATTGAGTTTAATTTATAATTATTTTCAAAATTTAGGTAGAACCAAGGTCTCCATTATTCCCCCTGGCTACGGCCTCAAAAGTCGTATTCTTACTTCATAAGAAAAATATGCAAACTTTATACGATAAATCCCTAGACTCCCAATATTTGATGGGGAGACCTTGTCCTGCAGTGGACACACAACCGTTCGATAGTGATGATGATACAATATATCAGAAAATCATCACCAAAACACACACGATATGAACCTATACTTCTTCATCATCATCATCAACCGAAGTTCCAAAAACCGCACACAATTAGCGACTTTCACCAAAACCATTACACCAATAGGACACATAACGAGACAGCGCACAGCTCACGAGTCACTTTTACGGTTTTCGTGGCGGTTTAAAGCGGCGACAAAGTTATCCTCTCGTCGGCCCGCTTTTATTATGCCGGCAATTGAATTCGGTACGATCGCGGACAAAGTTGGCCCCGTGCTCGGGGCCATGATCGTAAAATGCGGCCCGGCCGAAGGGAGGCCTCCGCTTTGCGATCTGACGATGACCGTTTCGAGTCCCGCACGAACGTCTCGGTTTATGGCCGGAGAATGGATGGATGCATGTTTGTAAGGAGGCTGTGAGGAGTCGAAGAAGGATGAAGGAATGTTTTGCGTGATGGGTCTTTTTTGGGATTTTTTGTGGTTTTTTGTTTGGAGGAATCGGTCTTTTTGTTGTTATTGGGTTTGAGGAAATATTTTGCGTGTTGGGGTTTTTTTTGAGGAATCGGTCTTTTTGTTGTTATTGGGCTTGAGGGGTTTATTGAAATTAGATCAGAGTTGGGAATTGATTGGTTTTATTTATTTTTTGTTTTGTAAATAATGTGAAAAGAGGGAATGTATGTGGTTTATTGTTGATTTGTATATCGATTATTTTGTTTTGTTTTAAGGTTATTTTGTAAGAAATACTAAATTTTTTTTAGAAAATTGCTTTTTCTTCACCATATTATAGATTAAAAAAAATTTTCGAACTTTTAGTAGTATCGAAAAAGTTTTTGATATTATATCGTCGTTGTTATGGAAAAGGTCATTAAAATTCGTTTTTTCTTTTAAATTTTATACTATTTGATTAAACAGATATTTTTTTTATTCTAAACATCATTCACTATAATATCTATATCAGTACATAATTACATAATTCAATTTAATACAGAACTTTTACGATAAAAAAATGAATTTATCTCAACTTGCAATTAGTGGATTATGTCGAAAATAAATTTTCCATAACGACCATCACAATAATTAATATATTTCCGATCCCATACAAAAACCGCGGAAAAAGTAATTTTGTTACATTTTTTCTTTTAATTTTTTTATTATTTGGATAAATTTTTTTTCTAATCATCGTTCACTACAATATCTACTATCTGCATATCAATACATAGTTACAAAATTCAATTTGATATAAAATTTTTATGACAAAAAATGAATTTCCCTCAACTCACAACTAGTGAATTATGTCGATAATAACTTTTCCCCAATAATTAATATATTTCCAATCCCATAAAAAAACCATTAATTTCCAGCACAACGTAGAAATTTCTCTCGAAAGCCGGCACTTCAACACTAATAAAATTTCTCAATCTTTTCACCATTAAGATCGCACAAGACTTTCCGATCCTAGACACGTCCTAATGCAAATCCTCAACGTCGGCATGGATTATCGCAGCCTCTCAGACACCGAGCTTTAAACAACCCCCCCCCCGACGGGTGCTGCGCCCCCCGGGGCTCAGCCCCCGGCAGCCTAGATTAATGTCGGTCATTAGTCATGCTGTTGCGCGATAATTGGCGCCTATTAACTCGATCGCGAGCGCGAGGAATTTCGCGCGATCGCGCACAATGGGTTAACGGCGACGCCATGCATTATTATGTATTTGGCTGAAGAAGGCTTTCAAAGTCGAAACTCGCAATAATGGAATGTTACGCAAAAATTGGATTTCTGTTCTGGAACTGTACGCGGTCGTAAGGAATTCGGTTGTTTTGAGAAAATCTTACAGTTAGAAAGATTCGGCACATATAATATATTTTTTTATGTTTAGTTAATTTTATACTTATAAATTTGTTGAAATCCATTTACTCCAAATGACAATAGATATTGTCTCAACCCTATTCTTGATTCCTACCTTCGCTTTAATTAAACAGCAAGAAGGCATCTTCGGATTATCCAGAGCTTCTCAATTTATTTTACTTATAAATATAATTTGAAAATATAGGTATATCAATAATTTAGTATTATTTTAATTATGTTACGCTGCGTTTGCGTAATCGCTTCGAATATGAACGAAGCAAAAAATCTTGCTTTTTCTATGAAATTTAATAACATCTGGTGGTGTATAGGTGCCATATAATGTAGGCGTATTATTTTACATCTTCTGTCAAACATGAATGTCGACATATGACATATTATACTTATGGAAAACATTAAAATTTCTTTAACACGCCTGATACTTAAAATAAAAAATATTTGAAAATGTTGTCAAGTGAATGAAAATGGTATGCTACTACCATAGAAAAGCACGTCAACTGTCATATTTGAAAGAAGATATCAAATAATGTACCTACAATAAATAGCACCAATACACCACCAGATATTGTTAAATTTCATAGACAAAGCACGATTCTTTGCTTCGTTCATGGACGAAGAAGTTATACAAACGTAACGTAATAATTATATAAACTCGCACTGATCTACTTAAACAAAAAGTCATGCAATCAATATATGGACGTTATTTGAAAATCAACTTATCATGCATAAAAAAAATTATGTGTTAATACATTTTACAATCAGAAATTTTCATAAGATACGATCAGTCAAATATACACAAACCCAATCAAAAATTTTCATCTCAAAAAAAATGCCTAGAGCAAAATCGCATAAATGATTCAAAGCACCATATTCTAATGTAGCTCATAAATCATACCCTATGCATAAATAAAATTTAATTCGTAGACGTTCATCTTAACGGTTCGTTCGAAGTGTATCGCACACGACACACACTCAAGTGGGGCCTCATGAAAAATTCAGAGCCTTCGCGAGCTCCAAACACACGGCCGAGGGGCGTTTCAGCTGAAGACGACTCGAATTAAAAGCCGACACGGATATAATTAATTATCGCCCGGGGCGTTTATTAAATTAAAACGGCGATCATTGTCTCGCTCGGAATTAGCAAATACGCGCCGATGACGGAATTAAAACAAAGGGACACGAATATGTGTATATGTATGTGTGTCTGTATGTGTATGTGTGTGTTTGGCGTCGCTGAAAACTGTGCCGAGTGCTGAAATTTTAATCTTGGGCCCTTTGATCCGCGGCGCAGAAGCGAAACAAGAATGCCTAGTAAGAGATGGTGGGTGTTTTTTTGTGTGTGCACGTGTTGTGTGCACGTTAAAAATGTATATTATATGAAAGGAATAAATAAAGGGAGAATGTTGGAAAGTGTAATATGAGGCGACTTTTCGCTTTAATATCGACGAATTTTGAAATTCTGGTGTTCGTTGTGCGGAAGTGGGCGTTTTTGTATCACGTTTATAAAAATGGATTCGATTATATTAGAAATTGTTTTTTTTTTTTTGGTCGACTCGGTCATCGTCGTGATCTGATGATCTTATTGGTCGTATTGACCTCGTCATTTAATTTAGATGATCGTATCAAAGTAATCTTTATAGTTGAAATGGAATCTTTGAGATTGAATATGAATGATCTTAGGGATTAAACATCGAAAATTCAATGCAAATAAGTTTAAAATATATGTATAGTTACATTTAACACTTCCAATGATCAATATGTACAAAATAATTAAATATTAACGATCGTATTTCCCATGAAAATTTTCCAATATCGATATTTTACGATTTTTTTATTATGGTAGAGCTGCGATTCAATCAAACATATTTTCAATTCAATTTAATTTTTGATTGTTTCAAATCCGTTTTATACCGTGGATTTTCATTTATACACCCCTGTGATAAACGATCCAATACAACCGATAATTATACACAATTCATCTTCGGATCCGTGGTTAATCGGCCATTGAACGAGGTTCCATCGCGCCGTGCGACGCCAGAAATAAACGTATGTTTTCCTTCAGTATATTATAAATTCGATATTTCCTCGAAAAACAACCAAAACATTTGTTTTATATCCAAAATTCGTTCAATAGTTCATATAATAACGAATACACGGTCGAATACGTTACTGCGCCATTTTCTACGGTGAAACCCATTAAAAAAATCATATTTTTTTCATTAAAAAAGCAATAAAATCGAATCGTAAAGCACATTAATGGGTTTTTCGATGGCGAAACGAATCCGATTACGAGTATATTCGCAGAGATAAGGCGACCCGCGACGAAACCCCAAGAGGGACATTAATTGGGGCCGTCGACGACGCAAACTGATTTAAAAAGTCCGCCTCCGGGAGACAGGGCGACTAACTTTTTTCATTCGGTCGTAATCAGCGCCTCGCCGACCATTACGTGTAAACACGGAAAATGCCCGCGAACGCAATAAAAACTTGGCCGAAAGAAGACTGTCGGTGGAGTAGTCAACTTTCTGCGAACTTTGCTCCAGCTTTATTTTTGATGTTTAAACTATTCGCGTCTGCTACTCGTTCCTTGGGTAATTGAAGAGGATTATATTTGATTAAAATTTCACTTAATCCTTTTTTTACATGGTTTTTCTTACACGGTTCCGAAATAACACGGTTCTAGGAAGATAAACCGATAACTTTTTTTACACAGATTTTTCACTTTAACACAGTATAAAAATATGTGTTATTATGCCACAATGGTAAGATTCAATGTATATCAATATACTGATATTGACATAATTATATGTATGTAATTATAGTTTTTAAATAAAAAATTTCGATGATTTTTCACATTGTACATTTGTATGGAAGTTCTATCCAAATATAGTGATGGAACCTATCTCCAATTTTTGTATGGTCACCATACATTTTTTTACACGGTAGTCTCTGGAACATATCCCCGTGCAAAAAGTGGATCGGGTTTATATATTTTTCAAATTTGGAAATCGAATGATTTGTGATGTGATCTGAATTGAAAAATTTCGATCCGAATTCGATAAATCGCTTGAACAGAGTTTCGCTTTTATTCGACATTTAAATCTGGCTTTGTGATTCGAATAATGTTGCAAAATATTTTGGCGCGTTAAATCGTCATCGCACAAAGCACTTTCTTTCTTTGCAGCTTTATTCCCGCGTATTCTTCAAAAACCATGTAACAATACAATGCGATCGCATTTGTACGAACGCTTCACGAATCAAAGGGTGCAAATCGAATTTTTATTTTCCCTGTTACAACTCTACTCACAGTCACATCAATCACGTATTTTTTTCATATCACTTCTCAATGTGGATAGTTGAGTTGAATTCAATTAATCTATTATCAGAGTTTCTATAAAGTAGCATGACCATACGTTACATTTTGACCGGGATAGTCCCGTTTTTTTCATGCTTTGCGTTCGTCCCATCGTTTCAAAAAGAAAATTCAGATGTGCAATGCTTTTTTTTATATAGTGGTTTTTTGAGAAGAGTCTCATTTTGAGTCTTGAGAAATATAGTCATCTAAAGCATATAAATGAATAGAAGAAAATAAAGTATTATTAACCCAACGTTTTTGTAATTGCGTTTTCTATGAAAAATGCAAAAAATCTTGCGTTTTTTGTTAAACGTAAACAATATTGAAGCAAAATTTGACACATGTATTAAAATGATTTCTTAAACTAATTACCCCCTGTCTCTCATCTTTTAAAATGAACTCATTTCTGATTTGCAAAGCTGAGTCTTGCATCTATGGTTCTCAACGTCCTTTTTAGCCACATTGCAACACATCAGTATCAATAGTTTTTTCTACCCTTCCATTGTTATACCGTAAAATTCGTCAATTGTCATATATAACAAATTTTAATAAAGAAGGACAATACACCAATAGATAGCGTTAAATTTCACAAAAAACGCAAGATTTTTCGCGTTTTTCCCGGAAAAAGTTGCATAACATGTAATACAGACAGAAAAAGTTTCTCGATACAAAATCAATTCCTCGAAAAAATATTCACTGAAACTAAACATCGACAAAAAATAAAACACTTTGTACCCTTTGGGCCGTGGACACAACACAACCCACCATACATCACACACCTACCCTTTGTGACAAGCGCTCCAGTCGGCCGATCCGGCTTTTTGACACATTGTATTTTTTCGATAATGCCGCACTGTCCCGGGATTTTGACGTACTTTTTTGTCAGGCGATTAAGGCCATCATCGGCCATAAATCCTCTCTCGTTCCCTCTCTGTACGTGTCCGCGTGCATCTATCCCTCTCGATTACGTTTCTGGACCGCTCGTCCTGATTTATGTTGTGTATATTCGCGAATGTACTGCGTCACTGCGACGTTTCCAAAATTGTTATCGATTCGTTCGGTTTTTTTAAAGTTGAATAAAAATTTTAGTTTTTTTGAATAGTACAATCTTGTTTCGATTGATAAGCTACTAGCAGCGTGGGTGGTAAATGGCTGGGATGAGATACAACTCCTTGAAATTAATCTACTTTCTGGTAGTTTCAACAAGATCTAATTTGTGCTATTTAAATTTTTCATAATTTTAATGACTAAATATTAGTTCGAGTTTTTAATTTTAAAACTGCTGAGTCTGACTTAATTAGGTTCACTTCGTTTAGTTAAATATTTGTTAATCTCAAACATTATTAAAACATATACTCATTTAAAAATTTCATATTAGTGAAACAATATTTAAAGGTTAACAATATGAAAGTTTCAAAGTTACTAAGTTTCCTAATGTTCTTGACATATAATATTTCTAATATATGATTAAACAATGAAAGGTCAAATTGTGTTTTATAGATAGAGTTTTCCAAATTATAAAACTATAAAAACCTATTTATTATCTATCAATAAAATGTCATACAAATCTGAATTTATTATAGACAAAAAAAAATAATATGTTCTTTTAACGAATCAAATATGATTTCTATAAAGCCATGGATTAAAATGGTGCTTAAATTTAATTATATCAATAAATAATTTAATATATTTTTTGTTAATTATATAATGATAATATTCAGTAAACGAATTAATCGTCACAATGCATTCGGTTTGTTGTTCTTTTAAGCTTCAGTTAAGCCGGTGGACAAGCCAATGTTTCGCGAAGATTTTCGCATTACAAAAGTGCTTTCTTGACAAAACTCATAAATATTCATGAGATGCTTGAAACTTTATAATCGTAGCGCATTACAAGATAATCTTTTTAAAATGGTAGCCGTGAATGGGTCGAAAGATGTGAATTTTCTTATTTTCGTACTAGTCTCTAGCGGGCTAGGTGTGTATTCTTTTATTATAATTTTTTTCTTGTGTCGCATTATTAAAATGTAAAAGTAACGAAAATAAACTTTTATAGTATTATACGATGCTTATATTTTTGCATTATTGTATAATTGCGTTGTAAAAAAAAGGCAATGTAGTTTACGCGAGAGCTTTAAAACGCGAAATTTTCTCTTGATTTGTTATAAAAATGCGTATAAAATCTGCTTATTTTTTCAAATGAAAAAATGTAGGAATTTTTAATTATTTTTACGCATTATTAGTATCGCTACAAATTCGTTTTTTTTTCAAAATCATGACTGAACAAAACATAAATTTTAAGTTTAATAAATTTAAAATTCATATGACGTACATAAGAGTAGTGATGAATAATTAGATTTAACATTTCTTAAAGATATTGCATATAAAATTAATTTAATTTACAATTAATTAATCCATACAAGTTCAATGCAATATTATCGATTAACCGAAATATTTTATCCACTTTCTAAAGCTGTAAATATCATACCTTTTTCATACAAGTTTTCCAGCCACATTTCCAAATAAATTGCATCACAAAAGAGTTTCGAAAGGCCAACCGATTTTCCCAATTTCCCGCACGCAACTTTCCCAACCCTTCACCGCCCATTTAAAAAAACGGCCATCCGCATCCGGACATTCGGTAACCCCAACAACACACACACATCCTCGTCTGTCAGTGTCCCACCAGTTATTTATTGCTAATGGAAATATCCGATACGTCCACGGACATTGTGCAGGAGATAGTCCTCGAACAAGGAGCAGGACACGCAAAGTCTCTAATTAATTCTGGTCCGTGTCCATATGTCCGCGGGTCGAAATTTTTGTGCTTATTTATTTGGCCGGAAAACGTCGGGGCTAATCTTTCCCGAGGGGATGAGGGATAGTGTCACATTTGTGTGCTGAAAAAGGGATGCTTGGACCTTTTTCCGCATTATTCGCGTATGTTGTTTGCTGAAAGCGATGCGTTAAAGATTTTCGTTTTGTTTAAATGTTTTTTATTTGTTTTTGAGAGCTTTGTTCTTTTCGATTTTTTTTGTTGTCGTATCATCGTCTATTCTATATGATTTTGATGAATTTGAATATTAAAACCATCTCGTCGAATGAATTTTTTTCAATTATTAACTATCTTACTTGATGACTGATTTATCTTGATATAGTAATTATCAGACACAGCTTATATTAATAATATCCAGACTGGAAGTTTGGAGCGGTCCTTCCTTCTATCGCATTGTGAAAATAGTTTTGTACATAACAAGCAGGACTTAAAACAATATAAAATAATAATAATAATGATAATATCCACTGAAGGATATAAAGCCTTTTATTCCATTGGAAATTCAGAGATTATTTCTTATCGCGTATGTACATTACAGTTTTCGAAAAGTTCAAATATTGAAAACCATTCCTTTCCAAATTGTTTTACAATTAGATTAATTATATTCGTCTATCACATTGTATGTACATCGTTTAACTTTAGTGTAGGAATAGATGTATGCGATAATAATAATTCACTTTTATATCATATTTTAACAAAAAAATATTCACGTTTCAGAAGCGTCCGGTAATATTCCACCACGACTCATAATCAGACCACCAACGGAGTTCGTCGTAGAAAAAGAATCAGATGTAGATCTTTCATGTGTGGCACATGGAAATCCTCCACCAACAGTATCGTAAGAACTACCCTAACATATTCACATACTAAATTAAAATAATACAAATTGATTTAAAATTTTATGATTAGATGGTACCAAGAAATCAACGGGCGACCAGATCATATGGGAAGAACGGGAGACAAGGGACGCTTAGTGATCAGATCAGCTACTCCTTCCGACGCTGGCCGTTGGGGATGCATGGCCCAATCGTCCCAAGGAGAACAAACCGCTGTTACAAATCTTTTGGTACTCAGCTCTCTCATAGTTTCCATAGAACCGGAACATTCGGTGATAAATTCTGGTGGACGAGCCATCATCAACTGCACAGTTCGAGGGGCATTCGATGGAGAGATTGAATGGTTGAGACAAGGGCATCCTGTTGGAATTCCAGGATCAGGAGGCGGTCGTATCAGAAGACTACCGCTTAATAGTCTTTTGATCTCGAGTATGAGCAGAGATGAAGCTGGATTGTATCAATGCATTGCGAGGAAAGGATTTGATAGTGCTCAAGCAACAGCTCGTATCTTACTTGGAGGTAGTTATTCTTGTACCTTGTGGAATTTATCAATATTTTCGGAAATTATATGATTAATATTAATTTTCAGATACATCACCCGAACTTCATTACACATTTATAGAACAAGCTTTACGACCTGGTTCTCCTGTATCGTTGAGATGCTCAGCAAATGGAACTCCTCCGCCAAGATTTTCATGGTATTTAGATGGTCAACCGTTACAAGAAATGTTACCAACACATAGGTAAATAAATATCAGTTTTAAAAATATTAAAACTATTTATGTATAATAATTTAAATATTCTTTTCATTGTACAGGTATAACTACGGTCAGTATGTGGAGCGATCTGATGATGTCATAAGTCATCTCAACATATCAATAGCTCGGTCTGAAGATGGTGGTCTTTATTCTTGCAAAGCCGAAAATTCAGTTGGAAGCGTTATACATACTGCTAGACTAAACATTTATGGTATATTCTTAATATTAAAAAAAGCATCTTATTTGAATGATATTTTAATATTTGTGAATTATTTATATAGGTCAACCTTACATTAGATTTATAGCTCCTTTGAGAGCAGTTGCTGGAAACAACATTACAATATATTGCCCATATTCAGGATATCCTATAAGGTATTTTTTTTTAATTTCAGAAATTATATCAAAAATAATTTTATTTGATAAAAATTTATTTATCATAGTAAAGTACGGTGGGAAAGACAAGGCATTAATTTTACGAATAGTTTAAGACACAATGAAATCGAAGGTGGATTGAGAATTTACAATGTAGGACCGTCAGATGCTGGATTATATACATGTTCTGTTGCAAGTCCTGCTGGTGAACTAGCAAAAAGAGATCTTCAACTGAACGTTCTAAGTATGTATGATTGAAAAACACGTATCTTTACCAAAATATGTATATTAAATTTCAACTATAGAATAATTTATAGAACCACCACAGTTAGCACCTTTTGTTTTCCCATCGAACGTAGAAGAAGGTAGTAATATTCAAGCAACTTGTAGTGTAATGTCTGGAGATAGACCAATATTTTTTTCGTGGCTCAAAGATAATTTCCCTATACCTACGAGCTTGGAAGTTTGTATTGCATTAATTTTGATAGTGAAAATAAATATGATTCATCATATATTTTTTTATTTTATCAAAAAATAGGTTGAACAACGAAGTGTGGAGTTTTTCAGTTTACTGATTATCAAAGAAGTAAGTTCGTCACATAGTGGAACTTATACTTGTGTGGCTAGTAATAATGCCGCTAAATCTAATTTTTCTGCAGAGCTTGTTGTGAGAGGTGAAAATACTTAGTATATTTTATATTCTGCTATTTTTACTAGTATATATATTATATTACAATTGATTTCATATTTTCAGTTGCACCACAGTGGATATATGAACCTCATGAAATATCCACATTGATCGGCACACCAATAAAAGTACATTGTGCAGCAAAAGGTTTTCCCATACCACAGATAACTTGGATGAAGGGACAAGGTATTTTTGAAATGTGTTTCTTTCGGTTATATATTATTTAAAACAATTACTGATTATTTCATTGTGAATTATCAGGTTTAGCAAATCAAAATTTTCAACCAATAGAACTATTCGATTCGCGGCTTTTGACGAATGGCACATTATCCATACAATCAGCGAGTCCACAAGATGAAGGATTCTATCTTTGCAAAGCAACTAATAATATAGGTCCAGGACTTAGTAAAACTATTTTCATTGGAGTTAATGGTATGTCTATTTAATCAATTTTTTTTTAATTATTTCTTAACAAATTATATGAAAAATTTCTTCCAATTTAGAGCCTCCACGATTTGAGCATGGATCAAAAAATATTTCCACTAAACGTGAAGATGCTGTTACGCTTCTATGTGAAGTGTTTGGGGACAATCCCATTCAAATAATTTGGACTCATAATATGAATCGTTTAGATGCAAGTAATTATAGACTAATAATTTCTGAAGCTAAAACTGAATCTGGGATGAAATCACAATTATATATTAGACAAACTGATCGTCAAGATTCTGGTTTATATAAATGTCAAGCAGAAAATACATTTGGAAGAAGCGAACTAGTCATTTACTTAGCAGTTCAAGGTATATAAAAAAATAGGAATGTTCAATTTTCATTATAAAATATTATGATTGATTTTAGCTACTGATAAGAAAATAAATCGTATTTTATATAATATTCGTGTATTTTATAGAACGGCCTGATGCTCCGGTTGGATTAGAAGTCATAGAAGTTAACAGTAGAATGGTAAGACTCGGTTGGAGGAGACCGTTTGATGGTAACAGTCCAGTTTTGAGTTATTTGGTTCAGTATGGACTACTCCAATCTGCAAATGATTGGGATGCTGCTACAACTACAAATGTAACTTTGCCAGCAAGATCAGCTTTAGAGCGAACGTAAGATATTTGAATTTAGTCCTGATAAACAAGAACACATTATATTTATTAATGTGTTTTTTTTTCTTTAGTATTGATATAAGTAAAACAGAATCTAAAGAACAAGCAATAATAAGTGGACTTCAACCCGCAACGACTTATATTCTCAGAATGTTAGCAATAAATCAAATAGATCATAGTAGTTTCACCAGTTCAGTTATTGCAAAAACTCTGGAAGAAGGTAATTATTTCGTACAGATTACAAATATAGAATAAATTTATTCACTAAATTTTTATTAACTTACTTCATATTTTTGAAAGCTCCTATTGATTCACCTCGAAATATACAAGTGCAATCTTCTGGCCCTGGTGAACTTCATGTCACATGGCAGGTATGATCTTTTTTATGTTTTGAAATCTAAATGTTCAGTTTATTCGAATTGTTAATTTTATTATTACACAAATTTTAGGCTCCCTCAAGAGATAAATGGAATGGAGAACTTCTCGGTTTTACAGTTATATGGCAAGAAAATTCACCAGGAACTAATTCTATAAATAATACTAAATCTGCATCAGTGAGTGGATGGACAACATCAAAATATACAGTAACGGGATTAAATAAATTTACTAGATATTCAATTAGCGTTAAAGCTTTCAATAGCATTTCTCATGGACCAGCCAGTGCACCTGTAACAGCAACGACTCTTGAAGGAGGTATTTTCGATATTACAATTTTTTTTATTTATCAAATTGAGTTAAGAACTAAGTTTTGTCTTAAAATTGCAGTACCTGAGGCTCCTCCAGAAGACGTACAATGTGAGGCTCAATCAGCCCAAAGTATAAAAATATCTTGGAGACCTCCCCCACTTCTTTATAGAGGAGGAATAATACAAGGCTATAAAATTCATTATCGTCCCGTATTAGTAAATGATAATTGTAAAATCAAGTCTTTTATAAATACATTATTCCTTATCAATATGAAATTGACTTAAAAAGTTGTTTTAATGAATTTGTAGTAGAACAATGGACTAGTAGTGAAATAAAACGGACTTCTGGAACTGACACTCAACTACATGCTCTAAGACCTCATACTACATATGTACTGCAAGCGAGAGCATACACGGCTGCTGGTGATGGGACACCAAGCCGGCCTATCCATTGCACGACTGACGAAGATTGTAATTATTTTTCTAACCATTTATTTTACATCAAATTATCCCCCTATCTTACAAACAAAAAACAGTTCCAGGACAACCAAGCGGAATCAAAGCTTTATCTTTAACAGCAGATACTATACTTACTAGCTGGTTACCGCCAAATAAACCTAATGGACATATTAAACATTACACTATTTATGTGAGAGAGGCAGTCAGGTATTTCAATTACAATTTAATTTAAAATTTATATATTCATAAATTTTTACAAATCAATATAATTTCAAAGGTCGAGCAAACATATTACACATATTGTGCAAAATAATGAAACCTCGAACCATGCGATTGGTACTGGTGAAATGATGTACACAGTGAAATCATTGAAAGAAGGACATTTATATGAATTTTGGATTACTGCTACTACAAATACTGGTGAAGGCGAACCTTCCGGCATCATAACACAAGAACCGACTGCAAAAAGTATGGCATAATTAATGTATTTTAATTTTCACATGTACAAAATGATGTGTTATAAATAATAATTATTTTGAAGGTCCTGCAAGGATAGCATCATTTGGAGGACCGATATCTGCCGGTTCTGGCTCAGCTGTTATTCTGGGTTGTCGTACAGCTGGTACTCCAAATCCAAGAACTCGTTGGATGAAAGCAGATGCACCAGTAACTCATCATCATAGTCTTACGATTACACATTATGGAGATCTTTACATTCCAAGTAAAATATTTTATTTTATTTTATGTTTAATTATAGATTTGAAATAATTTATTGTATTAATATTTTAGAAATAGATGCAATGTTGGCTGATAATTATACATGTGTAGCTCGAAATTCAGGAGGCGAAGATTCTATCACATATACAATTAAAGTACTTTTGCCTCCTAGTCCTCCAACAATTCATGTATTATCACCGCAAGACTCGCATGCTTTAAAATTGAAACTCGAGCCACCGTTAAATAATCAGGATACAACTCCTCCACAAGGTATTTTTTTTCATTATTCAATTGAATTCAAATTTTATATCTAATTCATCTTTAATTATGATACAGGATATACTCTCAACTTCAAACGTGAAAATGACGATTGGCAAACAATAGATTTATCTCCAGATTCAAATACATTTACATTAGAAGACTTAAAATGTGGTTCTATGTATCACCTTTATATCACAGCTCATAACCGAGTGGGAGAAGGTAACCCAAGCAGTATCATCATTGCTTCTACAAAAGGAGGAGGTGATCATAATTTTTTTTATGTAGATATTCTTCTTTGAGATCAATTACAAATTTAAATCGATTTTCAGCTCCGAAAGTACCTTTAGAAAATGACTTCCTGTTGACCAATTCTTCGACATTACGTATGAGTATGTTCACTTGGGAAGATCATGGCTGTCCAATATTACAATTCGTTGTCGAGTATAAACAACTAGGATCAGCTCACTGGATCCGAATAGATAATCAAAACAACGTAGATACTATGTTTATCACAGATTTGATTCCGGCTACGTGGTATCAGTTGAAAGTGTCCGCTTCCAATAAAGCTGGAATCACTTTAGCAAATTATAATTTTGCAACCACCACTATTAATGGAGGTTTGATGGATCATTGAACTTTATTTTTATTCCTATAAATAAAAAAATCAACGTTTATTTGTATTTTTCAGCACGTATTGCAGCTCCTTCTAACTATCCAGACGATGGCATTTATTCAGATGATAACATGACAGATTCTATCGTATTACTTATATTATGTGTAGTAATCACAATTGCAGCTATAATAATGGCTTATTTACTACTTAAAAAACGCAGGTATTTAGAAATAACATTTAACTGCAACACAGTATATCAGAAAATAAAATTAATAAATTCAAACAATTTCTAAGACAAGAGCTAAGAAGGGACGATAAATCAGAAGACGATAACTGCCGCAATTGTCAACAAGTATACTCTGCTTTACCAATGAAACCAAATGGAAAAATTATAGACGACACATCAGGTACAGATATTTGATTTGATCAAATGTGTGTAATTTTAAACACTCTCTTTACAATATTTCTATATTCTAGAAATGTATGAAATCAGTCCATATGCAACATTTAGTGTAGGCGCTGGACCACAGCCTTCGAGATCAGTGACAGCTGCAACTTTAGATTATACATTACAATTTAGAACATTTGGTCATTCAGAAAATGAAGGATTAAATCCTCCTCCACCACCACCTTGTGTAGGATATCCTAATCGTCCTGCACGCTTTAGACAAAAACAGCGATGCTATCACTCAAATGATGGTAAATAATTAGCGTTCATTATTATATCTAAAATACTTGAGAATCCACAATTACCTGGCGTTTAAAATTATAAATGTTAAATATGCTCAATAAATCTTGGTTTATTTTAGAGGATACTACTATAAGTAAAGCTGAAACTGTGCGCCTAGCAAGAGGTACAGGTCCTGGTCGTCGAAGAACTGGAGGTCCAGTACCTTCACCTCCAGATACAGTGGATTCAGATTCTGAAGACAGCGGTAATACGGATCCTAGATGTAGCCACAGGCAACGTGCTGCTCGAGCACTACACCATGCTGGCAAATATGAAATTTGATTTAATACTTAATAAACATTTATGCTTATTAAGTTGAATCACGCTTATTTTTTCAGATTCAGAAATGTAGTAAAATCATCGTGTTCTTCAAATTAATTATTGAAAGACTGAAAGATAATAAACTGCCGAAGTTCATCCACATAAAATATCTGAAAATCGTAACGTCTGACATAAATATAGTATCAAAATAATCAAGTTGAAATTCATATCTGTTTTGTGAAATATAATTTTTTCTTTTAAACAATCATTTATACTTTTAATTACAAACAACATTATTTTCATTTTATGTAAATGAAAGTCATGTGTAAATTTCATTTGATATTATTTTGAAACAATTTTCATATCAAATCTGAATATATTAATATAACTGGTAGTTTCAAATTTACATTAAATTTGTCGTTAAGTATGAATATATTAAAAATATTTAAGTTACTTGACCGAAAAATGCAAATGTATATATAAAATTGTGTAATTTATATTCAAACAAGAAAAAATGTCATTGAATATTTGATTGCAAAAAAATTTTGAAAAAAAAATGCGTTTTACATATCTATCTAAGAATAAATGAATGAATGAATGGATGAATGGACACAAAAAAGAAAGAATGATCATGATTTTTGTACAAAAATTAAAAAAAATTATAATTTTAATAAAATCAACATTTATGAAATTGAAATTCGTGAAAATGAGGTGCTCCTTGAATATCAAAATTTTATTGAAACAAATTCAATTCTGCAATAGATACAATATTTATAAAATATCATATTTATACATAGAGAACAATTAAATGTATGGAAACCGTTTCAAAAACAATATAATTGTTTTAATATGAATATTATATGTTGATCGAAATGTAAAAAATAAATAAATAAAAAATACAAAAATGATTACAGATATTTCAATTATGTGATAATTAGCAAGAACTTGTTTTAGTTTACTATGTTTTTAGATAATTAAAATGAAACTAAAATAATGACAGTAATATCTTTTTTATTAAGTTATTAATGTAGGTAACAGTAGCATAGATTTATGATTTTTTTTGATAAACTTATGTAATATTGCACAACATATCATATTTTGAAAATACATTTTTCTACTGAATAAATGAAATTGATAATAGAATATTGATAAAATTAATAATACAAAATAAATTAAGTACAAAAATATTAAATAGATATCCAGTTGGAATGCAAACAATACCAGTTACATTCTAAATTCTGCAAATTAAATATTTGTTTGAATCCATTGTACAAGAATTAAATAATAGAAGATTTAGTGTATTCTCGATTATCTGAAGTAACGCTACGGAAGGACACAGATAATCCAAACTAGCAATGTTCATTTGGTTTAAAAATATAATATGCTTTTCATGTATACGTATTCTGCTATTCCGTATGAATCCTTTTGCAAAACTGATTAGAAAATCCAAAAAGGAAGGTGCAACTAGTGTCGCGCCCCTCGCTACACCAGTTGCAATTGAATATGCATGTGCATTTGTCCGAATGGAGAATAATTTTGTACCAGTTTGGATTTATAATTAAAGACGCCCACACCAGAGCCATCTCTTACCCGAACAACTTGGCCTGAATAACCAAGCATGCCCTATCAAGAAGAAAAGTACTATATTTCATTTAGCATACTTCAATATGTTAATAATTTGTTTAACAGAGAAAATCTGGTAAAAAATATTAAATCGGTTGCATGTACCTTCGTTCAACCCTTGGTAAAGGTGAATACATACTCATATAGAAAACCAAATGGATTAAAGATGCATATTGCTCATATTCATACTATTACATCTTTATTCGAATTTTTTATTACAAAAAAAAGATTTTATTTTTCATGCATGGACAATTTGCACCCAGATAATCGGGAGTACACTGTATAATCAAAATAAAATACCTTTTGTAAATAGTATAAAAACTTTTCGTCACCTCACATAATGTGTTTTATTAAAACTATCACGATTTTTTAACAATCAAAAATAACTACTGGAGTATACTTTAAAGGAATTTATCACAAAAATCAGGTCTTGTCATTTAACCCTTATGTTAATACCTGGCCACCTATGTATCTAGTCAGACTTTGAAGCTAAAAATTTTTATATACCCGTTGAAATATCTGCAAATACGGCCAGTTATTTGTTATTTGGATCATTCTTTATGGATTGCCATATTTATTTATAAAAACTGTGAAAAAAATCATCGAACATAAGGGGATTGAAGTCAACTACACCCGTGTTACGAATTTCGAAATTAATATTTTGAAATATCAATCAGATATAGTAAAAAATATAAAATAATTAATTACTATTATACAATAATAATAATTAATTATTTTATATTTTTTACTATATCTGATTGATATTTCAAAATTTTAATTTCGAAATTCGTTACACGGGTGTAGTTGACTTCAATCTAGTAGGGCGTTCCATACCTTCGTTTGGCAAACCGCATCGAATGCTTTTTCATAATCTACAAAACTGAAGCACAGCAGAGTACGATATTCGTTAGCACGTTCGATTATTTCATTGATGGTCTGTAAATGGTCCATTGTGCTGTAATTATTGCGAAAGCCTGCTTGTTCAGGCGGCTGATTGAAATCTAGATCTTTGTTGATCCTTTCCGCGATTATTTTTGTAAAAGTTTTGTAAATTATCGAGAATAAGCTTATTGGACGAGTTTTTGATATCGTCTGTATATTGCCTTTTTTGAAAATCAAAATAATAGATGCTTTATTCCATGCGGCTGTGATGTTTTGTTCGCGGATGCATTTTGAGAATAGTTTGGCTGGAATACTAAAGAGAGGACGGCCTCTGCATTTCATCAAATCTATTGGTATACAATCGTCTCCCGGAAGTTTACTATTTTTTGACGATGTGATCGCTTTTTCGACTTCGCTAGTTAAAACATCTGGTATGTTAGATGTTGTTCCTAGACAATATTGAGTATTGTTTTTATCCACGGAGTTGTCTTTGTATAGTTCTGTGTAAAAGTTACAAACGGTCTTTAGAATTATGCCCCTTTCGCGAATTAGAGTGCCATTTTTCGATTATATGGCTAGCATTTGATTTCTCCCTAATGTAAGATGTTGTTTACATTTTTTCATAGATAGATTTCTCTCTACGGTTAACTTAACGGTATTTACGTTGAACTCTCTCACGTCGCGAGTAATTTTTTTCTTAATTAGTTTGCTTATTATAACGTATTTTGCTTTATTATTTATCCGATTTAGTTTTCTTTTTATTTTAATAAGTTTTTTCGTTCCCATTGTGATTTTACTACAATTTTTGGTTTCGGATGGACCGCCTACTTCTGTCCCGGTTATGTTGAGAATGTTTTTGATCTCGTTATCGAGCTCGTCGAGTCCCAAATCCTTATCTAGGCTATCAAATTTGTTTTATATTTTTAATTCGAATTCATTTTTATTGTTAGTTACATTCGCGAGATTTATTTTATTATTTTTAGATTTACTGGTATGATTTGTTAGTTTATTAAAGTTTTAAGCTTCATTTTGAGTTTTATTTTAAGTCTACATTAAAATTCAATTAGAACAGTCTAAACTTTAGACTGTTCTAATTGAATTTTAATGGAGATTTTTGCCCGCACTAAGCGATGGTCGCTACCTATATCAACTTTACTGATGACAGAAACGTCTTTTACAATATTATTGACGTTAGTGAGTATAAAATCTATTTCGTTTCTGTCTCCCTTTGGACTTTCCCAAGTCCATTTATATTCCGGGCTTTTATAGAAGGAGTTCATAATGTTTAAGTTGTTAAATTCTATAAGTCTGTTCCTGCGATCGTTTCTTTGCCCGTACCCAAATTTCCCCATTGATTTTTCCGAATCGATTTTTTTCCCTACTTTAGCATAAAAATCGCCCATTATGATTTTAAAATGGTGTCTACTGTCGTTCAGAGCGCTTTGTAATAGTGCGTAAAGGTCTTCTACATTTTCGTCCGGGTGATTTGACGTAGGCGCATATATTTGGAAGATTTGACATGTGTATTTTTCCGAGATTTTGAGAGTTACGTAGCAGATTCGATAGGAAACGCCATTGATTTCCAAGACATATTTTATTATGTTTTTATTTAATAGAAAGCTGACACCCCCTTGACTCCCGTTATCTGTACCGCGCCAGTAGACAATTTCCGCTTTTAAGGATAACCTGATTTTCTTTTTTGCGTCGGACTTCTCCCAAACCTATAAGATCCCATTTAAAATTTGTCAGTTCATGTTCTAAGAGTAGTACACTAGCTTTCAAAGATAGTGTTCTCACATTGTATGTACATATATTTAACATCTTCTGGCTGCCGATACATTCGTTCCTCGCCATTCTTTTTTTTTTTTTTATATACTTATCTTCGCTCGAATTTATCAATTCAAAACGAATTTTACATAGTTATAGCATGAAATAAATTCAGAAATAATCATTTACTATAATGATAAAATGCATTTGTATGCGCCATGGGAATTTCTGTGAATTGTCACAGGTACGTTTAAATGTCTTTTACCGGTAAAGAAGAAACGTCTTTTATAATAAAGAAAAACCCACTTCTTTCGATACAGCTAACAAACGATAGTAAAAAATAGGCATTTTACACCAAAAAATACTACTTATTACAAAAATTTGCTAGGTGAATACACGAGTGGCCACACTATTCATATTCTGGAGTAACACTGGGTATTACATAAGGGTTACACATTCACAATATAACAAATAGATAATATAATTTACAAACGATTGAACTATATTATTTTTCATAATACTGAATTATTGAAAATTTTAATTTTCTAAAAAGTGACTTAAAATATTATTTAAAATTGAATATATGTGTAAATATACACAAGAAACAAGACAAAATTAATTATTCAATAACGTTTGGTGTCGAAAATTCAATTCACAGAAATAAAATTCAAATCTCACCATAAAAAATCAGATTTCAGAGCTGACTGTAAAATTTTTCTGTCCGAAGAATCGATCATCACATCTCCACTCGATAAGGAATTCGATTTACACAATGCAAACATTTTTAGAACTTCCACCTTAGAGATTTTTTTCTTAATGAAAGTATACCACGTATACGCAATCCAAGCAAGATTTGCGATACTTCAGGTTTGACAGAACCTTTTATTTTCATGTGCTGTTTTCTCGTGTCTATTACGGTGATCAGTTCTTCCAAATTTAACACCACAATATTTACATTCATGCTTTTTCTCTTTAGTGTGAGATTTCATATGAGTCGATAATGCCCTAAAATATAACATGATTAAAATACTATTTTAACCAGATGATATAATTCATTTTAACTTACCCAGCCGTAAAGAACTTCTTTTCACATACGGTACATTTAATATTTTTAATTCCGGTGTGTCTTAATATATGCACTTTCAAGGAACCTCTCAAAGAAAAGCGTTTACCACATTCGTTACATTCATAATTTTTTTCTTTCGTGTGTGTTCTTTAAATGGAAAAAAATTGGTTAAAATCTAAATTTTATTTATATAAATAGTTAATAGTTAATATCAACATACGTCAAATGTGAATCTAATTGATTATCCGAGAAGAATGCCTTTGAACAGTACTGACATATTTTAGAACGTTCTCGATCATGAACTCTTCTTCTGCAATAATTAAAATGTTTTTAAATACTTAATGATTATAAATTAGAATATTATATTAAAATATGAACAAACTTGTGGCTATCACAAAGGAAATTTGTGCGAAATGCTTTGCCACAAATCGGGCAAGCATAAGGTTTTTCCTTAGTATGAGTAGTCATATGAAATTTGAGCTCTCCCGGTCTAGTGAATTTCAAATTACAAAGTAAACACGGGATATTTCTAGGTATATTCCCGTGAACATATCTTCTATGGTCTCTCCCTCTTTTATAATCTGCAAAAGAATACAAATAAAATATTTAATACCGTAAAAATTCAATCGAATTACAAAGATTCAGTGTTTTATTTACACTTTTTGCAGAGTTCACAATAATATAATAATCCTAAATGATCAATGTTAATATGCTTTTTAAGACCGGGACTTGTGCTGAATACTTTAGGACAACGTTCACACTTGAAACGTTTTTCTGTCATCATATGTCGACGTCTATGAATCTGTAAATTTTTCACTTCTTTACCGCATAAATCACAAACTGAAGACGAATCTGACTTTGATTTTGAAACTCTGCCGACTTTCTCTTGTTTTGCTTCACTAATAGGTTTATCCGCTAAAAACAAAACCAATTGATTGGGATGCAAAATCAATGATAAAAGTAACTATAATATTATTACGAATACCTTTAACTGGAATGTTGATGATTGTGGCGACGGGCAAGTTGATAAATGTGTTTAAAGGTTTCGAATCTGAACTGTCTTCGTCTTTTATATTGAATTTATTATCGTTTTCCAATGAATCAAATTTCCATTCGGCGAGTGCATTTCCCGATTCAACTTTATCAGTTGATGCATAATCAAAATCGGCATTGTGATAATTGTCATCATCGGACATTTCTTTTTTTATGTTATCGTCGTCGTTTACATTTTCTACTTTTATCTCTACGGCCATATCTGTGCCGTTTTCTTTCATCGAATTCATAAGTATTGAATGTGACTTTTTCGCTAATAATTTTAATTTATAAGCTGATGAAATTACACGATTACATTTTTGACACAACTTATTCGGCAAGCCGTCATTCTGCACAATCTGAAACGAAAATTAACAAGTAATAAGTTATTGAATGCGAAATTATTTAAAAAAAAAACTAAAGTCAGAGGAAGTACAGGTGTCTCTTGTTTAAAACAGAATTTCATCAAAAAAAAATTCTTTTTCGATGAAACAAAAACTGTGTCAAAGCGAAACCATGATAAATGATGAATACCTGTAGTTCATTATTCAAGGATTACAATTTCATTTAAAAACTTAATAACTTTTAGGATACATTTTAACTGTGCCTAAAACTTAAGCTTGAGTTTTATTTTATTTTATTTTTTTTAACAATTTATTGTTTAGATTAACTATAACAGTTTATAGAAGAGAAAATTGAATCTAAGCAGAATAATTATGGTGTAATTGTGAAACAATACCGAAATCCCAAGAACGTGCCGCATCATAGTTCTTGTGTGACCAGAAATGATCACGTTTGCGTCTTCGGACAAGCAAACGCGACACACAAGCATCTTGATAAAATTCTAGAAAACGAATGGAATGTTCGTGTTCTCGTTCTTGGCTACATTCACTCTAAAATCACAAAATAAACAGCAAATAGTAAATCAACAACAATGCATCTGTCAAACTCGAGACAGGCTCAAAAAGAAAGACAGCGTTCCAGTTCAGGGTGGCCACTTCGAAACTCAAATGTTCATTACAATTTTTCAAATTTTATTTTGGTGACCAGACGTTTGCCCAAATGACGTAAGCGCACGGGATGCAGGCACATGCGACTCAAGCGCATACGACACATGCGTAAAAATTTTCGAAATTTTCAAATTATAGTGAGAAACGTTTCACCTTCCCTGTGCTGTTGGGGGTATAAGCAATACCCCATGTTCACAATTTTCTCGATAACTCGGTAATTACTGGAACTATTCAATCCATAATTTATGTAATCCTCAATCAAAAGATATAGAACATACTGTAATTTTTTGAGAAATATACAATCATTGAAGCCTTCGAAGTTCAAGAAACAATGTTTCACTCATCTTTCGGTAATATTTTCTCGCATTTCTCACCAAATCTAACCCAACCTGTAGTTGGATGATGAATAAATTGGCAGGAATGTAACTCAACTTTCGGAAACATTTTCTCGAATTTAACAATAAACCTAACCCAACCCGTCGTTGTATAATGAATAAATTCGCGTAAACCTAACCCAACTTTCGGAAACATTTTCTCGAATTTATCACCAAACCTAACCCAACCCGTCGTTGTACGATGAATAAATTTGCATGAACCTAACCTGAATCTCGACAATATTTTTGCGAATTTCTCACCTCACCTAACCCAACCTGTCGTATGATGAATAAATATGATAATAGCGGAACTATCTTTTTTTTTGTTGTTACTGGCAACTTAGCTGCGCGAAATGCTTATTGTGCTATTTGTGCCGTACAAACTGACACTAATGGTGGGCCGAATATTGGTACACATTTGCTGACAATATTGGCAGCACAACATTTTTTATTTTGCCAGTTTTCCACCGCACAGAAAACACTCGTTCCGTCTACGTTTGAAAGTCGTGCTTAATAATCGAGATAACTCCATAGTGACAATTGACAGTTATTGACGTCTACATTGACATCAACCAATGCTTCTCTCTACTGTATTTCTGCTGTTTTATTCTTCGACCTGCGACCTTCGACATCCTCATGGACTCTACCATCAAGCTTGAGAATCTCGATAATTTCACTTTATCACAAAGACGTATGTAGTATTTACTATTCAAATTGAAACACTCTAATTGTAAGTTCATAAAGACCGTAAAATTTAAATAACCTACACTCCTATTTTATTTTGTATTTTTTGTCCTTTATTTTGATGACATAAATCGTAATTATATAAATAATCCTTTTCAGATATAACCATGATAGATGTACCGTTGTACGAATCTGATGATAGCGATAAAGAAAGTTCGAAATCGCATATTAAAAGAAAACGAGAAACGAAGAGCTGGACATTTGTATGTTGCTTCAACAACGAAGAAGATGCTTTAGCATTTATCGATCAAGAGAATTGTTGGTCTCTTAAAAATACCAACAATACACGAGAAGGTAAAATAAAATACTTCAGGTGCAATAACGTAAAAAGTCGTGGAAGACAATGCGATAGTGCCTTAAAACTGATTTACGACTCGTACACAACAGACATCATTATGCATAGAAGTAAATCAGATCATAATTGTGACACCATTGACTCGAAATCAGGAATTGGACTTTCAATGCAAATAAAAACTGATATCGAAATGTACTCCAACATGAAGTTGAAACCCAAATCAGTATTAGAACAGTTAAAAGAAAAATACCCTGACCATCCAATAAATATTACTCAAGTGAAAAATCACATGGCTCAACATAAAAGGTCTGTATATGGATCCTCCTAGATCAGTATTGATGAGTTGGAAAAATGGCTCATTGTCAATTCTACCATTCCTTCTGATGATAACCAAACAAGATCATAAATCATATGACGGATGATAGCGAGGATGAAATATTTCAGTTTATGGCATCGAGCAAAAATCTTTTGAAGCTTGCCATACAGGATGACCTTATTATACATGTTGATGCCACTTGTAAGTTAATTTGGCAGGGGTTTCCTGTTCTGGTGGTGGGCACATCAGATTGTGATAAAGTATTCCATATCATTGCGGTAGCAATGTGCAGTAATGAACAAACTGCTAATTTTGAATTTGTATTTCAAAATCTGAATATTTGTATAAAAAAATTGTTCAGCTTCGACTTAAATCCAAAACTTTTGGTCGCTGATGCTTCACATAGCATTAACCCTTTTGCTGTGGAAAAAATTCCGCAAGTTATTGCCATAACTGCGGAAGCTTTTTTATACGTGTTGATTAAAACGACGTAATAAGTTTAAAAATCTATAACTTCACGAAATATTTTCGGGTTTTATGAATTCTTTTTGTGTCTTGTTGTTAAATAATCAAAATTTTAAATTAAAATGTAAATAAAAGATGTATGGTTTCATTTACAATATAACTTTATTACAAAAAATATTTTTTAACATGCATGCTTATGGGCACAAATTCCATGTAATCCCCTTTTACAACGACTACAAATTAGATGGGATCGTTTGATACCAGTATTTTTGCTACTACAAACAACACATCGTCGCAATTTTTTGCCATTTAATTTTTCTAAAGTAAATTTTCCAAAAGAGAATGATGAGTTCTTCACATCCTTTTGTGTTAACCATTGCGTCTCAATATCTTCAATGATGTTTGAAGTAAATAAAATTCTAGACATTGGTTTATCCGTTGTATTATGCGAATACAATATATAAGAATTTAATACCATTCTTCCAAATATATTGAACACTACTTTTTTCCAATATTTCAAGCTTCTTCGTTCATCCAAATAAACATAAAGCATTTTGTCAGATTCATTAACGCCATCCATAAATTTATTATAATCTTGAATCATGGAAGGTTCTTCTTTCACAGATTTATAATTTCCGTTTATTTTTTTCACTGTAACATTTTCGTTCGTAGCATTCGTCGAGATGAGATGGACTGGATAATTTTTACTTTTTTTGTCCCTAAAAGAACACAACAAAACGTCACCTGCAGAATAATATTTTGGCTCTCCAACAATTATTTTTGTTGCGATTTTCGGAACCTCTTTTCTGTTTTGTCTTATTGTTCCGGTCAAATAAGTAGATTGGTGTAGCAATGACTTTGCTAACTTCACACTTGTGAAAAAGTTGTCTACAAATAAATGATAACCTTTGTTCAGGTAATTTCCAATTTTTAACAACTCTTGAACTACTACAAATCCAAGTCCATTTTCTTTGATTGTTTCCTTATTTGGTGTTTTTGCACCATGATAACAAGTTAACGCCAAACAGTATTTTGATACGGCGTCACAAAGCATCCAAAATTTGTGATGTTTTTTGTTAGGGAGATATTGTTTGATGGAAGATCGGCAATTGGTTCCTAAAAGTGATTCATCTATACTAATCTGTTGATGTGGAATGTAATGTTGACGAAAAATATTATTTGCGTGTTCTACTAGTGGGTCATATCTAGCGCAGGGATTGTAATTTTGACTTGTAGGCGGTGCTAATGTATCATTATCGACAAGATGAAAAAACTGCAACAAAAGTAAAAAGCGGTCTCGTGAAAACATTTTGCTAAACCATGGAATTGATCTTGAATTCGTTGACCAGTAGGAATATATTGTGGCGCGCCTGGTAATTCCCATTTCCAATATGACTCCGATGAAAGCTTGTATTTCACGTATGTTTGTAGCTTTCCAGTCTTGTGTTCTCGATCTCGGTTTCAAATTTGCATTGTTGAGATATTGTTGTGCATACCGATTTGTTTCTTTAACTATCAGTTCAAGAAGATCCTTCGTAAAAAATAAGTTAAAATAGGCAATGGGCTTTGAATCCGGTGGAGGAAGATGCCGCGGCCCAGGATTTTCATAAAAGTTATTTCCTTTCACAAATTGTTTATTTGGCGGAATTTTTTTAAAAATGTCGTTATTATTCAAAACTTGTAAACTGTCGTCGGATGAAGAACTCACAACTCTTGGTCTTTTACGACAAATTCGGGAAATATCACTTCCACTATCGCTATCTAAATCGCTCACATTTACAGAGTCAGTGTCACTTGTAAAGTCACTTTCCATAATTATTGAATTAATAAAAAAAAAAAATTAAATTTATCAAAGAATATATTGTCAATGACAGTTTGACAATGTTTGCATGGTACTACAGAAAGTCGGATGCACACTTGACAGGTCTATGCAGGCGCTATAGTGACGCTCCGCAGTTTTGACAGGGGTTGCCAGAGTAAACGGTTAAAAATGGATTTGAAAGTGTATTTCATGCAAATACTGTTATTAGAATGTGTTGGGCACACATGAAAAGAGCCATTCATAAAAAGGCACTTATATCAATAAAATTAATGTCAACAAAATCTTAACCGATAAAGATTCTATACAAATAAGCGAAAATACAAATACATTTAAAAAAGTTTATGAGCTGTTTCTTAAAAAATGGGAAAATGAACCGACATTGTTGAATTATGTACATACCGAATGGAATGTAAATTGGTACGAAGGAACTTGTTCAGGAACTTACAGTACCAATAATGGTCTCGAGTCTACTAATCGGGTAATAAAAGATTAATTCACATTTAGAAAGAGGCTACCACTCTCTCGATTTTGATACTTACTAATAAAAATGGTAGAATCGTATTCGAAGAAATATGGAAACGATTTCCAATTTTCCAAGACAGTAAATATAAATTTAAAACCATGAACGAGTGCATATACATGGGCTTGTATGGACAAAAAAAAATTTAATTTATAACTGATGGTGCTAAGAAAATATCTCTCATTCCTAGTGATAAATACAATGAAGTAAGCCAAAACAACTTACAATTAGAAGAAATAGAAAATAACTTTGATGAATACATAAAAAAGAAGAGAGTAGCTATTACTATTTAACCCTACCTGTGGATAACGATAAATGGAAAGATGGAGAATTTACTTGTCTGTTTTTTTTATTATTATATGTGTAAACATCTTTTAGGTATTGCAATAAGATGTAAATTAGTTCATCCACCTCAAGAAGCAAAAAATTTGAAAATTGGAGTGAAACGAGTGTGGACGGCCATTAAAAGCCAAAAATGCATTGATTCAATAAAAAAAAATTCTTGTATAAATTCTGTTATATCTTCGACATGTTTAATCATGTGCATAGTATTTTTGTGTAAATTTAATTATAGTTTTCTTTTTGTATGTAACAACATTTATATAAAAATTTGTACTTTTCCATTACTTTGATCTAACTTTTTCTGCAAATTTAATATTCTCTGTTATATCTTTAGCATGTTTAGTCATAAGCATATTATTTTTGTGTTAAATTAATTAATGGTTTTCTTTTTGTATGTAACATTTACATAAAAATTTGGGCTTTCCATTATTGTAATCAAACTTTTTCTGTAAATTTTGTTTTCAAAAAGTATAATACATAGATAATAAGCCTGTGTAAAATAGTTTTTTTTAATTTTTTGTGTGACTAAAAATTTAAATACAAATTTGCATCATTAAACAGTTTAATGACAAAGATCCAATTACTTTTTTGACACAGTATAAAAATAGAAAAATAAGTATTATGCCATAATGATAAGATCCAGAGCAAGCCAGTATACAATTATAGTTATTAAATGAAAATTTACGTTTTTTTGATAATCACCAAATGCGAAACAACATCAATTCCATTTACTTATTACATATTTTTTAAGAAGTATGTTTGGACAAAGTTTCATCAAATTTTTATAGTCAACATATTTTATATGTAGTCTCTGGAACATATTCCCCATGTAAAAAGAGTGTATTCTTAGAATTTATAAATGAAGGACGCTATAATTTATTGTAATTGTTTTTTTAATACATTCACACATTTTTCTAACAAAAGTGAAATAGAAATGAAAGACAAAAGATGCATTTATAAAACATTTATTTAACAACAAACGACACAATTACAATGTCACATGTCATCTCGCCAAAAACCCAATCTTGGACGGATCCATCTCTCCTCGGAACTCCGGACAAAGCAGCATTCTTTTATCCCGCCTTCCGAATCAACGGACAATCATTTGAAGCATACAATTACCAAATTAATATGTGCTTATTCAACCACCACAGGTAATGCTGTGGAAAAAACAAAAACTTGAATTATCGTGGCATTAAATTATCGATCCGAATACTCACAAAAGATTATTCGTGAGCGAGGACCGACAGACAATATATTATGTGAAATAACATTAAAAAAAAATGATATGTAAATAGTATATATGCATTTTAGACGCACTGAACACGCTCATACGTTATACATATTGCTTTAGAAGCATACGGACGCAGTGTTCGCTGTTTACTAGCGCGTAAACGATCTTTTCAAAGACGTCGCATCAGTGATGTTCGCAAGAATGCTTTTTGAAACAGTAAGTATGAGCAGAAAGGAGTAGTGAGTTGCATCGAGCATGCACTAACAGTTTCCCGACCGTTATCTAACAATATAAACATGAGACGCCCAGGAATATGACATATCGCAACTAAAACACTTGTCGAGACATAGCAGTGTCTGGGCTACTTACGATTTTTTGGCTTTCAGTAAAGATACGTTCTTGCATGGACGTCGGTTAAATGCAACGCATCCGTAAACGCAACCGTCGCTGCCGCATGCCGATTAACGTCGCTTCCGTATTTAATCAGCTCATCGTCTTCGTGTCTCGCACGGCCGTCCGTTAAAGTGCGATGACAATGCTAACCGCATCCGTGTCACTTTTGTTTAAAACAAAGTTTTCCAACACTGAAATTATCTCAAATATCATATGAACTCTGACCGTGAAAAGGACCAGTCAAATCCTTTTTTCGTCAATACTTACTCTTTTTATGCGCTCAAATACTCTATACAAAAGAGGTAAGTATAATCCCATTTTGAAATTTATTAATTTATTGAACCCCAAGTGAAAAAATATGGCTTTTTGTTCCTAATTTAAGCTTTTTATTAATTTGACTTGTTACAATTTGAATTGATTCATGGAAAATTACCTCGTTCAAACTTTTTCTATTGAATACGAATTTGATTTTAAAGATTCGTGTGTCTGTATTGCTAAATACCGGTATTCACATGTGCAACAATAATTATATGAGGAGTTTGGAAATATAAATAAATAAGAATTCCTCTTGAGTTGTTTTTGATATAATTTTTAATGTCATAAGCCAATTACAAATTCTTGGTTTTTGCTTTTCAAACTATCATTCAATTATTTAAAGGAAATAAAAACCAGGCAGGATAAATCAAAACAAAATTTTTGGAGATTTAGTTTAATATTGTCAAACATTATTAAATGTGATACGTGTTGTATTTGAATTCATTAGATTTTGTATTAAAAATAGAAAAAAAACTAATCCGTCAGCAACTTGCGCCGACGTCATCAATTCCCAATAAAGGACGAATATTTAATATGAAAATCTCTTTATCTCCGTAGATCACAAATCAGAATACAAACGTTGATTGTAAATCAAGGAAGCCTTTACACCGATACAAAGTTAAAAAAAAAAAAAAAAACGGTGTAAAACATACAAATTAACGTTAAAAGGAAACAATAAGATTTTACACAATATTTTATGACTCTGAGCTAAAAACTAAATGTACGCACTGTACTCTATTACATACTAAAATTATTCCTATATATATATATATATATTTATGCATATATATCGGTGATTATATAAACAGACAGGACGTTCTAATTGATTAAACATCTCTTCAATTCAACCTGATGCCGAAAAATGTTCCATCGCACTAATCTCTTGGATAACGTTGTCAGATTGTTAACCGTTTTGGACGCACTTAACTATGCGAGATTTTGATGATATCGTCGTAGAATTAGTATCTGCGCGGACCCATGCCCATGTCTCTACCGCCGCGGGGTCCGCTGCCGCCAACGCTAAACACAAACCACCAAAACAAACCGTTGCAATATAACATTTTCATGCATAGCCTCACACTTGACGCGTCAATTGTGGGGCTATTTCATATTATCTAGTGACATAAAAAAAAAAAATTCAACAGAACAGCTATTAGACTACAGAACAGGTGAGTTTTTTTTAATATAAAATTGTCATTAAACGCAATTGGAAAAAAAAAATAAACGATACGGCCACTCTTCTATTTATGTCTTTCGATACGTTTCTTCTATTTTTGTGTCTTTCGATACGTTAATTGTTCAAGTACGTGAAAATAAAAGCATCGGAAATGTGAAGCGTAGACGAAGAACGAATGTGTGGTGACGTTTCGCAATCGATACTTTTTTGTATGTGTGAGAATTCGACGACGAAGGACGTGGTGACGCATCTTTTCTGTTTGCGCCGACGTAAATCGGAGAGTGGCCATATTTTCGGGTCAAATTTAACGTTTACGATGATTTTAAACGACTCGAAGTGAACTCGATCTTTCGTTGGAGAGAAAACATATTGGAAACGATTCGATTGAAAAAGTATATATATGCATATATCGCTCACCGTCCTAAAGGAGGAAACTGCTGACTGTAAGGATCCCTGTCGCCGTAGCCACCGCCACCGTTTCTCCTGTTGAAAAAAGCAAAAGTTAGTATAATTTGTTGCAAGTGTTGAAATTTTTTGAACGTATCTCGTTTTTTAATCCGTATTTAAATATTAATACTGATCGTTTTTGTTATACGGTCTATATTTATACTAAGCAGTCAGCATCTGTTGTCAGTATTTTAGTGAAACACGTTTTATTGAGACTGCTAAATATTTTACAGGCAGAGTGTTTAATTACACAAATGTATATGTTTGCCAATTAATATTCTATTTATAACAATCAATTCGATTGAATTTTGAATGAACACTCACAATACTATTACCTGCACTTAATTTAACCAGCATTGCTGACAGCTTAATAAAATAATACTGACATGAAAAATATTTAAACGCTGACCAAATATTGTGTTTCTATTTTAAATGAAACGAAATAGATAATGAAATTCTATGGAAAAATTAAACAAAACATCACATACAATGATAATTTTCTTTCAAGAACAAAATCGACATTAACAATTTTTTTTGATGGAGTTGTGTATTTATGTATAAAAAAATTTTGAGGTCAGATACAACGGAACGATTGCAAAATGTGAAAATACATTAGTAATTTATGTATTAAATTCTAGAAACACATTACGATAACGTTAAGGAATTGAACACGTCAACAGTTGTATGAATCATGCGTGACACAGATAAGAAAGTTTTATTTTTAATTTATTTAAATGTTAAAATCAATATTGTCTACTAGTTTAATCTTGTAAGATAAGGTATCTAGGATTGCGATTTGATAAAATCATCACAACAATGTATCTTATTAGCTCATTTTGCAAATATTTCAAAGCAAAATATAAAAAATTTGTCATATTTCAAATAAAAATCGTTTGTTTTTGAAAAGAAACACGTAAACGGGGGACCCATGTTAGTAGTATGTGTCGACAGAGAGATATTAGTAATTTGCATAGAGAGATATTAGTTAGTACACTACATGGTGAAATATTAATGACTCATCGGAGAAAGTGGAGGATATAAAATATGAATTGGCAAAAGAGGTGGGCGGGCAAGTAAAATTAGATATAATTTTCGGATAAAGACAGAATGCAGGAGAACGAAGTAGGTATAAATGAAAAGGATGAAAAGGAGTAAATTAAAAAACAGTAAAGTGAGTCCATAGAGCGCGACTCGCCGGCCGACCGTCAGACCAGTCTTGGTTGGCCGCCGAGTTTCGCCCGGCCGGAGTAGCTACGCTAATCAGCTAATCGCGGATCTCACATCTGCGGCGGCGACCTGCGGCTGAAGATGTCTCCGTTGCCCATCGGCGCCGGGCCCCTCGGCGCTCCGCGGTCGAACGACGGCATCGACATCGGGGGGCGCATCCCTCCGCCCCCTCCCCCGCGCCGGTCCATCATCATGTTGGGGCGGTCGTCGCCGAACATGCCCCCGCCCCTCCTCTCGTCCCCGAACATGCCGCAGCCGCGCCTGTCGTCGTTGGGGTATCCGCCCCTGCGGTCATCGCCGTAGCCGCCCCCGTAGCCCCCCATGAGGGCGAAGCCGCGCCTGTCTTCTCCCGAGAATCCAGGCCCTTGGGGTCCGGGAGGGGGGCCCCGAGGCGCTCGTCGTAGGGGGCGCGGCCCTGGCGGTCGTAGGGGGCGCCGTTGCGCGGGGGCCCATGGGTCCGGGGCCCATGGGGCCTGGGCGGCCGCCCATGTCCATGGGGGGGGGCGGTCGCGCATGTAGGGGAGTCGCGCACGGGGGGGGCCGCCGGGGCCGCGCATGGGGCCGCCAGCTCCGGAGGGGCCGCGTCGGGGCCAGAGGGGCCACGGGGCCGCCGCCGCCGCCGCCGCGCGCTCCGCCCCTCCCGCGCTCCTTGATGCGGCCGCGCTCGACGGTGATGACGCCGCCGTTGAAGGAGGTGTTGTTGAGCGCGTGGATGGCGTTCGAGGCCATCTCCTCGGACTGCATGTGCACGAAGCCGCACCGGTTCATCACGTCGCACTCGGTGACGACGCCGTACCTTTCGAACAGACGCCGCAGCTCCTCGGGCTTGGAGCCGAGCGGCAGGCTGCCGATGAACACTTTCGTTTGCTGAAAAGACGCCGTTGGTGAAAAATACGTTATTTTTGATAATTTGTATGGGGGGAGGATTAACTGAAGGGACGGTTCACTGAAAGATCACTCACCGGTACCATCATGATGAGGTGTTCGATAGGGGAGCACTAGGACAGACCTCGCGCGGACGCCGAGACGAAAATGGCCGCCGTCGCGTCGGTCGAGAGGAGGGGGGGGACGCGTCGGGTGTCCATTGAGCGATTACAAAAATTGTTGACGCTGAAAGTATGCGTACGGTTTATGTATGTGTACACCACGCTGCGGGGCTGCAGCCCTCCTTTATAATTTTTTTTTAAATTCCTATATTTGTTTGTATAGGTGTGTAAATGGGTTCCCAGAAGCTAACTCAAACGAGGCAAGCTCACAGGAAGCAAGCTCACATGAAGCAAGCTCACACGAAGCAACCTCACTTGCTTTCGAAAATTTTCGTATCATTTAACAAGAAATGTCACTTTGGTACTGACAAAATATTATGGACGTATACTATTACGTGTAACGTGAAATTCTTTTAAAACAAAAACGCATTTTGGTGCTTTCAGTTTCGTGTTAAACGTTTTTCACTTTGATTTGAAAATTTTCAAAAGGATGTGAGTTTGCTTCGTGTGAGCTCGCTTCGTTTGAGCTTGCTTCGTGTGAGCTCACTTTGTGTGAGCTTGCTTCCTGTGAGTTTACTTGGTGTGCGTTTGCTTCGTGTGAGTTAGCTTCTGGCCACCGCATTGGGAATATGCGGTGACCAGACATTCGCTCACACGATACGTTTTAGGGCAATCGGAGAACAACACGATTGTTAAATGATTCAATTAATGTTTACATTTTAATCATGCTTAACTACATGCGAAAACCGCAGTTTTCAGAAATGCATATTGTCAACATCGAGATGGTAGAGGGGGACGGTGTGATTTTAGCCAAAAGGCAAAGTTCAATTAATGGGGCGTGCCGACCGCTATATGGCCATAGCAATTAAAATGATGCATTCTATCAATTTATTTTCACAAATTCCTCGTAACTTCATAATGTATTCGCGACCGTCAATAACTGACTTTATCGTTGATTCTTTTAATTTAAAACATATGCATAGAATCTTTCTAAAATAAAACGTTCACAACCAACAATCGGGTGACTCAACGTAGAAATCGTTGAGAAGGAACAGAAAAATCAGAGGCATATTCTAAAAGAAAAATAAAGATCGTTACAGTAATATCGACATATATTTAATCATTGACTACATGCATTGAGATATATATATCACAGAATAATTTCATATGCACATAACAAACAAAAACATTTTACAAAAATTTATCAATAATAAATTGACATATAAAAAATTGAAAGAAACTATAAACATGATTCTTCTACCGTCTCCAGATAGACTTAAATAAGGCCATGCAACCGCTCGAGTCATAACACAATAATATATAATACGTTTAATTTTAAACATATGCATTGTACAGCATTTCAATGAGTAAAAAAAACAACACATTTAGAATTCATCGGGTGCACACACAATAAACAATTTAGTTACGATAAACAACAATATAAAAAACTGAGATTTCACAAATATAAATATGAATGCATAGTTATATCTCATCACCTTAAACTATATTAATCATAAAAATATATATCTTATATGTCAAACTATTCATTTTTTAGTCGTTCGATAAATTTAGCTTTCAGACTTTTACTCTATTAAAAGAAAATTAGACTATAATAGTAAAATTCATATACTTTTGTTTCATAAAATCACTCGCAGACCAAAAGATTCACTACTCAACATCGTACGAGTAAATCTAACGAAAGTACACAACGTTGAAAATAAGAAAATATCATTTAAAATATCGATTGAGCTACAAATGTGCATAAAATCTTCAATGCAAATCACACTGCTGAACGAGTCGCACTAATTCGTCAGCGTTAGGCCCACCATCTGAAACTTCATCGGATTCTGAAAACGATATATGAAAAGTTTATTTGAGTCATCAATATTATACAAAACTTTACACTTTAAAATTGATAACATGCACACCTTTATTATTTACTCTATCGAGAGCAGTAGTGAGATCCCACATTTGAGTCGCTCCAGAATAGTGACCTGTGAGTAACAGCCTTCTAGGTCTAAGGGCACCTTCACATTCCATCACCATAAAACAAGATACTGGTGAGCCATCAACTGAACGCACGACACAAACCCTTTTTATGAAACAAAATTGTTAAGATTTATTCTCATAATAAGATTTTTTATTTAATACTTTGAAAAAATTGTTTTAAATTATTGCAAACCTTTTTCCATTAGAAGCGAGCCTCACGTATAAAGTATCAATTTCAGGCACTACTTTCTGAACGAATATTTGTTCTTCGTCTTGTTCACCGTATGGTCCTGAAAAATTATTTTGTAAAATTTTGTTTTCGATTTGAGAAAAGTAAATAAATACAAAAGATTCTTACCGCAGTCGTTGGCTGAAATAACATTTAAATCGTTTGGTTCAAGAGCTAATACTTTAAAAGAAGCTTCAGGTGTTGTTCCGGGTTGTGTGGAAATCATTCCTCTGAATCTTGTGACTTTCCATGATCTCACATGATTATATTCACTGCATACGGAAACTAAATATTTTTCTGACAAAGAAACCTAAACCAATATTAAAAATAATATTATAATACTCAAAATGTGAAGAATAAAAATGGTTTAAATATAATTTTACTTTAGTAATGGGACTTTGATGAACGGTAAATGTCTGGAAAAGTTGTGGGCCGTGTCCAACAGTTTCAGGATGCTGAACAATGACTCGAACCGAGCCTCCTCTTGTTCCATAAGCAATTTCTATCCAATTGCCACATAAACCTGAGATAAATATATGAAAAAGTTTAGTTACAATACCCAAATTAATACGAAAATATTTTATTGTTAAACATACTAGTTTTGGGCGTAAGATACACTGATATTGCAGTTATAGGCTCATGATTAGGATCTCTATATAGTTGAGTTACTAATAAATCATTATCTTTCATTCTAAGAGGAAACTTTTGCATATCTATTAAATAATTAAATAAATTTCGTCAATAAATATCATTAATATAATTAAAATCAAATATAGAACCATCAATTTAAAAAACCTATATAATTTATGGCCCCGTTTACAGTTCCGAGCAATAAAAATGACCCAGCAGTATCGAAAGACGTGAGAGGTGCAATATCTTGGACTTGCCAATGCTGAGTTGATGTGTGCCAGACTCCAGCTTTTCCTCCAGATGATACATTTGGACCACTACTAGAACTACCGTAACTCGAAAGTGCCACTAATTGTGGACCTATGAATAATAAATGTTCCACTCTTACCCCTAAATTAAATGTGCCTGAAATTAAAGTAAATACACTCATTGAAATAAACCTACATATCGAATAGAAAAAAGTATGATAAAAAAATTGTTATTTACCAACTAAATTTCTCCTTACAGGTTCTATATGTGAAGCAATAGCCCATAACTTTATCAATGGTCCGCATGCGATGCCTAACATAACTTCACCCCCACCGACTTTTGCATTAATTGCGACTCTTTCTATCGCCGCTTCTTGCACGGGTAATTGAAAAACAACGCACCATCCACAAGTATCTGTGAGTCTAGAAATGTTTATATTGTTAAAAACAAATACTATGATTTGCTACCCTTTTATCGACATACCTATAGCCAACAACTAAATGTGTATACGCAACTACAATCCAATTATGGTGCGCTTTGATTATTTGCACTCTCACATGGTCTGGCCACGTAGTTACTAAAATATTTTTATAAAATCATTAAATCGTATTTCTAAAATAAATTTCAGTGTAAAAAGCTTAATATTACCTTCTGATCTGATAGATGAAGGTTTTGAATGGTCTTGGGAACCGTTACGCAAATCCAACGATGCTGCTCTGGAATGTCCTCTGCCACATCTGAATTTTTGAAAAATTATAAAACTGTGAATTATAAAACCATGTATTGAACCGAAAAATAAACCTTATTTGATCTTGTGCAGAAACTCTTCCGATCAATCTGAGATCCAATGATGAATTTCTCGAATGAGTTCTTCCTATAGTAGAAATATCACCGTTGCTGTTACTTAAATTATTGTTACGATTGCCAGATTTGTTAAGAGATCTGTTGCTATTTGAATTTGAACACAATATATTGCCTAAAATGTGAGAAATTTATTTAAGAAATCAATATTTGGAAATGTAATAATTTGGACAAAAGATAAATACTAGAAGGTGGTAAGTATCCATAAAATAAAACGTCTCCACATGAAGAATGAGTGGCTTCATCACATAAAGCGAGTCTGCGGCTAAGAGGAGTAATTCCAAAATAATCTGCTTCGTGTCTCAACGCTCTTATGTTGACATTTTTCAAATCTATGTCTTTGGTTCGTAAATAATTTAAAATAACAGCAAACATTTTAGGATCTCTATCTATGAATATTGCTCCGGTTTTGTCTAATAAACTTGGTATTCTTTCACCCAGCAACGCAGTGAAAAACGTGTCAGGTACAGCCATGAGTGTCTGGCGTGATGTTGAAAATCTATAACAATCAAACAGTATACAATGAATAATCCAGTAATTTGAGTTTATAATTCAATTAATAATCAATTACAATTTTATGATCGATGTGCATATGAATAATCAAACTAAACGGTAATAATTATTATTGACCATTTTCATCGATTTCAAAAGTAGAAGGGTGAAAATAAAACTGAAGGATTGATGTGATAATCAATATTTTGATAAATTGATCATTTTTTATGTTGTAATCTTAAAAAAGTGTATTGGTTTTATCCCACAATTAACCAGAATGGTGGTTTTAAAATTTGGTTTTGTGCAAACAAACGTTATTTTATTCAGAAAGTGATTAAAATCTCATGATGTCTATTGGATCAGTATAGAAAAACTGGTTCCCAGACGCTTTTCCAAACAACATTAGTACAAACAACACTGGCACACATTACACATTTTGGGACAATTGAAGAACTACATGATGGTTACATGATCCAATGCTTTATAATTTATTTTTTTTATCAAACCATTTCAAAAATTTTCAATGACTGTGTTCTACACTTGGTGTGTGCTATTGTCATATGGTTAAACTTCTGGGAACCAGAAAAGCTATAATAATAAATCAAAAATATTTTTCAAAATTGTCAGAGCCCTTTCTAATCAGAGGCCCTGAAGCGAGAACCACCTATAGGTAATTTGTACTTAATTTGTAATTTGTACTTACGCGATTGAAAAAATGAGCATTTTTTAAATATTTTCTATGTTTTTTCCGCATGTTCTATTAAAAAAATATAACCCCTAATCACGTCAAACATACATAAATGAGATTCTCGAATTAAAAAATAGTTTATACTGACATAAACATGACTATGTGCACGGAAATGATTATTTTCATATCTGAATAAGCGATAACTTCTAAAAATAATAATGCTTCATCAAAATATACATATGTAGGTCAATTTTATTTTCACCCCCTTTGAAACTAAAACACATTACATCGAAAATTTCTCAAATTTATGACTCGTTCGACTCACTCGAAAACTTTCTGAACGAATCAATCTCGCAAGTCGAGTCTTAATGTACAATCAAATGTCACTCAAGGAAAATGGAAATTGATAAACAAAACACGTCCGACATATAATATACCTAGTTCCCCCGACGTTCAAGTTGACAATGCCCCCCATCCCGTGCTGCAGTTGCAGCTGATGTTGGTGAGGATGATACGCACACATTGCGTTTCTCCCGTCGGTTTATTTACAGACACTTCAAATGGATGACACTTGAACGTCCACGATTACACGCTGGTGCACTGGCACTGCTGTCAAACGTCAATTGTTTGTGTGTTGCCAGTTTTTGGAGTTATATATAAAAAAATTTTTTTATTATAATCATTTTGTGATATTTTATTTCGTTAAAAAATCGGGTGGAAACTTTTAGGGTTTTTATTTTTTATAAAACTTTTATTTTTGTATTGTTGTGTTATGGTTGAGTTTTGCGCTCTTTATATTTAGGCGTTTGTTTTTACGTTTGACGTTACCGGTGTCACTTTTTCGTTTCTTTACTAGATGTCATTTTCGTTTCTTTATTTTCATACTTGTTATATTTTGAAATTGTTTTACAATTAGTGTAAATGTAATTTTCATTATATCTTAATTAAAAATATGCTTGATGTGTATATCATTATTCTAACACATGACATCATACTTTAATTTGGAACTGATTATCTCTTATCATTTTCAAGAGTATTATTTTTAATATATTGTATACGTACTCTATGATATAAAGAAATAATAGTTGAATATTTAAAAAAAAAGCTCAAAATTGCAACTTTTTGCTCAAATATGGTATTTAAACATTGAAAAGAGCCTATTGCTTCATCATACAGGTTTTCTGAAATTTACTCAAATAATTTTTTTTTTTTTGCTTCATTTACTAATTTTCTTTATCGATGCAGCTTTAACTTATGAAATAACATAATGGAGCTTTATAACTACTATAGACTTGAAGAGAAGAATTCTGATTCAGTGAGTGGAATATGGAAAGGTGCGTGTGCATATTTTTCTCTATATTCACATATACGACTTCAATGTACAATTTATTTTAAATTTCAGGGCTTCATATATTCTTACTCCTATCTGCCGCTGTTTTCAGTATTGTCTGTACAGTATTTTTCCATATACTTATCGCCTCGTTTGACTTAAATTGTGTTTTATATCCCAAGGAAATATTTCTTTCAAACACTACGAATCCTGGTTATAAACCAGAAGATTCATTAAATTCCAATTTAACATACAACCAAATAGGTTCTTGCAATTATTTTATACATTTTATTTTTTAATTGAGCAATCGTTACATCGTTTCAATGTAATAATTTTTATTATATTTCCTAGATTTACCTATTGACTTCATCAAATCCAAATGGTCTGATATGAATGTTTGTTATGCATCTTTATACAACCCTATTTTATCAGTGATCTTCGGCATAGTGTGGACCACATTTTTTTTAATGTGTTCCAAAGGTGGGAAATCTGTTTCCGGGTACGTTTAATTGTTTTTGAAAATAATAAAAAAATCGATTTAAACATATTGATTTTATTTTTATTTTTTTTAGTTTGACCCGTCCATGGAGAATAGTTCTTCCTTCTATTATTTTCACTTTTGTATACAGTATATTGTGTATAGTCGTCACGCAAGACTTGACCAACGGATTTACTGATTTTGATATGGAATTTAAAAATACGACTGGAGTTAACGAGTTTGTATCCATTTTATCTTTCTTTTGCATTTTCTAAAATATCGATTTTTATATATTTGTATATCAAAACTATACAGAAAATTTGTTTCAGAACTATTTACCGATATGAAGTATTCAAAATCGACACATTTGTCTCTATTACCATAGTCAGTAGTTGGATATATACCTCTTGCTGGCTTGTTGCGTTCATCTTGCTTATTTTGCGATGCGTTTTTGCTGCTGATTTTCAACTTATTCATGTTAAAGTAGAATTGATAGTTGTACGTTCAAAATTGTATACATATATTTAGTATTTATTATTTTATAAAAGGTTTATTTTAACTATTTTTTTCATTCACAGCCAGGTGATGATGACGATATAAAAATTGATAGAACTCCGAATGTCGCTAGTAATGATTCCAGTATTACCTATCATACACCGTCTACATCGAAAGAACAATTCGAACCACACTCTGTAACTGTACATGCAAATGTTGAACATATTAAGGTGATATATAACTGAATATTTTTTGGATTAGTTTATTATTACCATCATCTCACTATTATTCTCAGCAGGAAAGCGATAAAGAAGATCCGGATTCTTTCGAAGATTTTAATCCTGTTTTGGTAGACAGTGGTGGTTTCATGTCGCCTCCTCAGGCGGAATCTTCTCTTTTAAACAACACTTTGAATCATGACGTTATAAACTCCAAGGTAAATAGAAGTGTCAGTTTTGTACCGTTTGATATAAGCGAAGACAAGTCTGGTTTGAAATAGTCTTTGCTGAAATCATTGTCACGAATCTATAAATTATTTTGTAGTCAAATATGTTCAAGCATGTGTCTTTGGAAGTCATTCTGTTACATTCATTTATCTTTTGTATGTTATTTAATAGCTTTTTTCATTCATTGTGATGTTAGTTTTGCAAAAACATATATTTTTTTATCGCTTTTGAATTATCATTTTCATGTGTCTTGCGATGATTAATCATATTTGTATAAAAATTGGAGGCTTATTATTTTAATTTTTCTTTTTGTATTTCTAGTCAATAGGTTATTAAATGCATTTATTATTGTTAAATGTTTGATGTATGTTGTATGCGTAGAAAATTTCCATTTTATCTTTTGTAATCTTATTTGATGTTTTGATTTCTTCGTGTTATTAATCGATCTCTATGTGGTTTTAGTGGTCTATTCATATATTAAATGTGAATTTTGTGAAATGATTTATGTGTGTATTGTAAATTTTAAATATTTCATTTAAAAAAGGTAATTATATTCAGATTGATATAATTATATTAAAAATATAAGTAAAAGTATGAGTGAACCACAGTTCTAATGGTTTATGTGATTTACTTTTTATTGGATTTAAGTATTCATCTTATAACATGAAATGAAAATTTTTCATACAGTAGATTTTCAATACTTTCTTGTTCCATATTTTTATGCTGAAAAAAAGTTTGATTCATTTTCATACACAGGTTGTGATCTTTATAATGGTTGTACATATATATTTTTTACTATAAAAAGAATTGATTTATTTCTTGCAGTATTTTCATTTCACTTCTATAATACTTTTGTTTAAGTATATTATTTTAATTGAAATGTATTATTTTTAGATGTGTATTTTTATGAATTTTATTTCTCTATTTCAGAAAATTGAAATAAAAAATGCCTCTTGGATATAATGAATATCTTGCCGTTAACAACTTGAATTAAAAAAAAGCTTGCTTTAAATGATTTCAAATGTTCAGACAATAACTACTAACTTTTGCTCAATGTTCAAACTAAATTTTCCTTAACATATTCAATAGTGCTATTTCACTTCATGTTCAATGTTGAAATTATGTGATTGTGAATGTGTTTTTGATATGTGAAATTATTCATGTAAAATTATAAACATTTGTGAAATAAAATAAAATGAAACAAGCTTTTAAGCCAATTTGTTTATTTTTATACAAAAATACATCTTCAAGCTTCAGCACAATTTTTGGCACACCTATATTTTCCAAAGTGCTATCGTTTTAAGTCTTTTGGCTTTTCCCTGATAACTCCTCAGTCTTAATCAACCAATACAATCATACTTACAATTGGACAAAATATCATATGCAGCTTCACATTTTAGGCCAACAAAGTTTTTAGTTTATGAACATTTATACGATACAATATGAATATAAACGTATACAAGTAATCCCCCAAGCATATCGTACAATATATCTAAGCTTAAAATACTATTGATTATTGAAAGAAATTAAAGCATTTGAATACATGTATGTTTTTACAATTTGCCGTGCCAAATAAAAAAATATGTACATTCGATTTCATCTAAGAGAAACAGCGTCACATTATCGAAAAAACTTCATCCATTTAAATCTCAATAACAATGTCACATTGTGAGATATGAAAGCAAATATCTTATATTCATATAATTACTTATTTTTGTTCTATGATATTTAATAATATTAACTAACAATTCGTGATATTTAGGATTCATTCTCGACCAGGAGAATAGTTTGTTTTCTCTCGTCTACCTTTAGAACTTTTAGAACGGTGTTTATCCCTTTTTCGACTAGAGGACGAACAACTAGAAGATGGACTCGAATCCGGCGGTGAACCTACATCGTTCGGTGTCAGTGGAGTCGATCCGTCACCTGTATTATGATCTAAATTAGTTACTGATTCTAGAACACTATTGCGCAGCGCTTTTCTTTGTTCTTCTGTATGTTGAGGACATCGGATTGATCTGAACAATAATGAAATTTTACATGAATATAATGAAAATCATATCTTTTAGTTCATTATATAATTTATATCTAAAAGTATCATAAAAACGTATGTATTCCCATAAATTTGATAAAAATTAAAAATACATATAATAAATTCTAGTTGATATTTTATGTATCATATTAACCTGGTACAAATTTTCTTTGTGTGCTCAGAAACGACTCCACACACATGAAGCAATAAGCTTTTTCTTTCATTAGGAGTCATAGTGTCGAAGGTGGCTCCACCAGTGTCCTGTGATGAACTAGCACCGTCACTACTGCCACCATTCGTTGCAGTCACTTTGGAACTCCCACTAAAAAAAAAAACCAATCAAATAAAAAAAATACCAAAGTTACATAATAAATCTGTCACTCGACACCATACTTGTTTAATTTGGCTAATTTTTTAACACCGTTACTTCTAATTTTCTTCTTTTTACGATCACCTCCAACCCAGTCTACATCGTCATCGTCGTCGCTCATAATACCAGCATATAAAGCTGGCTCTTTACTGTTGCTTGCGATACGACGCGACGCTATCCGCGAACTATTACGCCCCATTCCTAAATTGTAGAAATAAAAAAAAATCAATCACAGCAGCAGAAAAGAATATAAATTGTCAATATTTGGAATATTTCATATTCGGAAAATGTTCACATCAATTACCCATGCATTTTTCTAGATGAGGTGCAAATCTAGTAGCGGATACGGTACGTTCACAATGTGGACAGCAACAATTGCAGTCGGGAGTTTTCTTTGTGGCCGAAAGTCCAAAAACGTCACAATCGGGAGCGTTGACTATCAATAAGGGTTCTTCATGCTCAGGTTCACCTTCTAAGAGATCAGTTAATCCTGTTTTGACACCGTGATGGAATTCAAACAGCAAACCCATAGTAAGATCTTCGACGAGGGAATCGTATATGTAGTTTGCAGCACTCTCAGCGTTATCCTAGTACATACATAACTTTTTCAACATTGGATCATGTAATAAATTTTTAAATAAAAATTAGTTTTTCGATTCTGGTATGTTACTGAAAAAAAATTCTATTCAAATTACGGTGGAAACTGTTTAATATGAATATACCTTTTCCTTTTTTCAATATACAGAAAGACAAAGATGTGTTAAAAACGTAATTCTCAGAAATTTGAATTGCTATACATAATTCGGTAAAACAGAATTTTATCGAAAAAAAAATTTTTCGACAAAGCAGAAACAGTGTTAAACAAAAATCGTGTTAAGTAAGTACCATGTTAAATGAGAGTTACTTGCATATTACTTGATAAAATATCGAATGGTGTAAAATTAAATGAATCATCCTTAAATTTTTATCAAGATGATTATTATTTACATGGTAGCCAGAATTTTTTTAGGGAAGAGCTAAAACACATCATTTAATATGTATGCAATATAAATATGCTGTTGTTTATCATTTGAAGTATAATATGCGTGTAAATTTAAGGCATTCAAATAATAAATTCACGATTGTGTAATATATCTCGATATAAATCTCATAATAAAAAAAATTGTAATTATTTTTTAAATTTAGGAGAGGTCAAGGCCCTTGGAGCTATGGCCGTGATTATTTAGAAACATTGGTAAGAACTGTCTGTCACTGAAAAACATTCAAAGAAAGTGAATTGATAATCAAAAATATGATAGTTAAACAAAAGTATTTTCTTAATACTTCAATCAAATCTATATCGAATATTCCCAACGATTCATATAAAAAAAATCATACTCAACACAAAGAAAAATCACTCCAATCTCAAACAAACATCTTCAAAAAAAAAACCCATCGACAACAACATTCAATACAAAACATCATCATACTAAAAAACTCAAGCATCTCCAAAAAACCCCAAACCTTCACCTTCACCGAAAAAGACCAAACCTCAAACCACCGCGAAGACTCACCTGGCACGACATATACTCCGAGAACTTGGCATTGATCTCGTTGACCGTCAACTCCTGGAGGCCGAAATGCATCATGACGAGGTGGACGTCAGCGACGCGCTCTCATGCCCCCGGACAAAGGGGCCGCACGCCGGCCGGCCTCGGCTGTCAAACGCGCCGGGGGCCCCGGGGGCGGAGCCCTACCGCGAGGGGGCGCGGCCCGGGGGGGGGCGATCGATTTTGGTCGGGGTTACGCGACGCCGACGAAAGCTCGCCGCTGTGACAAGCCAACATATGTTCGTCGGATGACAGTTGGGTGGTCGTCAACCTTTTTCGTTGTGGGGTTTTTTTGGTTTTGAGCGAATTTTTTATTGATTGGAGTTTTATTGTGTTTGAATTTTGTTTATTTTCGGTGTGTATAATGTCTGTTATGGTATTAGCTTTTCTGGTTGAAATGATGAATGTTTTTCTTTATCGCGTGTAATTCAATGCAATCAATATTAAAAAACGTCGTTACGAGGTTGGCTCTCGGAGCAGGTCTGTCCAAAGGGCCACTACGGTGCCAAAGTGGCCCCCACTTTTCGCACAAAAACAAACAGCATTTATTCCGAAATGTACTCATCGAAATAGTTTTATAATGGAAATAAATAACTTTATCAATATTTTAATACTTATTACGTTTTGAATTTACAACAATAAAAATTTTGAGATTTGAAATTTGTAAGGGGCCCCCGCATACTGAAAGTTTGGACAAGCCTGGTATACAGCCTAGACCAGGGGTCGGCAACCTTTTGAGTCGGAAGAGCCAAAAATTACAATTTACAAAATTTTAAAGTTTTTAAAGTGCCACAATTTTTTTTTTCTTGCCAACAATAAATAGTACTCGCATAAATAATTTTTTTTGATAAAAAAAAACTAATTATTTATTCATAAGAAAAAATATCTATTTATTTATATATAAGTAGTGTTTTTTACAACAAATTAGATAATATATATATATGGCATTATTAGATAATTACTTATTATTAAGTAAAAAATTAAAACAATTAAACATTTACTTACAACACTAACTTGTACTTCAATAACAAACAATTGAGCAAACAAATTCAATGGGAGCGATGGCTCAATGTGGATTTCGTTACTATTAACGTTTATTTACGTTAAAATAAATAATATTTGCGTATGGAATTAAAGAGCCGCAGCTTCACATCCAAAGAGCCACATGTGGCTCGCGAGCCGCAGGTTTCCGACCCCTGGCCTAGACCCCCAATATTTGATGGGGATACCTTGTCCTGCAGTGGGCACTAAACCGGTCGACAATGATGATGATGATGATGATGATGATGATGATGATTAAAAAACGATTATTTCGAAATTTTTATTATTTGTTTATCAAAGGTAGACACACAGTAAGATGGGTAACATATTTCATAATTTTCATCCGAAGATAATGATTGTCTGATATTTCGTCGGAAGGTCGAATGCTTTTTTTATCGGATGTACTTAATTATATTGCAATTGTATGTAATTCAATCAATATTAAAAAAATAATTGTTTCGAAATTGTTATTGTTTGATTATCGAATGTAGTTTAAGTAATTCGTGATTGTCACCCAAAGATAATGTTTTTCGGTTGCATATTTTTTTTTATTTCATGCAGCGACAAGAAAAATGTAACTTTTTTGAGAGATGGATATATTATATAACAAAAACTATTCTTTGTCAAATAATTTTATCCCGGTTGGTTTCCAATTGTGCGTATTACCTGCGATTTAACTTTGGTGATCTATAAAAACTGGCATGTTTTTATAGACTTAACCAATTTTATTTCTTTTGTATAAGTGAAAAAGTACCAATAATATTATGAAAACATAGAATTATATTTTAATAAAGATTACAAAATAAGTTCATATTTCCCAAATAGATACGTAAATATTATGTGAAGAAATGGGTATTCAATTTTTTCAATAAATTTTATGTGAAATATAAAAAAGGTTGACGTTCACTAATGTTTGTAGACTGTAGTTTGTATGCGCAATAAATAATCATAGATTTCAATTTTGCTCATTTGTATACATAGATCCGTTTTTCGAAAAAGAAACGAAATAATATTATACACGGCACAAATAGTGTGTTTTATATGCATTCAATTAAATAAATTTTCAACATTGTTGGAAAAATCACAAACATATATTTTAAAAAAGTATTTTACAAAAATTAAAACTTATTTAGCATCTCTACGACTGATGCGGAGAAACCGATTCTTTTCTTCGGTGAGAATAATAGTTTTCGGTGAAAAGTATAACTTCTCATCACGATCTTTGTCTTGCAGTTCAACTTTGAATTTCAGTAAAATGTTGATTAGTCCCAAACGCGATTGCATCATACCGAAACGGTTACCTGAAAAATAACATGTTTAGCAATGTATATATTTATATTAAAAAAAAAAAATTCTCACATACCGATACACAATCTGGGTCCTTCTCCGAATGCTAAATTAGCAAACGGGTGCAATTTCGATTTATTTTCAGTTGAAAATCGTTCTGGATCGAACTGGTTTGGATCTTCATGAATTTCAGGATCACGATGAATTCCAAATATTGGAATTATGACTCTAGTTCCTTTCTCAATAACGATATCCGTATCCGGAATGACATATTCTTTCGTACAAACCCTGAACAAGAATGGTACCGGTGGATACATTCGGAGAGACTCTGAAAAATTTTATATTATTTTTATTTTTATTTTTTTTAATTAAACCTTTTATAATTTTCGTCATAATACCTTCTATTACTAGAGTGAGATATTGCATTTCCATTACAGCATCGTATGTAATTTTTCCACCGTGTTTTTCTAAAACGGTATCGATTTCCTTTCGGAGTTTTTCTTGGACTCGAGGATTTTTCGCTAATTCATAAAGTGCATAACTTGTGGTTGTTGAAGATGTTTCAAAACCGGCAACAAAGAATAAAAACACCTGCGATGTTATGTCGACTATGCTGAAACTTTTACCGTTTCCTGCAATTAAAGTCAATGGATCTTTATGAAAAAAAATTATTTCTTTTTAATAAATTTCATGTTATCACAAAAAAATATGAACCGTTGAAAATAAACGACTGGAATAAAAAAAAATTACAATCTTTATAGATTTCAATCTTATCCTTGAATTCCGAATCGTTATCAATCGATATTATATAATAAATATTATGATTTGTGACGTACCACTTTGCTCATCCTTCTTTTTCATGTCAATCAACAGTTGCAAAAAGTCATTTCTTGAAATGTTATTTTTTTCACGATACTGAACTGTATCGCTCACAGTCTTTATAAAGAAATCTTCAATATCTTTATGAATCAATCGGATTTTGAAAGTGTTTATCATAGAGGGCATAAGCAGAGACATAATATCTCTAATAGATTTGAAAAAATCAAGCTCGAAAGCCTTTTGGCCCATCTTTCTGAATTCGGCATCCGGATGTTTGAAACTATTGGTGCTGATTCCAAAAGCACAAGATCCTATGATATCAGTGTTATACTTGGCTATCACTTCTCTGAAGTCTACGCTGTTCCCTTCAGCTACCTGTTTCTCCAAATAAATCTCCATCTCTTCGGAACAACCCAACATAGTATTAAACATATACTTCATCTTGCTAGAAGTGAACGTTGGAGTAAGCTTGTTCCTCAAAACCTTCCAAACTTCTCCGTCCATATTAAAAAGATGGTTCGAAAGAGGATCATTTGAAGGACTTAAGCCCAGACCATGATCAGTGAAGTATTGGAAATCTTTCAACATAATAGTTTTGATCATATCGAGGTTATTAACCATCAATGTTTTCGAAAACATCAAAAATATTCCGCAATATGGAAGTTGCTTGTTTTGATGGTATAGATTACCTAAGTGTACTCCAGTGTTAACTTTTCCTTTGATCACTTCTCCGACGTTTCCCCAAGGGAATGAGGGTTTAGGGGTGTATACTCCCTTTCTCTTCCAGTATCCATAATGATAACGAGCCCACAGATAAAAAAGGAACGAACAGAATGCAATTGACAAAAAAATGTCCATCCAAGGCAATGAAGGTAACTTCATGTTGCCGGATGTATTTTTTGGACAAATTTGTGATTTCAAGGTTTGTTGTCTCACTGCTGGGTCGTCCAGTACTAAAAACATATTGTGCTATTCGAATCTTTTATAATATAACGGCTGCAACTTGTGTAAACGGGTGTACACGAATATGATTGCGTTTTGTTGAAAATTGTTTTATAACATTGTATTATATTATAAGAAACAATTGTGCTATGTTTTATTAGAATAGAACGATATTGTTAGAAATTATTTTTATTTAAATCATAACTCTTATTGATCAAATTTATTTCCGCAATTAAAAATCAATCAATGACTGAAAAGTTTGCATCGTACTCAAATCGTCGTAAATCGCAAATATTATTTGATTTATCGAAATATTTTCATATGTTTGAAATTGTAAATTGATTTTTCATCGTAACTGTAGTACCTAATTGAAAAATAATTATTTAGTTCTATTTATTACATCGTGTAACGATGACATGTCAAATTTCAGTTCAAACGGCGCCAGTTTATAATAATATTATTATTATTATTATTATCTCTTCCATATGAGTATAATATAAAAAAATGCTTGTATTTATGAAATAAGAGAAGGTCTTAAGGTGAGAAAGAAAAAAATTAAATTTCAGTTATAATATAACATTATCTACAATTATCTATATAAATTTTCGTATCCATTTTTCAAAATAAGTGCAAAAGTCATTTAAAAATTGATAAAAATATCAAAAAGAATTCAAATCCAATTGTCTTTTATGTACAAATATTTTCGATAAAAATGTAATTTTTTTTTGATAAACAATCAGGTAGGGAGGATCATTTTTTACTATTATAAATATTTTGATATAAAATAAACTCAATTAATATAAAATTATATAACATTATATCGTAAATTTCGATGATTATATAAAAGAAAACCTTGCCGAAGGTCATATTATATCTAACTTCGGCTTACAATGATTACTAATTTTTGTTCAAACACAACATATAAACTCGAGAGCTTAAAGTGAACGGTCGTGTTGTCGAATACAATGAGCGTGTTTATGATATTTTTGATATTTATAATTCTTTCCATATTAATTTTATACATTTATTCAAAACATCGCTTCGGATATTGGAAAAGAAAAGGAATTTACAGCCCAAAGGCATCTTTTCCATTTGGAAATTTGAATGAATCACTCACAGGACAAATCCACATAGGAGTCAACATCAAAAATCTATATGAAGAAACTAAACATCAACCATGCGTTGGAATGTTCATGTCCTTCAAACCAGTGATCATGCTCAACGATTTGGATCTAATCAAAGCGGTATTTATAAAAGATTTCGCCAATTTTCGAGACCGTGGTTCCAGTGTAGATGCTGAAATCGATCCATTGTCCAGACATTTGCTCAACATGGAAGGAAACGAATGGAGGGATATGAGACTCAAGCTAGTATCCACTTTCACTTCGAGTAAGATGAGGTTCATGTTCGGTACAATGATGGACTGTGTTATGAAGATGGAAAAACACTTGGATGCCCAAGTCAATGATGGAAACATCGTGAACATTAAAGATGTATTGTCCATGTATGGGATGGATGTTATTGGATCGTGTGCGTTCGGATTGGATATCGATTGTTTCAAATATCCCGATTCACCGTTCAGGAAAATGGGTAAAAGACTCATCAGTCCCGGTTTCTTCAATAATTTGAAAGCCAATGTGATTTTCTTATTTCCTGCATTGGCGAGTATTTTTCGTCTACGCTTTGTTCCTGGGGATATAGAAAAGTTTTTCGTAAAGACCGTCGAAGATACTATCAAGTATCGTGAAGAAAATAATGTGGTTAGGAATGATTTTATGCAATTATTGATCAATTTGAAAAAGAATGGTGATTTTTTTGTCTCGATTTTGTTTTTATGATACGTTGGATACAATATTTATATATAAATCATTTTTAGATGAAGAAAAAGTTCTGACTTCAATGGAGATTGCTGCACAAGTGTTTTTCTTTTTCATAGCAGGATTTGAAACGTCGGCTTCAGCAGCTAGTTATGCTTTTTATGAATTAGCAAAAAATCCGGATGTTCAGAAGAAACTCATTGCCGAAATCGACCGAAATTTAAAGGAAAATGATGGGAAAATCACTTATGATGGTATTTTGACTAATGATTATCTCACACAAGTGATTAATGGTGAGTAAACGAAATATATTAACTTTTAAAATAGAATCAAAATATTTTAATCGAGCTGTATTATATTTTAGAATCACTTAGGATGTATCCACCGATAACATTTTTGGCGAGAATCAGTGAACAAGATTATATGATACCAGGCACTAAAACTCTCATGGAAAAGGGAACACAAGTAATAATACCAGTACTAGGAATCCATAGAGATCCTGAAATTCATGAAAATCCTATGAAATTTGATCCGGAAAGATTTAGTCCCGAAAATATAAAAAAACGTCATAATTTCTCAACAATCGCTTTCGGAGAAGGTCCTAGAGATTGTATAGGTAACGCAAATTATAGAGTTCATATTTATTTTGAATTTTTGTTGTTTTTTCATTTCTATTTTTGGTTTTATACAGGAAAGCGATTCGGTATGTTACAAGCTCGACTTGGCATAATTTCTATCTTGTCTAAATATGAAGTTAGTGTTTGTGAAAAAACTTTGATACCTTTGGAAATTGATCCGAAATCATTTATTCTACAATCTTTGGGAGATCAATATTTTCGTCTCACGAAAAGAACGAAAAAAAAATGATACAACTCAATTGAAATATTATGATACATGTATGTATGTCTTCAACAGTCTTATGTTATACTCGTATAATATCATTTTATATTGTGAAGGTGAAAAATATTATATCATTTCCAGGTTCAGTATAATTATTCTACATATTTAATCACTGTAATTACTAAAAGCTGTTATGAAAATAATCATAGTTATCATTATATAATATAAATTTATTATCCATATATAATATTATAAATAAATTTGATAATTTTTGGACAGTCATGAAAATTTTAAGATGAGCATATAACACATTGTATGAATATAAATCGAAAATTTGGTATTATTTAGTACCTCTACGAGTGACACGAAGATAGTAATTTTTTTCTGGGGCGAGTAAAAATGATCTCGCTGCAAATTTCATTTCTGCATCCGTTTTTTCATCAGATAATTCCAATTTAAACTTCAATAATGTTGAAATTATTCCTAAACGTGTTTGCATTATACCAAAGCGATTCCCTGTAAAATATAAAAACAATCGATCATCGTCAAAATATTTTTTTTCTAGAATACATCGATAACCAATCTTTAAGAATAATTTTAATTTATAAGAAACTAAAAAAAAATACCTATACAAATTCTTGGTCCTTCTCCAAACGCTAAATTAGCAAATGGATGCATTTTTGTTTTGTTTTCAGGTGAAAATCTTTCAGGTTTGAATTGTTTTGGATCACAGTGTATGTCAGAATCTCGATGAATTCCGTATATAGGAAAAATAACTCGAGTTCCCTTCTCTATAACTATATTCGTATCTGGTATTATATATTCCTTAGTACATATTCGAAACAAGAATGGTAGTGGTGGATACATTCGGAGGGACTCTGAAAAATTAATGATTATAAATTTTTTTTCAATATTTAACTTTAATTTTTTTTTCGTTAATATACCTTCTATGACTTGTGTAAGATATTGCATTTCATTTATGGATTCGTATGTGATTTTTCCTCCGTGTTTTTCCAAAACTGTATCGATTTCCTCTCTGAGTTTTTCTTGGACACGAGGATTTTTCGCTAATTCATAAAGGGCATAGCTTGTAGTTGCTGAAGATGTTTCAAAACCAGCAATAAAGAATAAAAATACCTGTGATGTTATTTCGATCATACTGAATGCTTTGTCAGAACCTAAAATTTTTAGTAAAGTATCAAACAAAAAAAAAAGTATAATCAATTATATGAATTACAACGCACCGCTTAGTTCATCCCTCTTTTTCATATCTATTAGAAGTTGCAAAAAATCATTTCTGGTTACGTTATTTTCTTCTCGATACTTAATGGTTTCACTCACAGTTTTCACAAAAAAATCTTCAATGTCCTTATAAATCACTCGAATTTTGAAAAATTTAAACACAGAGGAAGGTACGTACAAAGTAAGGGTATCCTTCAATGATTTGATCGTATCTATCTGAAAAGCCTTCCTACCCATTCTTCTAAATTCAGCATCCGGATACTTGAAACTGTTAGTATCAATACCAAAAGCACACGATGCTATAACATCGGTACCATACATGGCGATAGCTTCTCTGAAATTTACATCTTTTCCTTCTGTTACTTTTTGTTCAAGATAGTTCTCCAGTTCTTTGGAACACACCAACAGCTTGTCGAACATATACTTCATCTTGCTAGAAGTAAAAGTCGGCGTGAGCTTAGCTCGTATGGATTTCCAAACTTCTCCTTCCATGTTGAAGATGTGATTAGCAAGTGGATCGTCACTTGGACTGAAAGCCAAGCCATGGTCAGTGAAGTGATGAAAATCTTTCACCATAAAATTTTTGATCATGTCAAGATCGTTAACCATGAGTGTTTTCGAATGCAGTAGGTACAAACCAACATAAGGGTGTTTTTTAGTTTGTAAATATATATTACCAAGATGAACTCCAGGTTGCTCACTTCCCAGTATCACTTTTCCAAAATGCCCGCCAGGAAAATATGCTTCAGGGCTGTACACTCCTCTTCTTTTCCAATAATCGTAAAAATAGCGAGCCCATAAATACACTAAAATCAATGTGAATCCAGCAAAAAGAAATGAATTTAACCATAAGGACTCGTTGAACATCGTGTTCAATTATTGTAGGTTATTGGAAATTATACTTCTTTACTTGAAGCTGTATTATTGAACAATATGGATACAATTCTGTCGCTTATATTTATAAGTGTTATTGTACAATTATTGAATATTGGGAAAAATACCGGCTTTTTCGAACATTAAAGTTGATTGGTTTCTTCAGGCCAAGTGTATGTAATTAACGCACATTACAGTTGCAACTTATGGAGTAATATATGCATTATTTGCACTGTAAAACAGGTACATATTTTTTTTATATTTAAGTCTCTTCGATAAAAATTATTAAATTCATCGCCCAATACTCAAAATATTAGTGTGCTAAAAATATTATCTTTGAATGTGTATTTATGTTATATTATAGCAAAATAAATACTTTAAAAAGTTATAATCTAATATGTCACTGATACATTCAACTGCTCATTTCAAGTCGAGATTATTAGGTTCATAAATAATATTATTGTACATTTTATTTCAATAAAATGATTTCTTTATTATTTCATTTTGACAGAAATATATTTTATATTGTACTTGTAAATATAAAACACAATTTGATTTTGAAACAATTTAATACTTATATTAGAAATAAAATAATACATTGAGATCATTTAATAGGAATTAATTTAATAAAGTTAATTGTTTTAAACAAAATAGAAAGTAAAGTATTACTTAAATTTTAACATGTTTAGATTCAGATTAATATTAGTGGTACGTTCAATACTCGTAAAGCTACAATGTATGAAAGTTTAAAAAGACGACGTTAATTTCTGAATCATGTTTCAATTTAAATTGACTAGGGAAAATGCATAGTTTTCATGCAAAAAAATATAAATAAATTAATATGTTAATGAGTAAATACGTTAAATATATATTAGTCTAATTACAATAATATCACACACTAGAGCCATTTTAAAACGAAAATAAATTTTAAAACATGGCAACTTATTAAAGAAGAATTTCACATGATTCAAATATTATTTTCCAGCCATTAAAATAGTTATGAATAATGATAGAAATTCTTCTTGTTTATATTCATATTAGGAGATTATATTTATAACGAAAATAATACATCATTCGAAACGATTGAACTTTAAAGGTGCAAAGTGCACATTGCAAATCAATTAGCTAGACATATTTAACTCTACGCGATATACTATCAAAAATTTTATAAACTCTAACGAAAATAACAATTTCAAAATATAATAAATAATGTTATCAAAAGAAAAATAGGATATATTTTTGAAAATAAATATTAAAATAGCTTAAATTATGAACAAACAAGACACCCTTTTCTGACCATAAGTGCTTCAATTTCATACACGTTTCAATAAATAACACATTCATTCAAAAAAAATATTTGCAAAACAGGAAAAATGTTCTTCACAAAATCATCATAATATCCATAAAAGAACAAAAACTTTTATAAAACACAAAAAAATCAATTCGAAAAAAAAATCAGCATAACAAAGCAGAACCGTTAGCGAAAGCAAGCTTGTCTAAACGGGGGCGGATTGCTACAGGGTCATCGTTTGGACAGGTTATCGCCATCGTCTTTACGGGCTGTATGAACGATAATGGAAGAGCCTGGACATCGATCCTATATCTTCTTTGCAGTGTTTGTAATAACAATCGAGGGTGTCCGTGGAGCATCCTGTGCACACGTTGCATCTGCAGCTCAAGCCATCACCACACCTTCCTCTGGAGTCGAAAAGGCCACCGCATGTTTGGTTCGGACCCTAAAATTAGAGACGGATGTTGTCGTTAATCTTTGCTGCTGAAACATGTCTAATTCGATGTGCTTTGCTGAAATAAAGGTAGGGATTCGAGTGAGGCAGATTCTATAAATGAAACGAGGATGCTTTTAAATGTGAAGCGGTGATTCATTATGAGAGAAGTTGTGATGGTAATTTAATTACGTATTTTGGGATGTAATCGTCATCGTTAACATATAATGTATTGTTTATGTAATGTATGGATACGTTTTCTTATCGGACATAGAGATAAGGTGAAGGTGATTCAAGATGTTACTAAAAACCATCTTTTATTGAATGATTTTTGATAATTTATCAACCATACCACTTAACTTATGAGAATAGTTAACATTTAATATAAGAAACAACAAAGAGAAATCGAAAATTTCTTGCTGAAATAAGTCTTGATTCAAAATTGACCAATACCCGGAATTTTCGTTCATATTTCAGCACTCACTTTCGCGCAGACACATTAATTACAAATATGATCGGAAATGGCAATTGAGAAAATAACTTACTCTGCTGCATTCGAGTTGTCCACATATATTTCTGTAAGTGCCATAGTAGCAGGTGCCGTATGTGACGTCGCATTCGCGCCCTTGACACTGAGTGCATGGCAAGTGCGTTTCTGCTTTTATTCTGGAAAATTTACGGTGATTTCAATCTCTGTGTACGCAAAACACTGTTGTTGTTCCCGCTAAGAGTTAATGAACTAGCAGAAAGAGCTATTAAAAGAAAAAAAACGAGACCGATCCCATTGTAGTTCGTGTAAGGTCGGTCAATGTTCTGAACAATTGATGATTCATGTGAAACTATTAAATCGCAAAATTAACTTTAAATAAATGCATGTTTAAATCTCATAATTGAGAGGAATATATATAATGTTCAAATTTTATTTTAGTTTTTCTTTATTTGTGTCGCGTATAAAACTAAAAGAAACATAATATTTTTGAAAACCTGTCAAAAAACAAGCTGCCACAGCTGACTATGACTATGATGAAGGTGATGGCCGTGATCTTCATCATGATTATGTTGTGAGTACAAACCTGTAAAAATCAAAGCAAAAATACACGTCAGTCAATTTGAACATAAAGCATTTATTTTGCAATTACAACTTGTGCATGCCAAGGACGCTCCTGTGTATAAAATAGCTCGATTTTTGAAAGAAAAATTAATACTAATTATAAAGAAAAAAATAAAATCACACTGAAGAGGAAAACGTAATATATCTTTCGTTCGTACATAGACAACGTCCTGAAAATTGTCGACATTTTGGCGGTATTAGGTCGGACGTCCAATGACCACGTACTATTTGTGGAACCGCAAAAATGTCCACGTATGTATGCTGAAAAAATACTACCAGATGGACGACGAAAAATAATAATTTTATTATAAAACTGATTTTGAAATAAAATTATTAATTTTTTAATGAATTTTCGTATAATTTACACATCAAAGGATCGACTAGATCTAACAATAAGCCATTTTTGACGTATTAGATTTAAGATTGATTAATTAAATTTAACTTAATATATTATCGAATATCTTAAACTATTTTTTTCTATATTCTTTATAAATAAAATTCAAATAATAAGGAAAATGCATCGATTAGTCGACCCAGAAAAACGCATTCTGAGAATAGACGTGCGTGCGGTATAACGCCCTCGTTTTCAGCCAATCCGCAAATAGTTTCAGACGAAAAAGACCTCTTGATCATTGCACTCTATTTCACGATCGTTGTTCTCGAATCGCTGATCGTTGCACTCGAATTTTCCCGAAAAAATCTGTATCCATCGCCCAATTTCCACGCCCATCTATTGTTCCCGAATCGCACGATTCGCAAAATTTAACCAACATAACATCCCCGCTATTTTGTTGTTGCGTCGTTCCGAAATACGACTAGTTTTTTTAAATTTAGAAGCGGGAAACTAAACGTGCAATTAAGCGAGTGGGACGTCGAACGAGTGGGCTTTCGTACACACTGCGAGTTTCATTCATTGGCCGATTTAGAATTCGGCGGTCTATTTGCAGAAGTCCCATAAAATATGGCAATTTATGGGGTTTGCGTTCGATTTTTTCGATGGGCGGTTTGGAGATTGTCGACTTTGATTGTGGCGTTTTTTGGAGAAGTCTCCAACGAAAACATCGCAAATAAGTTTGACAATGTTTGCGTCATGTTTTGCTTTAAAGCTGAGATCGATTTTTTTCGCGAGCCGACGATTGACGCGGATAGTCGAGCCAAATGAGGGTTGTTTCGTAAGATGTTTTGAAAAATATTGTTTTTCTTGTCGATATAAAGAATAATTTTGGAAGGTTTCGTATTAAAAGGAAATATTTGAAACGAATTGATTTCGATTTTGGTTATGAAATAATTTTTGACTGTCGGTTTAATGAAATATGCCTATAGTGATATTTAAAAATGAAAACTTTTAGTGTGACTGATGTAAATATGAACTTGATGTGAAAATCTGCGAACGTGAGTAAAATCATGCGTGCTCTCCAGCACGTTTACGACGTATGTATATTTTTAGTTGACCGCAATCGAAAATGTTTACGATTCTGAATTTTGTTAATAAATCTTCTATAATCAAATGTCATTATAGGATTTCGTGTATTCAAAGAGGAAGCATAAAAAATGACCTTCAATGCAGAATTATCTTGTTTACATCAAATTATTTCAATAGGTCAAAATACCTATACAATTTTCCTTTCTAATAGGTATGATTAATTATATAAGATTTTTTTTTTGCCTACAATAATTATTTTTAAATAATAATATTTTCGTTAAAGTTTTTAATGAATCCAAACTGAAAGAAATATAGACTCTCATTTGTTGGTTCGTATTTTAATTTCCTCGTGATCAGTATTTAAACATCAATATTAAACATTTATGTTTAATGATCCGTGTTTGTGCTAAACGGTTAGTACAAAGGTGATCAGTATTTAAAGTAAATCATATTAATTGCCATTTATGGTATGCATTTATACTATGTATTTATTACGACAAATGGGCAATATAGATGTTGTTTAAAACACAGACACGTGACAGCTTTTTACATTATAGTTTTTACACTTACAAATTTAACCTTTTGAGTTCAGTATAAGTACTGAAATATTTCATTGATTACTTATACTGATTACCTAATAGCATACAAAATATTCAAAGTCTCGTCAAATTTTTTGTCCTCTAAAATAGACCTCCATTTTTTTATTTAGTTAGTTAGTTTAGTTCCATGATGAATGCAGTATGAAAATTTGTCTAAATAAGAAACCCTATTAATAATTGTCATTCCAAAATTTTAAACATAAGCATCGAAATAACATATAAACACATAAACACACAAAAAAAATCGCGAATTTCACTCAAATTACCAAAACAACAAACGCATACCATTTTACATTTCGACAACTCGCACCATCATCACACCATCTCTCAATTGCGCCATTATCCACTACGTGTATATCGAAATTGCACACCGCAATTATCGTATGACGAATCATAATCGACGATCGCATGACAGTCTATTTTCGCCTCGGGCCGCGAAAATAACCGCAAACGACGCCATTCCGCGACGCTTCCGGCGCTTTTCCGGCGCTTTTCCGGCGCTTTTCCGACGATTTTCCGGCGGAAACTTCCGAAGAATGGTGGATCGGGATCACGGGATCCAGAGGCGTCTCGTGGTCGCGCCTCCAAACCCTCGTGACGGTCCTCTGTTTTATTTTCGAAGCGTCACGAGCCGTTTCTAGCATTTTCATTCATTTCGTGGCGAGTTTTGGCAACGACGCCACTGACGCCATGAGCGCACCGCGTCCGATAAATCGGCAAATAATTACTTTAATGCTTACTATATAAATTATTTGGAATAAAATTTTATTTTTAATACAAATATTTGAGTCGTTATTATATTCGTATGTGGTTCATGAAATGTCTTTAAAAAAAAAGGTATTTTTTATATACTTTTCTTATAATGAAATTATGATTCTGAAGACGTTTGTATGATCATAACATGAAACTGAAATGTGAAAAAATAATACAGGGTGTGCTGCGGAGTGATACAAAGCCTTTTAAAGAGGAGATAGGTAATGTAATTTGGAATATTTTAAAGTAAACATACCTCAGTTCAAAGTATTATAACAATAACTCGAAAACTATAATACTGTGGACTGAGGTATGTTTACTTTAAAATATTCCAAATTACTTTATCTATCTCTTCTTTAAGGCTTTGCAACACTCCGCAGCACACACTGTATTGCTAAAAGATGCGATTTTTAACTCAAATTTTAATTATAAGAAATAAATAATTCTTAAGAAATTTTTTTGAAGAACTTGTAAATTAGGCGGTTTGTATAATCGTGTTTTCCATGAAAACGCATGAACTCTTGCGTTTTTTTGTAAAATTTAACGACATATGTTTATGTGTTGTCCTTCTTTGTTGGTGTTATTAAAATAATAAATGTTTAATGTCAACTGATATGACAGTTGACGTGTCTACAATATACCTATGAAAGGCTGGAAAAGACTTGCATTGTTATTGCTGACATTAGATTATCGCAATGGTTTTTAAAATTACAGACTTAAGGCTTGGCTTTACATGTCAGAGTCGACAATTAAAAAAATAATTTTGATATGATTGTCATATATTGGCTTCAAATTTTTTTTTATTTCGCAAAAAACGCAAGATTTTTTTTGCGTTTTTCATGGAAAATGCGATTTCCTGAACATTGCGTAACTTATACATATTTTTTTCAATTTTTTCAATTTAGTTTTGTAATCTTGCACCACTGTAGAATATAAGAACATTCACCATTCTTCTTACAACAATAGTCAGGCCAATGATACGCGATTACATTCACCTATCAACCGCGCATCTATCGCTTAACTTCCATTATGTCAACAACCGAAAAACACAGCGTCACAACGACAATTACACAAACACAATGTGACCAATCAATCCAACAATAATCTTATTTTTAATCGCGTTCTATTTCGGTACGGTATTCGGCGATTGCGCTCCCGTGCGAATCGATACGTAAATATTATTTTCGCGATGTTGTGAATCATTTATGCGATGTTTTCCGAGCGGGAAAACAAAATGGATTTTCCTCGGAGTAAAACGGGAAAATTAGTTTAGATTTTGCGTTTGTAAACAAAGGCCCCCGCTTTGGACGTGCGCATCGCACCACAAAGGAAACTACACGCGAATAACAATATTTATGCACTAATAAAAAAGACAAGGTAATGTGCATGACGCGTTTTTCTGGATTCATATATCCTTTATTCGTTTCTGCTGCATTTGCGCGTGAGATGACGATTTAGAATGCGATTGCGTTATTGTGTCGAAAGTTTGAATTGTTTCTGTGAAAATATTTGTCGTAGTGTCAAGAATCTGTTTTCATTGAAAAATCTGAAAAAACATTGTGTTTACGTCTTATTTACACTAAATGGTAGAATTCTGAATAATTTAGAACACTAGCAATATTTATAATCTATAATGTATATCGGGAACGTTGCGTTCTCAACAGGTTCTTAAAAAAATAAAAAAAATATTGCAAGTAATTAGAATTGAAAAGTAAACATTGCATATGAATATTTTTCATTTGAATCGTAACATTGATTCCTCAGATATAATATATACAGGTATTCCTCTCTAAGAAGGTACTCATTTAACACGATTTTGATTTAACGCGGTTTGTGTTTTGTCAAAATAAAAATTTTCGTTAAATTTCTATTTTACCGAGCTATATACATATGTACATATAGCGATGCAAATTTCTGAGATTTTTTTTTTAACGCATCTAAATTCTACCATATGAATCTTAATGGATTCATAATTCTATTCATACGAATCCATATTTATGATAATTAAAAAAAATTCAAATAATTTTAGCCCCGAAACGAAACCATCCCCGATTCCTTCAAAACCCCTCACCAACCTTCGAACCACCAACACCCAACTATTCAATCTATTCAATTCTCCTGAAAAACTATTAACCACAACAGGACCGGCTCGAGGGTATATGGCGTTCTAGGCAAATTGATTTTCAGAGCCCCCCTCCCATATTTTACAAGTATTTTTCGAATTTAAAAATTATTCGAACACCAAAAATTTTTCCTTAAAAAAAGTCGACGTTTTTTAAAATTATTCGACACTTTTCAAAATTATTCGAAGCTTTTCAAAATTATTTAACACTTCAACGTTTTTCAAAACATAAATTATAATATTTCAATTTCATAACAGAAAAAGAAAAAGTGAGAGCGGCGCAAAGCGCCCCTTTATCTTTGGCGCCCTAGGCAAGTGCCTACTCTGCTCCCTATCTGAGCCGCCCCAGAACCACAAAATATGCAACCGTGCACATAGCACCCGCGCCATTATATTTGTAAACACTCGGACGGTACCATGTTGTGTGCCGTTGGCTTGGCTCCATCGCCGTCTGCGGCCACCGACGCAATAAACCCGAAAAGCCGAAAGACAGAAATAAGCTTTTTTTCAGCATGAGCACGAGGAGACGACGAACTCGCCGCCCCTTTCAGCATTCGGACTCAATAACAAACCGAACGCCCCGGCGGCGGGACGCGTCTCCCACAACGGCCAAAATGTACGCCGACTCTGCCGATTGATCGTCGTCGTTGTTGTTGTTGTTGTTGTATTGTTGTTTCGGATTTGTATTGCTGTATTGGACGTTTTCGAGTTTGGTTCCGGTCGACTATGGGGATGATTACGCGTGTGAGGGGACGCGTGCGCAGCGATTCCTTGTCCAAGTTGGATCCGAGGATCAAGGATGAGAAGATTGCTAAGACTGGTAATTTTTTGTATTATTAATGGTTCTATAAGTCTATAATGTGTATAAAAGCCAACTTTAATATTCTTGTCTGTGGTAATGTTCATAGCAAAGTCCGTTATTAAGATAACGACACTATTGAAGGATCACGTACCTGTAGTTGATCATATCTCAGTAAAATGTAAAAATTGGGGTTTTTAAAGATGATAATCTTTCGGAAAGGGTGCGGTAAATAGGCAGTTTATCTATCACATTATTTTGTGAAGATTATCATCTTTAAAAACTTTAATTTTTACATTTTTCTGAGTGATGGTCAACTACAGGTACATGACTCGTCACTGGTGTCTTTACTCTATAATAATATAATACTAGATACAAAAAAAAAATCAAATTGTTAATATTTGAAAATAACTTTTAAATTTTATGTGTTATTCAAAAACAATTTGAAACAAGCGTCCGTTGATACTTAACTGGCTACTCACTAGTTAATTTTTTTATATAACGATGTGATTTACTTTTATAATATCATGAATTTAGACGTAATCGATGGTATTATTATCGTAAATATTGTGGTTAGAATATTTTTGATGATTTCTTTTTTGGAAATAGCAAAAGATTTTTGTAATAAGATTTCATTGATATTGCTATGGTTTGAACTTGAGTATTTTTTTTTGATTGATTGCTTTTAACATAAAAGAATATTTATTATCACTTAACTTTATTATTTAATAGAATATTTGTATTTATATAAATTTATTGAAATATTACTTCATTAAAAATACATAACTGATAAGTTAATAATACAAAACAATTTCTTATCGTATAAACTCAGACATTAAAATTATTGAACAAACACAATCAAAATCGATTAGTCATCCGATTAATAAAATTAATGATATATATTAAAAAATACAATCAAATTCATACAAATACAATTCTATGAAACATATTTTTTTATTCCAAACTTAATAAGAAATCAAGAATAGATAAAAATAATTCGAAAAAACGAAACAAAGCATTCATAATAGCGCTCGATCATTATCGAAAACGCATTACTCATACCCGATAAAAAACTCAAATTCATCCTAAATTTTGAACAAAACACCGCCCAAAAAACCCACAGACACATTCCGGCCAAAATTTTGGGAAATTTCCATCGGTTTCCATCGAATTTTCCGACATTTCCACGGCGACATGTCAAAGGCGCTGGCCCCCTTTGGCTACGTGCTCCGCCGATTTTCCCGGTAAATAAAACGTCACCGAATATTTTCGTGGGCCGGGATGAATGATACGTGCAAACACGCGAAAATGCATATGTATGTTATTTTCATGCCATGTGTGTGTGTATGTGCAGAAATGTTTTCGTTTACGTGCGTCGCGTAGGATAAGTAGGTTGCGGATATTTGCGTGGTTTTTCCGGGAACGGATGCGCTTTTCTTCTTTTTGTTCGGCGGGTTAGTCATGTTTGATCGGTGCGATTTTGAATTTTTTATGTTGGAAGTATTTTTGGATGTCGGATGAGTGTATTGAATGTTTTTTGTATTTGAAACGTTGCTGCAATTTAAAAATATAGCGCGTTTTTTTCGGAAGATGCATGCATTAGATTTTTAATTGTGGGCGTGGTTTATTAGAATTAATAAGAATGGACTAAATAAAAATGTGACCTTATAATAAAATATTTCGAAAGATTGTTTGTTTTTATTTCAAACATTCTATCAATATAAATATGCGACTTTATAAACAAAATATGAGTATTTGGCAATGAAAAAAGGTTTATCAAATTACGGATTAGTTGAAAAACAATGACCTATAAAAAAACAGGATATTTATGAAAATAATAATTATAACAGTAATAATCCTATGGTTAAACAATCATATAATATTATAATTAAACATTTGAATAGTAAGGTAATCAATCGTACTCTTTCCGAAAAATTCCCATTTTTGGAGACCGTATTTTTTACGTTTTTCTGACAGATGGTCATTTACTGGTACATGGTGAACCACTGGTGTATTACCTTACCTATTATATTATAATTTTTTTTCCACAATATGAAAAATTATCATTATCTTTAAAAAAATATAAACAAAAGTATTTTAACGTATTTTATCAGTGAATTTAAACTATTGTCGAATAATTTTTATTCTGAAAACAAATTTGATTAAATTAATCACAATATAAAAATAAATTGAATACGAACCGACTAAAACGTATGCATATCAAACTAATTGAAGCTCAAATGTCAAAAACAAAATTCTAACCCATAACAGTCCAAAGATCCACGTATTATTTACCATCCCGAAAAATTCGCAATCAATATGTTTACACACATACAAAATGTCAAAGCTCAACTTTTCACGCGCGAAAACTACGTCTTTCAACAGCTGTTTACCTTCCGCTAACGCTACACACTATTTACACTCGCCGCTCTGATTTATCGCGCGACAATCTCATGTTTGTGTTTTTAATGATTTTTTCAGTCATATTTGCGGTTTTATTTTCAGTCTGTCTGCTGTCAGTGGTGCTTTTGCTGCCGTACTGCGGCAGGGGACCAGCTCCGCTTTTGTTGGGCGGCTGGATGGCCGCTTACTCTTGTCTGGTGATACCTTTGCTGATTTCGGCGAATTATAAATATCCGGTCAAAGTTTATAGCAGGATTTTGAACCATGTCAAAGGTGAGGATTGTCGGAATTTTTCGATAAATTTTGGTTTAAGTGCGACGGTGCTGTGTTATATTATAATTAGAATTCGTGGTTAGATGGAAATTGTTGTCTTTGCTTTTTCGAAATGATCCGAAGTTGAATATATTAGGTAATACAATAATTTTTATTGTTGAAAACAAGGATTTGAACCGTTATTTTTTCAAATCTATAAAAAAAATATACACCCGATCCTCTTTTTATACAGGGGATATGTTCCAGAGACTACAGTGTAAATAAAAAACTGTGTAAAAAATGTATGGTGACCATACAAAAATTGGAGATAGGTTCCATCACTATATTTGGATAGAACTTCCATCCAAATGTACTTTATAAAAAATTTGCAATGTGAAAAAATTTCGCCGTGTAAAATCATCAAAAAACATTGGAATTTTTTATTTAAAAACTATAATTTCATACATATAATTATATCAATATACTGGCCTGCATCGAATCTTACCATTGTAGCATAATAATACATATTTTTATTATTTTTATACCGTGTTAAAGTGAAAAATCCGTGTAAAAAAAGTTATCGGTTCATCTTCCTTGAACCGTATTATTTCGGAACCGTGTAAAAAGAGGTATTTCGGTTCGGTTCCGATTTTTGTTCCGGCACAAATAACGTTTTGTTCGGTTTTCGGTACAATTCCGGTTCAAAACTTTGATTGAAAATTCATAGTTTTTAAATATAATATAATCGAATTTATTTTGAAAATTATTAAAAAAAGTAAATTTCTTCAAATTATCATTGAATGATAGAAAATTTTACTGCAATTTCCTTGAATACTAAAATTTCCAAGAAATATTTTAATTTATATAAAAAAAACGATGCTTTAAGGTAAAATTGTTTTATCGAATGTTTAACATTGATCAATTTTTTTTAACATGGCAACTAAACTGGGTTATTAAAATTTTATCCATTATCAAAATATAAACATAGGTCATGGCATAGGTCGTAGAATTGAAGGAAAGATTTTTATTTATATAATTTGACTTCGTAAGTCACGAGACCGATTATTTATACCGGGTAAACAAATTATATATATTTTTGATCGGATTAGAAGACTTATGCCGATTTTCGAATGACGATTATGCACACGATACATTAAAAAAAAAGAAGTACAAGATATATCGCGTAGAAAAAAGTGACGTTACGCGCAAATGTCATAATTTTCAAAATAGAAGTCGTTTTGGCAATCTAAAAATACGAAAAACGAACTAATTTCATAAGCAACGCTTTTTTGCGTCTCTACAGTTTTATTTTTTCAAACATAAACAAATCACTCATTTTCAAAACATAAAACTTTCCTCTTTGAGTCAACGCTGTGCATTTTATCTTATTTCGAACGTATATTATGATAGTAACGATTTTAATTGAGTTTAGTTTTATTTAATAAATAAAATATATTCACTTACCGATGTTGTTTCTGCCAAAAGACAATGTCGTACTGACCGTCCTGAAATTTTCACGTTCTTAAATACCAAAAGTTTTCCATAAATTAATCCTTGCGAGTGGTCCGTGAACACGCTCTTGAAAAAAATATTAAAATCTTCATTATTTTCAGATCAAAATTATTCCCCTTCGCTGAAAATGTATTTGACAAGTGTTGACAGAATATTACGGAACGTAATCGCTTCTAGAAATGAGTTTTGTAATGTATTTCAAATATATTTATGCGATAAATATTTTAACAAGACAACCATTAATTTGTTCTAAAGATTACATAGAGGAAAAAAATCACCTAAGCATAAAATAAACAACTTTGATTAAATCGAAATAATAAATATTAAGTTTTCACAGTAAAACATTCGATTTTCCGAAAAATCACTAATGCGGCCCTGTGACAATTTCTTTAATAGACATTTCGGAAAAAAATGAAAGAAATTACGATTCGAGATTAATGTGTCATCTTCGATAAAAAATCGCTCAAGCGGAACGTCGGACGTTTAATTAAAAAATATATATACATATATATATTTCAAGGACCCAAAGAAATCCAAAGGACAAAATTCTAAATATGCACAACAATTGATTGTTTCAGTATTTGCAAGGAGGATGTACAGACCAGTGTTGGACTTCCTCTCATGGGTGTATTCGCCGCTGGACCGATGCGAAATGCTTTTTATGCAGATGACCAACCTTTCCACCATGGCTAATCAGGTATTTGAAGCATTTCCAACCAAAATCCCTTAATATAATGCTAAATTCATATTTTGTATCGTCTAATTTCAGTTGGTGTTCTTTTTAATGTGTGACCGTGTCCTAGTAGGACCTTGGGGACCTCAACAAAGGGTCACTTGCCTATATTCCTTGATGTTTTACAATGTGATTGCCTATTGTGTAGCCTACATAAAAGAACTCATCGAAAAGGAGAACTGGTCTCCCTACGTGAACATGACCCATCACTCTGAATTGAAGCATTTAGCGATGACCACGACGAAAATCGTGCTGGAGTGGACAAAAGCTGTCACTTTCATAATCACAGTGACTTTTATGTTGCTAGTGTTTGGTTTGGAGCAAGGATTAGAACAGTATCAGCCAACTTCAATGTACCAGACGATAACTTGGTGCTATTACATGACCACAGAGAAAGTTTTCGTTGAAATCATACCTACAGTTCTCAGCCTTTTCCACTTGGAATTGTTCGAATCCCTCGAATCCCTTTACGTTCCGGTGCTTCTGAGGGCTTTCACGATAACGTTATCCCTCATTTTAGTATTTCCACTAGCCTTTTATTCCCAATATAAACTGGTGTTGTTGGTGCTTTACGTAAACATATTCTTGAGAGGGAAAGACGCATGGAAAAATTCTTGGAAGCAACTCAGAACAGAGTGCGCAGTTCTAGAGCAATTCAGACGAGCGTGCAAAGACGAAATTAACGGCTTGGAAGACGTATGTGCTGTATGTCTCAGCGTCATGAAATCAGCCAGAGTCACTCCCTGCCAGCACTTCTTCCATGGCGATTGCTTGAGACAGTGCTTGAAAGCCTCCAACAAATGCCCCATTTGCGTGCGCCAATTCAAGTTTGACTAAAGACCAAAGGGTACTCTTTGATGTTTGTTCCTGGCTTGACGATGCGAATCGTCGGTGCATTTTCTTTTGTTTCGTGTAACCATTTGCTCTGTGGGACTAACTGTGGGAGGCTAATATTTTTTAGGGATTTGAGGGATGCTGTGTGTGCTACGTGTGCGCAAACGGTCGGTCGGAGCTCGCTTTTATGTTTGAATCGTGTATTTGTACGAAAATTTAATCGATAAGATGATCTGTGAATCTGTGATACGCAGACGTGAAAAATCAGTATTGTATTTCTTTGATGATATAAACTTATTTTGTAATTTAATGTCGTCGTGAGTTGTATCTATATGTGGAAAATGATCGCTTATGTGAATCTAGATGTAAACGTTTATTTAAATATGTATTTTATTAAATAATTTTAAGGTATTTTTGTACGAAATTGAATAAATAAAAAATCAATTTTTAAAATTACCGAGTTGTGATTTCTTTTGAGATAAATTTTAAGGGAATCGTGCATTTTGGGTGCGCTAATTTGCAAACTTTGCACTTGTAAAAATGCCTTGTAGTATTTTATGTCGTCTTAATTGTTAGCATGTGCAAATTTAGACGATCTAACAATAAGAGAAAATTATTTATAAAAACTGACAAATATAACCACCCGACGGTGACCAGATAGTTTAGGACAATCAGAAGACTACGTGATGATAAAATGATCCAATTAATGCTTTATAATTAATTTTAATCATACTGTTTCGAAATTTTTCGCGAATTGTGTCTTACACTCGGTGCTGTAGCGTCGTGTACGCTAGCGTCGGTGTGTGTCAGTGTCATTTGCGCAAACATCTATGAACCCCCATCCTACACACGCTCAAGCACATGCAATGCGTGAAATTCGTCAAAAAAGTTAATTTTCGGACTAATAATACATAAATTACGCGTGAAATTTAATTTGAGTACCTACTAGGGTTGCCAACTGTTATGGTCAAAGAAAGAGAACATTTAAAAAAAAATTGTTTTTAAATCTATGGGGGGGGAGGGTAGTAATCGTTTATTCTAGTTTCGACAAAAATCACTAAATATATATGTATGGAAATTCATGAGGGGGATAGTAATCATTTATTCAACACCGGAAGTCCGAGAGTACGAACTGCATAAAATTATTATCAAAATTGGATTTGAAAAAGAGGAAATTCTTGAAATTGGAAAAAGAGGACATTCTGGGTATATTGCAAAAAAGAGAGAGAACAAAAGAATTATGTTAAAAAAGAGAACATGTTCTCTTCAAAAGAGACCTGTTACAGGCAACCCTAGTACCTACAATACCTTTTCATTCATAAAAATATAAAACTAAATAAATAACGCATTAAAAATTCGGGATTACCGAACAATAATAAACACTATCAAAAATGAAAAATAAAATTTATATCACACACACAAAAAAAAGTAGGTAGAAACAAAAATACAGTACACACCCGTATAATATGGCAACCCTGCGCGCCGAACTTTTGGCGCGTAAACTGACAAGTAGCCCCAAACAAAATGGCTGGTTTTGACGATCCTGGTGTCTTCTTCTCGGACGCAGTCGCCGCCAATGAAGGTGAACTGGGCCCCGATGGATCTGCAGGTCTGGTGCGGCTGCAGACACGCTTCAGGGACTTCATCCGCCAGTTCCACGAAGGTCACTTCGACTACAAATACCGGTACGCATTCCATCAGTTATCCTTTTTAACTGACAGTTAAGGGATTTGTGAGTTATAATGCCTCGCCCTAATATTCACTGGGGCTCTTGCTTTGTTTGTTCGCTAATTTCATTATATGTTCGTTAAGTAGTTGTATCGAGTAATTAGATAATGCAATCCATGTGTGGGACTGCATTATCTTGCTGTGTGGTGCGATTGTTTCAATTAGTAATTACCATTTTGCAGAGATGCACTCAAACGACAGTACAATCTTGGTCAATATTGGTTGGAGGTGAATCTGGATGATTTGGCTAGTTTCGACGACGTTCTGGCTGAGAAGTTGACGAAACAGCCCGCCGAACACTTGCCCGTGTTTGAAGAAGCTGCCAAAGAGGTAACCTTTGACATTTTTATCTAGACCCCGAAATTAAAGTTTCCAATTATTTCTATGGTTTTAATTAACAGGTCGCCGACGAGATAACAGCCCCCCGGCCAGAAGGTGAAGAGAAAGTTGAAGATATCCAAATCATACTATCGTCCGATTCAAATCCGTCTTCACTCAGAGATTTGAAGGTGACGTTTCTACGATTTATATCTGACGATATTAGCATTTGTGTCTATCGAAATATTTCTTGTGCTTTTAGTCTGAAACAGTGTCCCGAATTGTTAAAATACCTGGTATAGTCGTATCTGCGTCTGGCGTCAAAGCTAAAGCTACAAAGATATCTATTCAATGTCGTTCGTGCAGAAATATTGTCCCAAATTTACCCGTTAAACCTGGTCTCGAAGGTTATATTATGCCTCGAAAGTGTAACACGTATGTACCAATATTTATTTAACTATTTCGACATTCTTACATTCTATATTGAAGATTTTATTAATTCTAGAGAACAAGCTGGTCGACCCAAATGTCCACTTGATCCATACTTCATAATTCCTGATAAATGTCATTGTGTTGATTATCAGGTAAAAAAACTATCACAAAAACTTAAAATATAATCCAATATATAATATTTTTTTAATTATTGATTTTTTTGTTAGATTTTGAAATTACAAGAACTTCCCGAAAGTATTCCTCAGGGTGAAGTTCCCAGACATATCCAATTATATTGTGAAAGGTAATATAATACGAATTTGAATTTTTAATCAAATTTTTGAAAGTATTCAAAAAATATATGTATTTTTCTAGATATTTATGTGAACGTGCTGTGCCCGGTACAAGAGCATGTGTTCTCGCAATTTACTCCATCAAAAAAATTTCGAAGCCTAGCAAAGTAATTTTTTTTTAATACAAAGTATCTTTATTTATTAAATTGTAATTGTAATTTTTAATATTTCCATAGCGTGATGGTAAGGAGAGATCTATAGTCGGCGTAAGGTCTGCATATTTGAGAATTGTTGGAATCAAAATCGATGGAGATGGTCTGGGGTCAGTCACTAACCAACCTATATCGGCGACCGAAGAAGAGCAGTTCAGACGATTGGCTGCGTCACCTGATGTTTTCGATAGAATTGCAAATTCAATTGCTCCAAGTATTTATGGAGCAAAAGATATTAAAAAAGCTATTGCTTGTCTTCTTTTCGGAGGTAAGTAATTGTAATAAATCCATATTTTTATACATTAACAAGTCAATGAAAAATATTTTTTCGTTCAGGTTCTAGAAAACGTCTACCTGATGGCTTGACCCGAAGAGGAGATATAAATATTCTTCTTCTCGGTGATCCTGGTACTGCCAAATCCCAGTTATTAAAATTCGTAGAAAAGGTTTCCCCAATCGGCGTATATACATCTGGAAAAGGCTCTAGCGCTGCAGGTTTGACTGCATCCGTCATAAGAGATCCAGCCACTGTAACTATATGTCTATATCGTGAAATCAATATTATTTTTCACACAGTCAATTGATACGTTTTATTTTCAGAGAAACTTCATTATGGAAGGCGGTGCTATGGTTTTGGCCGATGGAGGAGTCGTATGCATTGATGAGTTCGATAAAATGAGAGAAGACGATCGTGTGGCAATTCACGAAGCCATGGAACAACAAACTATATCTATTGCAAAAGTATTGATCTGTTACATGTTTTTTGTAATTACTTTGTTCAATTACTTTTCAGTACTTTTATTTTTATTATAGGCCGGAATCACTACGACTCTCAATTCACGCTGTTCAGTATTAGCCGCAGCTAATTCGATATTTGGTCGTTGGGACGACACAAAAGGTGAAGAAAATATCGATTTCATGCCAACGATTCTGTCACGTTTCGACATGATATTCATTGTTAAAGATGAACACGATCAACAAAGAGATATTGTAAGTATTATGTTTTGAAACTTTATTATCGAGCATGTATTTTGTTAATATTTCAAATATTTTCAGACATTGGCCAAACACATTATATCTGTTCATATGAACGCCGGTCAAGTCGACAATGAATTAAAAGAAGGCGAATTATCACTATCTTTTTTGAAACGTTTTATCGGTTTTTGCCGCACTCGTTGTGGACCTCGACTCTCTGCCACTGCTGGAGAGAAGTTAAGAAGTAGATACGTACTTATGAGAAGCGGCACAGTACAACAGGAGAAAGCTACTGAAAAACGTCTTTCTATACCAATCACAGTGAGGTAACGTAGATTAAGTTTTTTCTCACTTTTTAAAACTTTCATAAAATGAACTTTGATCTAATCCATTTTTTAAATAGACAACTAGAAGCAGTTATAAGAATATCAGAGTCTCTAGCGAAAATGCAGTTACAGCCTTTCGCTACTGAATCACATGTAAACGAAGCGCTAAGATTATTCCAAGTTTCAACGTTGGACGCAGCCATGTCTGGTAGTTTAGCTGGTAAAATATTCGATTTTTTTTAATGTTAAATTATTTTTTAAATGTATATATTACAAGAATGGTTTCGTAGGCGCTGAAGGTTTTACTACGGATGAAGATCATGAGACTCTTTCAAGGATCGAAAAGCAATTGAAGAGGCGATTTGCTGTCGGTTCTCAAGTGTCCGAACAAAACATAATTCAAGATTTTTTGCGTCAAAAATATCCAGAGATCGATTTTGAAAGTTATCCATACTATGATTCGCAGAGGAGAGCTACAGCATAGAATGCAAAGAAAAATGCTGTATCGGCTTTCCTAATTTTAAGTCAATGAAATTACAATAATTCGAAATCAATAATCTATTGTACTTTCAAAATAAACTTCCAATTTTTTTTTTAAATCACTAATCAGCAGTTTTGTTTTTCTAATTGATATAACAATTCTCTAAATATGTAATTGATGCAACATTCAAATTAAAAACAAAATGAAATAAGATCAGTTTATTATACAATAAATGGTACATATTATTGATACATAAAAAAAATAAAAATAGAAGGCTTGTACATAGGTTTTTTTAATGTAAAATTCAAATTTTAACTTCATTTCAATTGAATACCAGTGAGATCCAAAATTTTTTGGATTATTTGTGTATTATACACCTTATAATCAATTGGCTGGACATTGAGGGCAGTGAATTTCAATTTCGTTTCATCCTATAGATTAAAAATGATTAATTCTCACAATCAAAGAATAAAGCTAAAAAACTAGTTATTAAAAAAATACTAACACCAAAGTTCTCCAATTTGACACGAATTTTAAACGAAAGATCTTGGAATGTTACTTCTTCAAACATCGATATATATGCTTTTTTATCGTTTTCTAACGCACTTCCAATGTCGTTAGACGATTTTCCTAGGATCATTTCAGCAGATTCATTGAATAAGGTTACCCATTGTGAACCAGTATTATCAGTTAAAAATCCCTAAAAATCGAAATATGAATAAGACAAATACATATTTAATAGTGCAATTTATAAACGGAGCAGTTTTCTGGTACATACCGACATTATCAATCTGTATTTATAATTTGGAAATTCCTTATCACATTTTTCACATCGGTAAAGACCGTTTTCTTGGTCAATCAATTTTTTATTACACTGTTCTAGCGGACAGGCTTTATAAATTGCATTTTCGGTATTTATATGTGTGAGACAACCGAGAACTGAAAAATAATCTCCCTTTTCTGAAGAACCTAACTGTCTCTCTTCGACATCGGAAAACGTCAACCATTCCGAAGGACCTCCACCAGCACCACCGACTCTGCAAAATCATTTTGTTGAATAGCAACCATTTTTTGTTAATTTGGTGAAAAAAATATACATACCTAGCCGACATATTAATCGATTGTTGTTCAGATCCTCCATTATCGAACCAACCTCTAAGTTTATGGGCTTCAACAATATCAGGGTTCGTTTTAAAAACAGTACTGCTTATTACCGATAAAGACTTTCCACCATTGAATTCAGTTACGCGTGCGCCTCGAATAGCAACAATTGGTCGTTGAGATCCATCGAACTGCTCAGCTTCACTACCCCATAAAGTAAGATTTACCTATGAATAAAACATGACATTGAATATCAACGCATAAGTTCGGAATATTATTTAAATAAAAATTATTTACAGAACAACCAGATTCATCGACAAGACCCAAATCACGTTTTTTCAATTGTCTACCAGTAGATTTAGCGACCAGTTCAACTATATCGGAACTTGTTTTACAGACTCCTATCACATCTGAAACAAATCGTTCAAATATTTTATTTGATTTAACCCTATGTGCTCAATTTTTGTATTAACCAATTATATATATTTGTAAAAATATACGAAAAACATTGATAGTTTTTAATCCTCAAATGTATTGATAACAATATGGGGTAAATTCTTCCCATGAAAAATGTTCTGAAAACAATTTTTTCGCAAAAACATGTTTAACTATTAGACTAGGTGGAAAACTGTTTTCTCACGGATCACAAAAGGGTTTTAAAACAAAACGATAATAATATTTACCGATTACGGCATCGGCGGTCTTGTCTGATATTTCATTAATCGGTATAAAATTGTATTGAATGGAAGGCACAGATAAAGTGTCTGAACATTCTTCAACAACCGTATCGTTATTGAAGGTCATTTCATAATCATTTTTGAGGTTTGAAAAATTCTTATTGGCCGGTTTCAAAGTACAACGGCTAATGGAGTACACTTTATCCACCTGAAAATATATGTTTTAATATGAATTGTATATTTTTTATAATATTTATAGAAAAAATTTGTGTAAAATAATACCTCGATCATATCGTAAAATTTGTCACATTGATCTTTAAATGCAGTCGCTCGTATTTCCCCAGATTCATCGCACAAATCCATACTGAAAAGTTTTCCTTCTCCCCTAGCATTGCTCCAGGTGCGCACGGCCGATTTATTCATCACTCGAGCCTTGATCACCCATCTTAAAATGAATTGAACGAAAATTAAGTCAATCCTTAAATTATTACAACATTCTTGAAAATAACCAGTAGATTTTTCATTACGTATTTTGATAAGGACTAAGCGAAGATATAGGGTGAACTCTATGGGTTGACAATTGAGAGGATGCAATCGAATTCATACTGATGTTCGGAGTAGGTCTTGGTGTAAGTCTTGCATTGACTGTGGGAGCAGGAGTTTGAGCTGCAGGTCTACCTTGAGTACGAGCTGCATTCAATTCCTGCCATGTCATCGGATTACCAATTTTCATACCCAATTGTGTTCCCAAAGTAAGCACAGTGAGATCCATAATAACCATTACTTTCCTGGTACAAAACAAAGAGTTTAATAAATATGCATAGAAGAGGTACGAAAATCAATTTGGAAGAATTCATACATTTCACTGACAGACGTAGTAATATAACGTTCGATACGTATGATAGTATAATCTGGTAATTCTCCATTGACAATTTTTTCGTTCCATTGAGTGGCTATTAGAGCGAAGCTGTGGGAACATTTTCCGTCGGAAACCTGTAATCTATATCTTTCAGTGGCACTGTTATTAGCGACCCTTTTTATTCCCAATATTTGTATGACGGGCTTCTCTGGCTCACCCCCTGATAAAATAGCCTGAAACAATAAAAAAAAAATTGATAATTAGTAAATATAACTCTAAATTTGAAGATACAATAATTATAAATTTGTACAAGACTGAATAGAATGACAAATACACGAATAACCAATTTTGTGATTGTGATCAATAGTTATTTTTTTTAATTTACAGGTTGTAACTCGTCAGTGTTTCTAAACAGAAATATAACTGATGAAAATCATATCACAATATATGATTAAATTTATTTGTAATCCTGCATTTTAGGTGTGTTAATTGTTTATTAACAAATTAATGTTTTAACGAACAAAAGTGCATTATAGGTGTTTAAATTAAAATTATTAATGTACTTCACGCGTTATTTATGCTTTTTAAAATTAGGTTTCGCACGTAGTTTGTACTTGTACGTGTTGTAGAAAGGTTACATTTGAGTTTTTACAAATTGTTTTCTTTTAGATCATATAAATTTGCACATGCTAACGATTCTGGCGTCAAAAAGTACTACCGTACAACACGTAAACCAGAAACTCATTAAGATACGGTTAAAAATTGACTAATACAAATTCAAAATTAAAGCAACTTTCGGCATGACATGTTGAGACATGTCTTGTACAAACGCATGATGCAAAAATTGAAATCTGACCTCCAGAGAACCTTCTGAAAGGCTAGTAGCCATTTTCAGTGTGCGAAATGCAATTAATTGCTGTATAAAACAATCAAGAAATGAAAACTCGAAGCAGAATAGTAAACCAGAACGACAGATCACTGACGCACAATTTGGCGCGCAACGTAGAACTGTCGTACTAATTGTGAATTACGATCCAAATGGCGAATTACACAACCCTATACTTGGATCGATTAAATCTTAAATCGATCTTGGATCGATTAAATCATCTTACCAAATATAATTTTATTAAATATCGTCTTATTATATTATATTTTCAAAGTTTATTGTTAAGTTTTTATTTAATTCTAGATAATGAAACTTGTTTTACTGAACCAAATCTGACATGTATTATATTTTATTAAGAAAAATCATATTGTGTAAATAATTACCATGAAAATGAATTAAACGTTAATAATTTTTTATTTAAAGGAAACGGGAAAAAAAAAAAAAAAATGATATTATTTGTGTTTAGACCATAACTGTCAAGTTTATGCATGTTTTGATATTAGAGCTCTGTCAAAGTGTACCTTTTTAAAATGCTTGATATCAATAAATATTTAGAAGATCAAAAAAAGTTATCAGAAAACCGTAAAAAAGTACATACAATAGATATAAATGAAAGTTCCAAAACTTTGACGACAAAAACTGAAATATTAGAACCTCAAAACGATCGGAATGGTTTGAAAAGCTCCCATCACAATGATTCTTCAGGCAGTGAATATTTTCCTTCCGAAGATGAAATAGAGTTCGACAGTGAAATGCCATCAACATCGAAACGCAGTTGTAGAAAAGCTGTGAAGATCAAAAAATTCATAGACGACGGACAAATAGAATTCTTCGAAACTCGTATCAATGAATGGAAAAACACCTTTTTCTCAAAAATAGACGAAACTGTCGATAATTCAAACGTATTTAAATACATAAAAGAAAAGAAAGACTTTTACGAAGTAGACGAACGTTTCAATATACCCAATTTCGTATGGAAAAAACTGTACAAATATCAAAAGACGGGAGTCAAATGGCTATGGGAACTACACCAAATGGACACCGGTGGTCTTTTGGGAGACGAAATGGGTCTTGGGAAAACAGTCCAAATCATAGCATTCCTAGCCGCGATCGATTTTTCAGGCCGAAGCACTTGGGGGGGACTCGGACCATGTCTCATCGTTGCACCGGCGACTGTTATTCATCAATGGGTTATGCATTTTCATGAATGGTGGCCTTTTGTACGCGTCGCAGTTTTACATCAATCTGGCACTTTTATCGGCTCGCCAGATCAGCTGATTAGAGAGATGTTCAAAAGTCATGGTGTTTTAATCACGACGTATGCGGGTATAGTCAAACATTGTCAGTCGATTGAAATTCATAACTGGCATTACGTAATATTAGACGAAGGGCATAAAATCAGAAATGCGGATACTCAAGTAAGCAGAGCCGTTAGAAAAATTAAAACTCCTCATCGTATCGTAATCACCGGTTCTCCTTTACAGAATAACTTACAAGAGCTTTGGGCTTTATTTGATTTTATGTCACCGGGATTATTGGGTTCGTTACCGGCGTTTATGGAACATTTTGCGATTCCGATAACCCAAGGCGGTTACACAAATGCGACGAGTTATCAAGAAAATTTAGCTTTATCTTTAGCTACAGCTCTAAAGGATGCAATAACTCCTTATATGTTAAGAAGGACAAAACCTGATGTGATGGATTATTTAAAATTGCCAGAAAAGAGCGAACAAGTCTTATTTTGCAGTATGACGGCGGAACAGAAAGATCTATACAAGTGTTATTTAAACAGTCATGTTATTAGAAGTATATTAGATAAAGAATCTCGAATTGGCGATCCGATGAGAGCTAGAATCCTCGTTGCGTTGACGACGTTGAGAAAAATTTGCAATCATCCCGATCTTTATATTTATGAAGTGAACGAAGAAATACCAGAGGAGGGTGAATTGAAAAAACAATCGTTCGGTTCATGGCGTCGTGCAGGAAAAATGCTCGTTATTAATTCCTTATTAAAAATTTGGAAAAAACAAGGACATAGAGTTCTAATTTTTACACAATCAAGAGCGATGCTTTGTATATTGGAGCAATTTTTGGAGTTGAATGACTATAAATATCTAAGAATGGATGGAACTACTAGTATTGGGTCTCGTTTGCCTCTTATAAAAACATTTAATACCGACGACAGTTATTTAGTATTTTTGTCTACTACGCGCGTCGGTGGTTTGGGAGTGAACTTAACAGGCGCTGACAGAGTTATTATTTATGATCCTGATTGGAATCCTGCGACCGATAGCCAAGCTAAAGAAAGAGCTTGGCGTATAGGTCAGTCGCGGAATGTTACAGTCTACAGATTGCTTTCTGCTGGTTCTATAGAAGAGAAAATATACCAAAGACAGATTTTCAAACAGCTTCTCAGTAATAAAGTTCTGTTAGATCCTAATCAAAAAAATTACTTGAAAACGAGCACACTTCATGGTCTCTTTTCGCTTGAAGAACCCGACAAAGGTGGTTCGACAGAAACTACCAATATTTTCAAACATACCAAAGTGGATTTTGATAGAAAGTCTACGCCAGTCAATAAAACGCTTCTCTTAAGCGGTGGAGTTTCTTTTTCCGATCCTAAAATGGCTGCTATGAAAAAACTAGCTCAAGAAATAAGTAAAAAAATATCATTGTTAAACAGCAACTCTGAAAATAAAGAAGATCCTAGAGAAAGATATAAGAAAAAATTACAGCCTCCGCCTCCTCCAATCCCAGAAAAAGACCCGGTTAATATGATAAATGATCACGAAACTAATTCTGATTTTGCAACTGCTTTAACCGAAGTCGATATTGTAAATTTGTATTCCAAACCTTCGTCGTCATATATTAAAGACAAGAAAGAAAAAACTATCGCAATACCTGAAATATCAGAAATTGTATTTGTAGATGATGAAAGTGACGTGAAAAATAATGAACCCGAAGCTAAAGAACATGTCAAAAGAAAAAAAAAACGTAAAGATAAATCATTAGAAACTTCTAACAACAATGATAACGATACGAAATCTGTCAAGCGTCACAAATCATCAAAATGTTCACCTTCTAAATCTGTAGTGGAACCTTCTGAAGTTCAAGATCAAGATAATTACGTTTTGCAAAAATTGTTTGCTAAATCGGGAGTTCAAAGTGCCCTACAACACGATAAAGTGGTCGGGTTAGCTGAACGAGAAGAAAGACATCGTTTAAAAACAGAAACCCAACAAAGAGCGATGTATGCGTTGAAAGCGTTGAGAAGATCACGTGTGAAAAATTGGAGATGGTGAAAATTTTCTATTGTTATTAAATTATCTGTTTTTGTAAATGTAAATTTGTAAATAAAAAATACTTTTTATAAGTTTATAAACAATTGTTTTATTAAAATAATCCATTACAATATAAAATTTTAAAAGAAATATGATAAAAAATTAAAATCTTCTTCTAGAAGTTGTCTTAACATTTCTAATATCCTTATCTAGCAACGAAAAGTCATATTCACCTTCCTCGGGAGTATTTTCCCTCATTTGACGACTCGAATTTGAGGTTTTAATTTCATAAATAAAGAATTTGGATCTTGGAATGACTTCAGTTTGTGGTTTCAGAGGCTGTACTTTCGAAAATTTTTTGAAGTTTGTTTTTGCTTCATTCGACAAATCGCATGATTTATCAATTGACTTCCGTCTTTTGATAAGATTGTTGTTTATGACGACAATAGCTGGTTTGATATTGAGGCTTTCCATTTTTTGTTCAAATTCATCATCGATTGATTTGTTTTCTTGGTCAAGGTTTTCCTGTTTTATTTGAGAAATTGAAGATGGATTTTTAGACGATATCCAACGAGTGTTTTCTAATTTACTTTGCAGCGATGCAAAGTTACTTGTGTTGTCAATTTTTCGACTACTGTTAATGGAAGAAGCTTTCCTTTTAGTAATAGAATCTTTATTAAGACATATTCTTTTCTTATCTGGAGTTTCATCAGTGTCGGCAATAGAAAAGTTTTTCAATTTATTATTGGAACGTTTACTTAATTCTTGGGATTCGTTTGGTATAAAATCAAATAAATTATCGTCTTCGTCGATTTTGAAGGAATTTGAACGTTTCTTTTTATTATTATTTATGTTAAGTTTTACATTCAACTTACCATTTAAAGACGAATTGAAGTCAAGTTTTGGTTTACCCGAATCATTTTTAGATTGACCCGAGTCATTTTCAAGTTTACCCGTATCGGTTTCAAAATTGAACATGTCTTCATTGGCTTCTTCGTTTTCTCGAATTTTATTTGCTTTTTTAGTAAACTTTGAAACATTCAATGTAAAATTGCTTGCTATTTTTTTACTGGGAGGCTCATCGGGTTCAGGAGAACGATTTCTTAGTATTTTTCTGTTTTGCCTCATTTCATTAGATTCAATAGTTTTCAAATCTCCATTTTTCATATTTTTTTGTCCAGACGTATTTGAAAATGGACTAATAATAGAACCTACATTTTTGGAACTGCCCTGAAACGATGTAGCGTAAGGTTCGGTTTCTAAAGCAAATATCTCTATTTCTTTATCTTTAAGATCGATTCGATTTGGAGGAGACTTCAATATTTCATCTGCAAAACTGAATTCAGGATTACAAAACTTTTGCAAAGAAACTGATAATATAGCGAGCCCAATTTCCGGTTCGGGAATAACCCTAAAACTTTTTGTTTTCAAGTACTGCACAATTTCATCAAAGGCAGATTTTAATGTTTGCATATCTTGCGATAGTTCCTCATTCATATATTGTACAATAATGCAATCAGGAGAGCATATTTGTGATTTTGTCATCTTTGAGTTCTGAAGCAGATCGGCAGAGCCACCTGCAGATTCGATTATATCTTTATATTTACCCATTTGTGATTCCGAGAAAAAGAGGAATTTTTTACCGAGAAAAACTTTTTTTCTGGATGGATCTACATGGAAATTAGCAGTTTGCTGGTTTAGTGTCGGTTCTTGAACACACGGTAAATAATCTCGAGGATCAGGCAACTCAGAATAGCTTTGCAGAGAATCGTAACAATCTTTCCAAAACTCAGGCTTCACAATGGGTCGAGCAGCGACCAGCGCAGACAAAACTTTCAAAGTGAGCGTGATAGAAGACATAGTGAGATGAGTGCAATCTTCGGTCCATTGAGGCAAAATAGACACGCACATGTATTTCAACTTTGCCAAAGTATCATTGGGTAGTTTACAGGTCGAAGTGCATGTTACGAACGATATTCGGTTAGCTTTCCATATGTTATTAAGGGCACCGAAACGTATCAAATCACCACAAGATAATAGCTTATTAACTTTAGGTGGTAACCGTTCAAAACTATTATCTTCGGTGGAGTAGAAAGTTCCATAGCGGCTAGATAGATCTTCAACGTGTAATTGATCGTCTGAATCTAGTTGAATAATAGCATGGTCTCTACTGACAGATTTATCGCCTGATAAAGTTATTGTATTAGGTTGATCCTGATTATCCTGGCGACGTCCGACAGTATACTTTTTCGATCGATCACAAATGTACCAAATTTTTCTGACATTTTCTTCGTTTTCTTTAGTTTTCTGAAGCCGCAATATCCACATTGTAAATGAGTATCAAAATACTTCACGTCAAAATATCCGCCAAAATGACAACGACAGATAACGTTCACTATTAATTTATCGTTTGGCAGCCATTATCATTTTTTTATTCTTCCTATCGTAGTATTCAAAACAGTCAATTAACAGAAGTAATTGAGAATATAGTATTTTCAAGATATTACTCGCACTAATATCTATGTCGAAAAATATAAATGATCAATGTGTCTCAGATTGTGTATTGAAAATTTAGATGTGAATAATTAAGTCAAGATAATTGAAAATAGTATAGTATTTTAAAAATATTACTGGCACTAATATCTATATTGAAATTTTTAAACAATCAATTTATCGCGAATTGTGAAATTCAAGCGTGTGAAATTACTGGCAACACACATTCGAGTCGTTCGAACTGTCAAAGCGTGAGCACGTGTTTAAATGTCACTGAAAATGAAGCGGAAAGCTTCCGAATCGGAAGGTCCAGCCCCCAGCAAAAAGCACCAAGCGGATAAAGTGAAAAAGCCGAAAAATGAAGCCGTCACTGTTAAATCTAAAGCAAAAAGTGATAACGTCGTCACAGATTCCAAACCGAAACAGGCAAACGGTAAGAAATCTAAGGTTACAAAAACTATAACCAAAGACAAAAACAAACCGTCCGGTAGTAAAATGGTCAAAGGCAAAGCAGTGGCTAATGCGACGTCGAAGCCTCCCGATTGGGCCAAGTTCAAAAAGGAAAAAAAGCAATTGAGAGTTGCACGCCGTCGTGCTGGAATGGAAAAAGATACCTTAGACGTTGTGACGAAAGCAAAGACAATGAGCGAGCAGTTGCGAAGGTATTCATACTTTATTATTCATTTACTCATCCTAACTTTATTTGATTTTTATTAAATTTCTCATGTTTATTTGTAGGAAAAAAGGAACTCCCGAAGAACGCGTACAATTGACTAAAGATTTGCATGATATGCTTAACAATAATAACCATTATACAGATTTAGCATTAGCTCACGATACCACTAGAATAATTCAGTGGTTATTGAAATTCAGCTCAGTTCAAATACGAGAGGAAATATCTAAAGCTCTCACGGGTTTGATACCCCAAATGATTTTATCGAAATATGCTCGGAACTGTGTTAAACGTATTTTGAAATACGGTTCTGCTTCAACACGCGACTCGGTTATAATCGCTTTACATGGAAATATTGTAAAATTTGCTTCTCATACAATGAGTGCTCCTATTTTAGACTATGTTTATGGCGAAATAGCTTCCAAAAAACAACAGCAGTGCTTAAAACAAGAATTTTATGGTGATATTTATAGAGCGGTCAGTAAAAATCTTTACTAAACTAATCTTCACGTTTTTAGTAGCATAAAAAGTTTTTGATTATTTTTTCCAGACAAAAGATGAAAGTGTAACAACATTGAAAGATACCTACAAAGGTAATCCTGAAATGAAAAATGCTATGCTGGGAGCCACAAAAGCTCATTTGTTGAAGGTTTTAAATAAAAATGTCCATGATTGTTCGTAAGTATCTGAAAATTTTCAGATTCATTGTGGTAATTGAATTGTTTATATATTTTTTATCATTACAGGTTGATTCATGCGGTTTTATACGAGTATTTAACTGAATGCAATAGCACTGATAGATCTGAAATGATAACTACCTTAAGTCCGCTTGTTGCTCCTTTAAGTAATTCTAAGTTTGGTGCAAAGGCTGCTATAATTTGTGTTTGGCATGGAACGAACAAAGACAAAAAGGTAAAGAAACACATATATTTTTACCTTCTTAACTGAACAGAATGTTTTTCTTTCATTTTTAGTATGTAAATTCTTTTTCATAATACCAAATATTTCTCTTTGTTCAGGTTATACTCAAAGTTGTTAAAGAGCATGCCGTCTCTCTTGCTACGCACGAACATGGACATTTGTTGATTTTGTCAATTCTAGCTACCGTGGACGACACTGTATTGCTAAATAAAGTCCTCTTATCAGTTTTACTGAATGAAATAACAAATATTGCCAAAGAAGAGTGGGGAAGAAAGGTAAAGATAACATAAAATTGTTTTATTTTTAACACTTTATTCTTAATTTTATAATTTTCAATACAGGTTTTGCTTTGGATGGTTGCGCCTAGAGATAAAGCATATTTCCACCCATCGTTAGTTGAATGGCTCGATACTGGTATAGCTCAGGGTAATTCTAAAAAACCAACCGAACAAAGATCTTCGGAAATACTTAAAGAAGCACTTTCTCCACTTTGCAAAAATGTGCAAGAAAACGTAGATTTCTGGTTAAGTAATAGTTCCTTAAGTTTAACAACAGCTGCTATACTTAAATCAGGTAAAATTCTATAATTGATTTGTGTGTATCTATAAAATAGCAATAAAATTTTTTTATGTTTTATAGCACATGGAGAGATTTTAAAAGAAACATTGGACAGTCTTAGTAAATTCATATGTAACGTTCCATGGACAGTGACCGAAGATGAAAAGCAAGTTAATGCAATTGAGCATGCAGGAATACATTTAAGTCTCAAAAAAATCGCTCAGCATGATAAAATTAATACAGAAAAGGGAGAGTACACTTTTGGAAAAGCCATGTGTGAAACTTTGACTGATGAAACGGTACAATTCGTATTTATGAATAGAATGATTATTCATATGAAACTTGTATTAAAATTGCAATGTTAATTTTACAGGTCAATGAATGGGTTGTTACAAATAGAGGATGCTTTTTGTTGATTGCACTTCTAGAAAACAATTCTGCAGATGTACAAAATGCATTTAAATCCAAATTGAGCAGTTCAGTTAAAATACTGAAGAAGCAAACTACTGCAGGCGCAAAAATTTTATTGAAAAAGATAACGTAATTTATGTTATTTCTCTTATACAATTTTGAATAAAAAAATATTTCATTTATCCATATTCCTTTTATTTAAAAACTTAATCTCAATTATAATTTGTTATAATTTCACTACAAATTCTTATTAATTGTAGTATATAAATATTCGAAAATTTCAGTTTTAAGTCCACATATCATCATCTTCATCATTAGCAGCCTATAAGTTATCCACTGCAAAGTCCACATATAAGTCAAAAAAATACATCTGGCAAATCAATTGCCGTTTAATCAATGTACATTACATTAAATATAAAATATTATATTAGTCACATATAAGAAAAAAATATTAATTGAAAGCTGAAGATTTCCATAATTCTGTGATGGGTTTATTCTGAACATCAGATAATAATGAGATTAGAGAAGGAGATACTTGTGTTATTAATTCATCAGTCGGTCTGAAAACAACGAAATATATATATATATAACACATTCATAATGTATGTAATAAAATTTAAAATAAGCAAATACTTAGATGCATCCAAAAATTTCCAAGATGAATCCATCAATAAAGTATATACTTCAGTAACTTTTTCTTGAAACGGAGAAACCTCATATCTATAATAAACAAGAATGATAATTTTATTATATTACTATTGATATTCAAACTTAATATACAAACCTTTCCTCTCCAAAGCCTTGTCTAGCAGCTTGGGTTTCCTTGTCTATTTCCAAAAAGTATACTACGTCTGGTTTTGGTAATCCAATATCGGCCGATTTACACCAATCGAGATTCAAACCTTTTAAGACATATTTTAATAAAAATTCAAGGATTTATAAATAAAAAAAAGATTTAAAACAACATACCTTTAGCAGCCGAATAAGCAACCCCAGAAAAGGCATATCTATCAATAACCAAAGTCTTTCCAGAAGTAAGCAACTCCTTTATTTCTTTCAGCTTTTCCCATCGGTTAGCAGAAAATAGTAAATGAACCGTTTCATCGTTCAGTTCACCCTGAATACGTAAATAATGAATTATTAACAGTATTAGCACTTAGAACATGTATAATATGAAATAACACAAAAATTACATTGGACTGTAGGTATTCATTAATAATACTGCCAATTCCTGTATTACGATCTGGAAAATTAAGGTACTTTGCCGATATTCCCTTCGATTCCAACTGTGAGACTGAAAATAATTATATGTTGAAGATCGACAGAAGTACATTTTTGTGAAATATATTTAAGAAACAAACCTATTTGTTTACAAAAGGTGGTTTTGCCACTTCTATCGCCGCCTTCTACTACGATTAATGCACCGCGGGATACCGGATCTATGACCTGATTATAAATGTAAATCAACAGTCAAAATATGCGTCTTTTTTATAATGTGTATTATAAATAGTAAGGATACCTTCGTCTTCATGTTGAATCTAAAAATAGGAATAAAATTACTCAATCTGGACAGTATTTTGACAGCTTTTTACAACTGCGCGGAAAACACCAAACAGATGGTAATCCAGGTAATTCACCATTTGACAAGGTCTCCAACTGCAGGAATGTTGTTTCACATGGTAGCCAATGTATCCATATTCTAAAATTTGGAGTGATGCACTTTTTTATTATTATTTACTGTTTTATTTTGGTTAAATATTGATTGAATTAGGTTGCATTTATTTATTTTTTTATTTTGTTTTATTGTCATGTATATTACGAACACTACTTAAAAAAAATTATTTGTATTTCATTTGTAACCTTCTTATTTGATAATAATTGGAGTTGAAACCTCATTCAACTCCTAGTAAAAATCACAACATTCCTAAAGAGACATATCAATTAGTGACGGTTCGTGATAATGGGCTGCAGAGCTACAGCCCTCCCTTTCTAAAGTGAACGTTTTGTATTTTAATTAAATGCATTATGACCATAAAATGACAGATGTATTTTGTTTCTCACATCATTTTATAATCCATTTCTTTTTCAATTTCATACTGGATGACCACTCTCGTTTCAAATTTGCTAAAAAGGGAAAAGAATATTTTTTTACTAGGTAGTTCTTATTTTCGGAGTAGGGCTTATGTGAGGCCGGCTCTAGCTTGGTCCGCATCCTCGGGCAGTTTTTCTTAGTTCTTTCTATCAACGGTGACCATATCCCCCCCCCCTTCTCCCTCAATTTCATAAAAAATACATCTGTCTCAAATATATGTAAACTCATGTTTTTTTTTCATAAATATACAATAATATGGAAGGAATGGGCAAAATGATCTTGAGCGCCTTTTTGCAAAATTGGAGCATTTAAAAAAAAATTGAGGCACCGAACGGTTGGAGCATCTTTGGCAATGAAACAGTTGGGGTGCTGAAAAAATTGGAGTATCTTTGCGCTGAAAAATTAAGGCACCCTCAGCACACTGAACAAGCTGGGGCGTCTTTGGTAATGAAAAAAGTTGGGGCGCCTTTGGCACGATGAAGAGCCTACGTGGCTAAAGAAATTTGATTGCCTTCGGCGTTGAAAAAGGTGGTCGCCCGACCTCGGTCCTCCTCTTTTCAGTCGGGCCTGGTCTAATTGTAAGAACAGTGGTCTTATGTTAAAAAATCTTCGAAAATCATGATAGAGCTAATTTTCGACGAAACACGTTAGCAGTGCGATCTTCCACTATTTCAAAAATTTAACTCCCCAATATCATGGGGAAATATTTAACTCCGCAATATCATTGAAATATACACTCTCATCTAATAGTTCATCTATAAGGACGATCTAATATAAGATAGCGGACTGCAAATTGATCCCTGAATACAACTTTTTATAATTACCTCTTCCTCGATATATCCTCCGTAATTCAAAGTTTTGCGATCCTTATAACAGTCCGATATCAAATTTTAAATATTTCCAGGGCGATTCTTTCATCACAGCTGCTAAAGTATGATTGGCCACTCCGCATTGTTGAATACATCTTTAATTTCCAAAGAGATTAACACAACTATTGATTTATACTTGGGTTATGGTTATTTTGATATTTCGCCTATACGCGTTATCTATTTATTATCTATTATCTATATTATCTGGAATCAATATTATTTTTTTATCAGCAATATACGAAAGAAGAGAGTATTTGAGTACATATGCACCTATTTACACAAAAAAAAGTACGTAGATGTAAATTCTTCACATTTTAAATAAATAAATAAATAACATCTGTTACAATTTACAGCCTATCAATCGCACCCTCTTCGAAAAATTACCATTTTTAGAAACCTTAATTTTTATGTTTTTCTGTCAGATGGTCAATTATAAATTCATGGTCAACCACTGGTGCATTACCCTATATGATTATAAGTTTGAATTAACACACGGGTAGTACATACTTGCAATTCAATATTATAATCATTAATTATATTCAATATTTATTTTTTATTTAACAAAATTGATCGGTTCCATGACAGATATACACGATCTGCGAAAAAATTCATCTTTCGCTGTGCTGAAACGTCATATGTTCAACTGTCGTGTATTCATTGGGTTGGTTTCCAATAATTCAAAGTGTGTGAATTGGAAAATGAAAAAAATTCCGGTTAGGCTGAAGTCGCGCTGTATGCTAAATTTAAGTTGGCGCCCTGTATATTATACTAATCCTCAAAAAAGGTTGCCGATGCTTGGCTATAACGTATACTTACACTTTCCTTTTAGAATAACTGAACGTAGAGGGTTGAGCAAAGACCTCATTTCTCAATCAGTCAAACTAAACACACATAAGTACTCAAATTTAAATTATATAGCACAAATTCAGCTTTACCAAAACCCCCCCCAATTTCAAATAATTGCATCGAAATCGAAACAGCCAACCTAGATAAAACTAACAACACATCGACAAAACGAAACCAAACCAGCACCTAAAAACAGTCAGGTCAAGGGTGAACCACGAGGACACAGAACAAGGAACAAAACCGAACAACAAATAGAACACGGGGTCAAGGGTTTCAGGGTTCGCGCGCATCCATGTACGTGTCAATGTCACTCGGAAGCGAAGATATCGATTGTGGGCACCTGGTCGTATGGCCGTAAGAGTATCGAGCGGCGGCCAAATGTCAAGGCCAATGTTACGCTGGGCGCGGTGGAGGGGGCATTATACATTCGGCTTTCTTGGCGAGAGGACGTGTCCACTGCACACGTATGGATCGAGGCTGGAAGGTCACCGATGCCCTGAGGCGGCGGAAGGTCGGGGTGGCCGCCAAGGAGTTGACTCATCTCAAGCAGAAGGCTTGTCAAAAGTTGCAGGTGGATGTGGTTTCGAATTTCGGTTTTCCCGCGTTTTTTAATATATGTCCGGTTGTGTTGTTCGTGTATGATTCGTTGTCGGAGTTAGTTTTGATGATCTGGAAAATTCATTTTTGATTGCAGGATATTTTGTGGGAAATCGTTCAGTTGTAGTCAAGAAATTAGGGAGACCTTGGTCCTTCCTAATTTTTTTAAAATAATTACAAACTATCCATAATTATGTCAAGATATATCACATGATTGTGAATAAATTCTTTGAATTCCTAGAATTCACGTACATGTTATACTTCGTGTCAAAACAGCATATTTGTATTGCATACATATGAAAATTTGTGTTTGGCTTTTTCCCCTGTAAAAAATCCTGGCTACGACTAAGTATCCAAATGTACTAGTAACATCAGAACTAGTAGCTCTGACAACGAATCATACATGAGAAACAAAGAAACTGATGAATACATCAGTTTTTTTGTTTCTCATGTATGATTCGTTGTTAGAGTTACTAGTCCTGATGATCTAGAAAATAAATTTTCGTTTACATGCTTTTTTATAAGAAAACATTTACAGTCGTAGTCAAGAGAGAAGCCATGGAGACCTTGATCCTCCATAATTTTCAAAAATAACTACTAATTATATTTAATCACAAGATATGTCGCTCATTGTGAATAAATTCTTTGAATGCCTTGTTTTGGCCGTCCTTCCTGAAAAAAATCCTGGCTATGATTGTGGAATCATTTCTGTTTTCATATTGTGGTTTGTTTTGTTAAAGGTATGTGAAGAATGGGAGTCTTGTGATTGCTACGTAGCCGAGGACGGCACTTTGGTAGATAGTGATGAATATCTACTAACACTCCGGCCCCAAACTCTATTGATCATTACGAAACCTGGTGAAATCCCTAAAACTGGTAAAGCAATTTTTAATTTGATAATATTTAAATTTTTGTACTGAAAAATGGTTTTTTTTCAGAATTTGAATTTCAATTGGGAAAAATTATATCTGCGAATAAACATATAATCGAAGTGCGCAATGCAATTCAAACATTCTTCAAAGAGAATCCCAAGGAAGTGCAGACGATTCAGAAGTTTATCACTTCCGATGACGAACCTAACATGACGAAAAGTAAACTAGAAGAGGATCCTGAATGGTTTAAAGGTAGTATATTTTGACATTTCTGAAACTTTGTTATATATGTCGTTGTTAAATATCTATTTTTCTGACAGAAAAAAAAATTTGTATAAAAAGTATCAACTCAAAAATCGAAGAAGCTATGGAAACTACAGGCTGACATTTTTAAAAAAGTAAATTTTGCGATAACGTATACATAATAATGTGTACCGTAGATTTTAATCATATTGTTTCAAAGATTTTGATGGTAGTAATTTCAAATGTTGTCGAACATGTTATGTATGTGTGTATAAATTACTTAAGGGTATTTCGAAAATGAAAAAGTAGTCATCTTTTCGAAGTTACAAATTCATGCATCATTTTGGCAATGCTAAGTAGTGTTCTGAAACGTTTCATTGTAAAAAGTATATAAGATTTTAAGTCGTTCAGAGGTAGTACTCTCGATAGATTAATAAGAACTTACGTTATGTTTTTATGAATATATAATAATAATATTTCTAGTCATTTTATTTTCATATATTGAGTAGCATGACGTTTGGCTTAAAGGTTTTTAGCAGACGTATTTATTATTTCTAAGGTTCATATATTATTTATTTTATTTATTATCATTTTATTTTATTTTTTAATATTTAGATATTGAGACCAAGGATAAAACCAAAGAAGGTTATATGCGATACAGAGCACGGAGTCGGATTCGGTCGTATTTATATAAAACAAAGAAAATTTTACAGACCTCTAACACATACAAAAAGAAGGTTGTTTGTAAAACAGCAATAGATAATTTTATCAAGTGTCTCGAAACACAATTGAGCGCTAACAAGTATCACGAATATTATTTCGATAGAAAAGCTAAAGTCGATAAATTGTGCGATGAGGACGGAAGGTTTTCATGCGGAGGTTTATGGAATCAAGAAAATTGCAATGATCTCGATCACGTTATCAACCCGTATGGAAGTAAGGCGAAACGGATATTGTTTCAGACTTGGAATTTAGATCATGGCGTAGAATTATCTAGAACCGTCGCTCCGGGCATAATGAAAGCCTTGGAAAAATCTAAAGACGTTGTTAAAATTTGTCAAATTTGTAGAGCTGAAACGAAAAACAGTATGAATCTTTTAGCTTCCGAGTATTATAAATTACTATTCACTAGGAAAAACTTGAAGTTAGTACACATTGTGTGCCACGACAAAAGAAAACATTGCACAGATGATTGTGTGTATGTTTTATGTGATGATTGTCATGGTAAGGAACTAAAAAAGGTATCACAGGGAAAAGTATTATAGTATTTGTATTATAGTCGACAATTATTTTTGTAAGTATTTGATAAATTCAGTAATAATATGGTATTTTTCAACGTCGACGTTGATTTGTATGTAGACATTAAGATTTTAAGTATAAGAAGAGTTGACAACTTTTTGTCTGTTCATTGCCATTCCCATACGACCCTCCACGCGTGCCACCGTTGTTTTAAGGCGACCTTATTCCTTATAGCCATTCCTAAGTGTGCCAAATATTGTTTTTTTTTATATTATTTGTTAAACTATAAAGTGATTTGAGGTCTTTCTACGATACAGGGTAGCACGCGTGCCTTAGGTTGTCAACTATTTCGAAAAAGGAGGTATTTAAATTAGTGCAACAGATTGTAACGTTTTCAATAAGTATTTTTCTCTATATTATTTATTGTTTGATTACGTGTGTGATTATGCAATATTATTAGATAAAGTTACTTCAATTATGAGACTTAAAACTTTATACATATATTAAAATGTTTCACTTATTTTATATAAAAAAAATAATGTGAAGATTGGTTGCTATTAATGTAATGTAGCAATTGAATGTAAATGTGTTCATAAAATTATCTGAACATTACCAAAGATAGTTGTAAATGTTAAGTAACTGATTTTTTTGATGTTGTATCTGCAGATTGAGATTTCTACTTATGTAAATTATGTTTATTTATAACATATTGGATTTTTTTTTCTGTGCAATAAACCATAAAATTATTTTATATAAGAATATATAATATGTTAATTTTAATTTAATAAGGTGCTCAATGTGGATCTCAAAATGATTCCAAAAACTACTAAATCGTAACATTTGCAATTACGCATTTGAAGTCAATTTTTTTATTTACAGATGTATTAATTTAACAAATTTAAAAATATTTTATTTTAATACATTTTTTATCATAATTGGTTTTTATTCTACACTCGATTGGTATTTTATGAATGTGCCAAGACAATCATTTTGTGCAATCTGCATGTTGAAAATTTGTTCATTATTACTTAGAAAAATGTTCACACGTTTAAATTAAGGTAGATTATTGTGAAGACATTGTTTAGATCAAACGCTGTACAATTTCAGTTTGAGTATATTTATGTTGCTTACGAAAAGTGAAAGTTATTTACGATGTATGAATCACAAAGCAATGTTATAATAAAATAGCTTGATATATTGCTGACAATGTAGTGCCTACTTCGTACCGCAATGCTTAATGTAAATTATGTGCTTAATAAAATATTCAAAGAACTTGATATTTTCTTTTACTGTATAAATGAAAAAAATCCTTTAATAGTAATTTTTATTATTAAAAAAATTAGAATATCGTTAAAAAATAATGTTAGAAAATAGAATGCAGTTTAACGATTCTTATCTTCTTTTACGCCCAAGACTTCGTTTATTTGGGTTCCTTTGACCTTTTCCACCGGTCGGTTTAGCTCCTGATTTATTTTTCATTCCTGTGAAGTTTTTCTTCACACCTCTCTTTCCGGCTTTTGGTTTCGGTTCTTTCTTTTCTTCAGACCGTCTATATAGAAAAAAAATAGATTAAAGAGAAATCATTATGAATTGGTATATTGTGTGTTTTAGTGCTTACTCATATTGTTCTTGATTGATTTGTTTAGTCACGGCTAAATTCATGTCAATTTTAGGCTGCTTTCTCATTAAGCAACTAACAATTTCCAAATTTGCTTTCTTTTCTGCATTAATATCAGGGAAGGGAGCTTTTCTTTTTTTTGTGCCACCTGCGACAAGTGCAGAGACCTCCTTTCCACGAGCTTCCTTTTCTTTCGGTAATTTTGGTTGGAATTTTCCTGCTGATGCAGTTGAAGATCTTGCTACAGTTACAGCAGCGGCCAACTAAAAGTCAATTAAAAAATAAGAAATTTTCCATAGAACAGACTGGATTGCAAAAAATTGATATCTAGGAACCTGAGAAGCTGTTGCTTTATCTGAAGTCACCGGGAATCCAACTCTAGGAATTTTTACTTTCTGGGCCCTGGCTATATTCTTCAATCTTTGAAGTTCATTTTTGGCTACTTTTTCAGATTTTTGTTCAACTTTTTTGGCAAACATATCTGTCATCGGATCAACATTTTGTGGAACTTCAATAACCCAATCTTTATCTTTTTGAGCCGCAGCTTTTTTGTATCTGTAACGAAGATGAATCAAATTATGTATTTATTACTAAAATAGCGGATTTTAATAGAAAAATTAGCAATATTTACCCATAGAGCGGAACCCATTTTTGAAGTTGTTCATCCCATGTAGCTTTTTCTTTCTTTTTCTTCTGGATTCCTTTTTCTTTAGCAAACTCTTGCCATTTTGTCAAAGGTTTTGGTTTGGGCACTCTTTGCGCCCTTGGCAAAACAAAATTAGGTTCCGGTAAGGTGACGACGACAGTTTCGTCTATCCGTTCCGTTGGTAATTGCCAAATTTTATTGAATAAATATTGAGTATTATCTCTACTCAAATTTGCAAGGTATTCATCTTTCTGGGATCTAAATTAAAAATAATATTAGATAAAAATTGGTTTCACGAGTGACGTATTATTAGTTAAAGATTTAGAACTTACTGCAAGAGTTTTGGGTCAATATCATCATTATCAGCTAAAAGTAAGGTACCTAAATCGACGTAAGGTTCTACATGTTTTTCTACTGTAATCGATTTGTATGTTCGTCCAGAACTTCGACGAAGTGCCTCCGCTACGAGTTCAGCCTCCATGTGGATTTCAGGTTATGTTATAAATGAAACTGACAGCAGACAAGCATGGTAGACATCTGACAATAACAACTATATCGTCGACCAAAAATAAATATCAATTTAGTAAATGCGCTTCAATCCTACACGATGAAAATGATTTAAAAAAACATATTTTATTTCAATACAAAAAATAAAGCATTGGTTTTCTCTGTGATATTTTGAATATAAATCAAAATAGTTTTAGTCGATAAAAATAATGTTATGCCACGTGGTTTTGACATTTGCCAGGCTCTTACAAGTTGAGTGTCACAATTGTATGAATTTATGTTGGTTAGACGAAGTTTATTTACTCGATTTTTGTACGCGTTTCGTAAATTTATGGGAGCTACAGACGATAAAAGAATGACGACGGTCAAAGAAGGTCTTGCAACTTTTCAACTACCCCTCGACAGTGTTTTCTATAATCCTGTGCAAGAATTCAACAGGGATCTCAGTATTGCTGTTTTGCGAACATTTCTTCAAAATAAACAAGAATATTTGGGTTCTTTTTCCAATGTTTGTTTAGATATCATTTCATTTTTTGTGTTAAGTTTCATTTAAATATATAAAATTATGGTGTTTTTTCTTTATTCTAATTCAACAAGGATGAAGTTACTATTCTCGAAGCTCTTTCAGCTTCAGGATTAAGAAGTATTCGCTATGCTAAAGAAATCGATGGAGTCGATAAAATTATCGCCAACGACATATCAGCCAAAGCAGTCGAAAGCATGGAAGTAAACATCAAATTGAACGATGTCAGCGATATTGTGAAGCCTAATCATGACGATGCAACGTGAGTATTTGAACTTTTTTTTAAGTTGAATAAATACAATCGTTTGTTTACAATCATTTCGATGTTTCATATAGAATGGTCATGTATAAAAATAAAAACAAATGCGATCGTTTCACTGCGTTAGATCTGGATCCTTACGGTTGTCCGTCGATATTTTTAGACGGAGCTGTTCAATGTGTTAAAGATGGAGGTTTACTGTTAGTTACAGCGACTGATATGGCAGTGCTCGCTGGAAATTCTCCAGAAACTTGTTATGTTAAATACGGAGCAGTGAGCTTAAAATCTAAAGCCTGCCACGAGATTGTAAGTTTGTCATAGTTCGAATACATTTTTCGAACTTATTACATCATAGTTAAATTTTAGGGATTGAGAATATTGCTGCAATGTATTGAATCACACGCTAATAGATATGGCCGCTACACTGTACCGCTGCTTAGTATATCTGCAGATTTTTATATAAGAGTTTTTGTTAGAATTCTTACTGGCTTGGAACATTGTAAAAAAACCACCAGGTATGAATTAATTTTAATTTAAAAATTTGATAGATATTTGTATCAATTCAATGTTAAACTAATCCTGTTGTAAAAATATTAGTTTTGAATTTTAATCGTTATAATTGGTTGATCATAAATTAATTATTATTTGATACATTTTAGTAAATTATCTATGGTTTTCCAATGTGTTGGTTGTGAAATGTATACATTACAACCTCTCGGCACATTTAAACCTAGTCCGAGTACAGCAAATCCTGATAAAATGAAGACATGCTTACCAAATGCACCCACAGTATCGTCTACTTGTGAACATTGTGGCCATAAATTTCACGTATGTATCGATTTAAAACTTTTTATTTATCAAATCTCATTTAATAATATAATATTATTTTGTAGATGGGAGGTCCAATTTGGTCAGGTCCATTACACGATCAGACGTTCGTGCAAAAGGTTTTAAATCTTATTCAAACAGAAGGAGAAAAATTTTCTACGGCAAAAAGAATGGAAGGAATGTTACATATGATTTATGAAGAATTAAACGATATCCCCTTATATTATTCTATGGAAAAATTATCTTCAGTTCTTCACGTTCAAAATATTCCGATGTTGATGATGAGGTTAATTTGATAATCTTTGATGATATGGAGAAATTTAATTATTTTTAATGTTTAATTTGCATTTATTTTCATTCATACAGATCTGCAATATTAAATGGTGGTTATCGCGTATCTTATTCGCATGCATATAAAGCATCAGTCAAAACTGATGCTCCACCTTCATTTTTATGGGATGTTTTCAGAGAGTGGGAAAAGTCGAATCGTGTAAAGAAAGAAAGGTATTTGAAGGTTTTTCAAAACATATTTATTACAATTTAAGAAAATTTTTATTTGTCAATTTCAGATTAGTGGAAGGTTTACCAGCGAATGCAATATTATCAAAAGAAATGGTTTATAAAATCAATTTTTCAGAGCATGTTGATGCAAATCCAGTTAGTAGAAAGAATGGATTTTTAAGGTTTCAATTTAATCCTACACCGTTTTGGGGACCAGGAACTAAATCATCTGCAAGGTAAGAATTCTATAATTCTTTTACAGTGTTTTAATTTTGTTAATATGTTTTTTTTTTTTTGTAGAACTGGAGAAGATAAAATGAATAAAAGTAAAAAAAATCAAAATAAAAATGCTCACAAAAAAAATGATACAAACTTAAAGCGTGAAATATCTCCTAACAATGACAAAAGTACTAAACATTTCAAAAATGATTCCAACGAATCTTGTCAGTAAAATAAAAGTTTATGAAAGTAAATTTATTATTTTATTCATAAAAAATTCATTAATTTCGAAATTCAATATCGTTTACTTGTATTGAAGTAATGTGTCAACATAAAAACAAATTTAATTTTTTATAATATACAAAAGTTGATTATGATTTTCTTTTAATTTTAATGTCTTTATTCTATATCACTTAAAGTTTCGGAAGATCCTCCTGAATTGTCATTTATCTGACCTTCACCACGTTGTTTCACCTTCTCAACTATGTATTCTTTACTACCAGTAGTTGCAATGGCTGGAATCAAAAACATGTTTTGTCTTTCTTGATATTCAATTTTCCATTGTTCCATTAGTGACTTTTCCTCAGCGCGATGTTTTATTTTTCTGCAGATCAAAAATGCATGTAATTTTTGTTTCCACTGTAGCTCATTCTGGAATTTGTCAAATTCTCTTTCTATTTTGGTAAAGTGTTCGTTGGCGCTAGAGCTTTGGCACGTTTCATTATTTTCAATTTCTAATTCAGGAGACGTCTGTTGATCATTCGACGATGAAGCAACAACTTCTACAACAACTTCAATTTTATGCTCCTGTACGTTTTTTTTTGCATCTTGTTCAGATTCAGGGAGTGTTACATTTTGTATTTTTTCTGTTTGTTCCTGTTCTTGTTTTGAATTATTTTTAATTTTAGATGGATCTATTCCCAAAATTTTTAAATACAAAGCGTTTTGTGCGATTTTCTCTTCACTTTTTTTCAAAGGTTTTCTCATCGGAATTTTTTTAGTTTTATTCTGATTAGATTGAAATATATCAGCAAATGTTACTCTTCGCCCGCTTTTTTGTTCTTTTTTAGATCCATTGCTTACATTTGTTGTATTTGTTTCATCTTCTACAGGGCTGGGTTTTTTTAATATAGATTTTAAAGGAACACTAGAATTTGATTTTGCTCCTGGAAGACTCGCTTCTAATGCAGAATTGACTATTTCTTGCGCAATATTATAGATATTTTCAAACCCTTCAGGTGCAAACTGAGGAATATCTAAAATATCTGATGATACTTCATATTCAGAAAAACTTTCTCTTCTATTTTTGGGAGAAGTTTCACATGTAGATTCTTCAGATGTCGAAAATGAACGTTTTTTCGTTGGTGATTCCGTCAGTATGTTGGTTTGTTTTAATTGTTGAGGCTCATTAAGTAAATCTGTTGATATTTCACATTCAACTTTACTTCCTCTCGGATTTTTTGGAGAAGTTTCACATTTGGATTCTTCAAATGGTGAAATTGAACGTTTTTTTGTTGGTGATTCCGTCAGTATATTGATTTGATTTAATTCTGGAGGGTCATCATATAAATCTGTTCCTAAGTCGAAAGTTACGATATTTATCACATGTTGACATTCTATTAAATCGGGGTAAGAGCGCTGGCAATTTTCGCATAGTGTGGCTTGTGTGTTTTGTTCTTCCATAATGTTGTACCCTATCCTTTTCATTATGTTTCATGTTAATTTTTTTTAGATTAAGTTATTTTGTAATTGAATATTAATAACAAACTTACGGCAAATTTTGATGTTTTGGAACAGCAAATAGTCGAATGTATTTTGGGTGCTATTTAAATATCCAAGTTTTATTTCCAAGGTTTCATTGAGATTGTATCAGATGAAATTAATATTCACTGCTTGAAATCGAAAAGAAGTATTTATGAAGTTTTGATTTCAAAAATTTACATGTATTATTGTTACAAAAGATAAATTATTAATTCTAGAATGATACTTTGTCGATGATTAAATAAAGAAAGTAGTGAGTAAAAAATATTTTAATTAATTTTCTAAGATTTATCGAATACATTTTTCGGACACTTACTTTGTGTAGGTCAAGTATTACAAAATAAACAATAAATCACACACAGTTCGTCATAAGTACTGACTAAATTATAACATTCGTAATTATCGCTATAGTGATAAATAATAATAATTTTTTAAAATAAATAAAATTATTTTCATTTTCCAAATTCAATAAGTCATGTGATCAGTTCATAAAAACGATGGGGCAAAATTCAAAATGATTTATTATAATTTTTTGTTTTATTTTACACTATCATAACAGATACATTTTATTTAGGTGAAACAGTCTTAATAATTTGCTTTGTCATTTAAATATTGTCAGATTCTGAACTAGACACAAGTATTCAAAATATTGTAGAAAATTAACTAATATGAATGATATTTTTTCTCAAAGAATTTTTTGGAGACTGGGATTTTTAAACAAAATTAATTATTTAGTTATTTTGTGAAAGGTCAAGTTTTGTCGAATACACTAGGTTCTCTTTTTATGCGGTAGATGCGTTCCGTTCCGCATAAAAAAAGATATGAAAAAGTGAAACTGCTATATTAAATATACCTAAAATCGCATAAAAAAATGTATTTCTATTAACAATGTACTCTTAGTTAAGTTATTACATTGTACATATATTTGTACGTTCATATAGTCCAAAAAAAAAAAAATTGTATTTAAAAAAAACCGCATAACTCTGAATTCGCATAAAAAAAAACCGCATAAAAAGAGAACCTAGTGTACACTGGTTTTCATTGTCCATTTGGAAGTTAAGTGATAAGTGGTTTGTTCAATAGATAGACATGATTTTATGTTGTTATCTTGAGACTGACGGGGGATTTTTGGTATTCCAACTCTGAGAATTATGTTTTATTCGTCATTATATAGTGAATAAAGTGATAGGGAAAAATATTCAAACTTCGAATAATCTTGTAGTGAATACTGACATGTGAGAATGTTGTCATAAAAAAGACTTTTTTATTTGAATCGCAAATTTTATTATTTTCTGCCAATATCAGTTTCAGGAATAATCACATATAAGATTATGGTAAAATTTAAAATATTTCCTTTAGATGTACATATTTCCTTTATTATGTGCATTTGTTTGGTGTTACACACACACTATTAATGTTTTGTTGTGATCTGATGTATCCAGGTGCACATACGCATCCTGATGTGCAAACTGGGTTTGGAACTGTACTTAGACGTCCGCAAGAGGGTTGAACTTTAGGAGGACAGTTAGAATAGAGTTCGTTCGGTCCACAAACTAGTGAAATTTAAAATGAAAATTTTAGGTAATCTTGTAAGATTTTTTTTGTTTATATTTATTTCTGAAATTTACTTACGGCATTCTTCTGGTCTGACACAAACACCATTCTTTCTAATGTAACCCTGGAGACAGAAACAATCTCCTACACATGGTGTATAACACGTCGATCTGGGTTTTTGGCATGTAGGTGGGCAAGCTGATCCACATGCTTGATACTCTTCATTTGGTCCCAAACATTTTTTTGCTGAAATATCAATGTAGTAATTGAAAAAAAGATGTCGAAAATTTTAATTTACAAGAAATATTATTAATATATACGGCAGGTTGAAGGAAGAACGCATTTTCCGGCACTATTTCTTACAGTTCCACTCTTGCAAAAGCATCCTCGTTGGCAAGCTATTTTACATACCAAATTAGGGTTGTCACAAGTGGGATCGCACGTTCCACATGTTGTGAACTCTTCGTTGGTACCGTTACATATAACAGCTAGAAGTAATAAATTTTAGTAAAAACCGATTTTGTAGAAAAAAATTGTTGTTTTATTGGAATTACTAACGGCAATCTTCCGTTCTGACACAAACACCATTGTTTCGGACATATCCAGGTCTACAGAAACAACCAGAAACACATACCGCAGGACAAATTCTTATTCTGTCATTGCAAGTCGCTGGACAAGCAGATCCGCAGGTATTGAATACTTCATTTGGTCCAGTACATCTGACGGCTGAAAAATTAAAAAAGTTTCAGGAAATAAGTGATTTGATTATTGAAAATATTAAATTAAAGTTAATTATTACGGCATCTATCTTCAGAAATACAAGCTCCTTCGTGTCTTACAAATCCTTGTTTACAGAAACAGCCTCGGTTACATCCAGGAAGACATGTAGGTCTTAGATTATCACAGGTAGCATCACAGGAACCACACTGTTTAAATTCTTCATTTGGAACAGTACAAACCAATGCTGTAGAGAAAACGGAGAGTTAAAACTGTTTTGATCATGGGGTATAAACATATTTAATTACAAATAAACTAACGGCAATCTCTAACAGGAATACACTGTCCTAAATGTCTAATGAAACCTTCTTTACAGAAACAACCTTCCGCACAATCTTTTGTACATGTAGGACTTCGATTATCGCAAGTAGGAGGACATCTCGATCCACATGATTTATATTCTTCATTAGGATTTGTGCATGGTGGTGCTGGTAATTAAATTTAAGAAAAATTAAAATACATATCAATACTTCAATCAAGAAAATAAAATAATATAATACTTACGACAAGTGGACTGTGGAGCACAAACACCTCTTGTATTGTTTACAAGTCCTTCCCTGCAAAGACATCTGTTTCTCAAACAATTTTCGTTAACACAAGCAGGGTCTTGTGAACCGAAACACGTATTGTGACATGGAACTGAACAGTTGAAAACATTTTGGGTATCGGGATTGGAACAACCTGGTGAAGAATATAATTTGTAAAAGTCGTACAGTTAAAAGTTTCATAATTGTTGAAGTTTCAACAAACATTGATTAGCGGAAACACAATGAGATCCAATTCTCACAAATCCTGGTCTGCAGAAACATCTTGGTAAACATTCAAAATCTGCTGGTCGAGCATCACAAACAACGCTGATACCGGATAATAAACTCAAGCAATTTTCATCAAAAGTACAAAAATCGGGACATTCAACTAATATTTCGTTATCAGAACATCTTGGTGCTGTAAAATATTAGAAGTTATAAAAAATCCATTCAAAATTTATACATTTATGTTTATTTTTCTACTCACGGCATTTTCTCACTGGAATACATTTTCCTTGATGTTTAATATAACCATCTCTACAGTAACAACCTCTAACACATTGTAGAATACACACAGGATTTCTATTATCACACGTAGGAGGGCAACTCGTTCCACATTCTTTGAATTCTTCATTTGGATCACTGCATTTTGGAGCTAAAATAAAAAAAATAAATTGTTTATTTCTGAAAGAATGAATATATTGAGCTCACATATTATTCTTACGGCATTGACTAGGTGGAATACATCTATTGTTAGTATCTCTTACAAGACCAGGTCTACATCTGCATCCTCTCAGTGAGCAACGTGAAATAGTACAATTTGGCAATGCAGGTCCACCGCATGTGTCATCACATGTAGCTGGACAATTAACTGCTACCTCTGTAGTAGGATCATTACAACCTGAAATATATAAATAAATTAAAATTGAGGAATGTTGAAATTGACTACAGCTGATGTTTTGCTTACATTGATCAGGTGAAACGCAATTTTGGCCGATTCTGACGAAACCTGAAAGACATTCACATCTTTTCTGGCAAATCAGAATGGGTGGTGGACTTGCGCAATCTCTTATAATACCATCCAGTACTCTAGCACAGTTCAAATCGAATGAACAATATGCAGGACAGGGATTGTAAACTTCATTAGTGTTGCAATCCAATGCTAAAATTGAAATTGTTAAAAAATGGAAGCATTTTTTATATTAATTTGATACAATTCTAACACTTACGGCAGTCTTCAATCAATATACATCTGTTTTCATGTCTGACATAGCCATTTCGACAGAAGCAACCTTCTACGCATTGCCTTGAGCATACAGGATTCAAATTATTACAAGTAGCTGGACAATTGGATCCGCATATTCTGTATACTTCATTTGGTCCAGTACACCTAGCTAAAATTTAAAATATAAGTGAATACGTAATTCTTTATATTTATGACTTAAAAATATTTATAATACAAATATGATCATACGACAATTTGTGCGAAGAATACACACTCCAGCTGCATTCCGAACATATCCATTTCTGCAACCACATCTTGAATTAATACAACTGCAATTTACTCCGATAGTTCCTTCACAATTTTCATCACAAGGAGCAGAGCAATTTACAACTTGTTCTGCCACAGGATTGCTACAGCCTGAAAATTTCAATCGTATATTTCAGTTTCATTGTAATGTATGCATATTTGCTATAGTATTTTATTTACACTGATCAATAGGTATGCAATTTCCATCTCTCCTGACAAAACCAGGTCGGCATTCACATATGGGTCTACATGGGATTGGTGTAGGCGATGGAATACAAACTCGTCTATTCTGACTCAATAATGATTGACAATCATCTTCAAATGAGCATTGAGCTGGACAAAGATTAAGGACTTCATTTGCGCTGCATCTAGGTGCTAAAATTATATTTTGTATTTAGTGAACTGATTTTTTTTGTGTAAAATTTTGTAAATATATGTTAAAAGCGACGTACGGCATCCAGTTGGTAAGATACACAAGCCATTGTATCTTACATAACCAGGCCTGCAGAAGCATCCTTCGTTACATGGACCATTACAAACGCCTGTTGGGTTTTCGCATGTTGCTGCGCAAGAGCAGAACCTGTATACTTCATTAGTTCCATTACATTTTGCTGAAATATTTTTGAAATTATTATGATGCTTACTTTTATTTTTGATTGATAGACAAAATAAAATTTAAAAATTTACGGCATTCTGTGGGAGCAATACATTGCTGTTCTTTGTTTCTAACAAGTCCTCGTCTACAACGGCAACCTTTTCTACAATTGGTGCTGCCTATGCATCCTGCAGCAGGTTTACCTTCGCATGTTTCATCACACGGCACTGGACAATCTACAGCTTCTTCAACACTCGGACTCTTACAACCTACAATTTGAAAGATTATTAATAACATTTCGATGTTTTTGGAATGAAAACAGAAGCAAAAATTTCTCACATTGGTCAGGAGAGACACAGTTATCACCAATTCTAACAAAACCTGTTTTGCACTCGCACCTCTTTGGGCAAGTGTAGTTTGCAGGTAGCGGAAGGCAATCAATGGCAAGTTTTCTCAATATTGATGGGCAGGTATCATCAAAAGTACAATATGGTGCACAAGGATTGTACACTTCGTTTGCTTGGCATTTCAATGCTAAAAATGAGTATTTGAATTTATTATTTGTTCATAGTTTGTGAATTAAGATTTTTTTATTAGAACATACGGCAATCTTTAATCAGGATACATCTGCTTCCAAGTCTAACATAACCAGGTTTGCAGAAGCAACCTTCAACACAAGGTTTAGTACAAATGGGATTAAGTTCGTCGCACGTAGCTTGACATGCTGTACCGCAGAATTTGTACTCTTCGTTAGTATCAGAACATTTTGCTAAAGATCACAAGTATTAGTTTGTAAGATATAATTAATATTTTAATATAATAATAGTAAATTGATGTAAACATACGGCATTTTTCAACAAGGATACATTGACCGTTTCTATCCCTTGCGTGTCCATTCTTACAACGACATGTTTTTCTTAGGCAAGTTAATCTACAAGTTGCCGATGGTCTTCCTTCGCACGTATCGTCACAATTAGTTGGGCAATCAACAGCTTCTTCAGTATTTGGATTAGAACAACCTATTATGAAAATTTCATATTGATATAGATTCCTTTATTAGACAACTTTTAAAGATGTGGGCTAAATTACATTGGTTAGGTGACACGCAATTATTTCCAATTCTCACAAGACTTGGTCTGCAGAAACATTTTTGATTACAAGGGAATGGTATTATTTTTGGTGCATCGCATGCAATGAGTTGATTTCCAGTTACAGTTTTACATGTATCGTCTGCTTGACAAGGGTTTGGACAAGTATTTAGTACTTCAGTATCATTACACTTAAGTGCTGAAAAATAATGTAGTTATTAAAAAAAATGAAAATATTGGAAATGGAATTACACTGGAATTATTAACTTACGGCACTTTTCTCTCAAAATGCATTTTCCTGTGGAATCTCTCACATAACCCGTCCTGCAAACGCAACCTTTAGGTTTGCATTTTTGAAGACATGCAGGTCTTGGACTTTGATTAAGATTGTCACAAGTCAATGGACAAGGGTTAGGACAATCTACAGCTATTTCATTAGGGTCTTCGCAACCTGGAAGAATTTAAAAAATTCATATATACGAATCCTTTACATTTAATAAGTACATTTTGGATTTATAAATATAAGTATACTCACAATCTTCAGGTTTCACACAAAGTCCATTATTGTGTCTGAGGAAATTTCTAGCACAATCGCACCTAGGGACACATAAAGGATTAGGTCTTACTACGGGACAAACTCCAGGAGTGTTGCTTAAATATTGGGCACAAGTTGTTATTTGACCAGAAACACATGGACCAGGACAGAAGTTTGCTACTTCATTGAGTCTACACACAATTGGAGGAGCTGAATTTCAAATGCAAATATGTTCTATGTTGTAAGTATAATAATATTGTTTTAAATATAGAAATTAAATTTACGGCAATCGGATGTTTTCACGCAATCATTGTTATCATTGCGGACACTTCCCGGTAAGCATTTACAGCCTAGAGGGAAAGGTGGTGATGGTATGCAATCTGGTTTCGGAACTAATCTGTAAAAGCTTCTGCAAGTTTCAAGACAAAAGTTTTTATTGGGTTCGAATATTTCGTTGGTCTTTGAACATCGTGGGATGGCTGAAATATTTTTTGAAAATATTTAAATATGTGGTAAAAATGAAATTAATAAAGCTTGAAAAAGCCTGATGTTATAATACTTACGACATTGAGACTTCAAAACACAAACGTTTGCATTGTTTCTAACGTATCCAGGCGTACAATCACATCCTGGAGGGCAAGGATTCGGTGGTAGACACTGAGGTATAGGAACTGCTGAGTATACAGAATTGCAAGTAGGGGGGCAAACATTTTTACAATTTACGTATACTTCATATGGGCCAGGACATATTTCTGGAAAAAAAGTTTTCGTTAAAAATTATATATAAGTAAATTAAGAATTTTTTTTATTATTTACTTGTCGTTGATGTTGATAATGATATCAAATTTGTAATGAAAAATATGAAAAGTTTCTTCATTCTTATAATTGAGAATGAAGTAAATAATAGTGAATATTCTGAAGAAGGTCTTATAGATACTACACCAAAAACATGAACTATTTTACTATCATCGAAAAGTCCTTTTAAAACAATTTTTTGGTCGTATAATTTGATTTTTTTATTACGTGTACATGGGTGTAGTTGAAATTGATTTTTTAAAAATTATTTAAAGTAGCGTATAAAAATCGGTTCTGAATAAAATCATAATAAGAATAGAAATTAAAATTCCTTTTATTGTTAGATTTTTTTCATATATTTTATAAAGCCATATTTTTTATTTAATTTCTTCTTTCGAAAATGTTTTTTGCACCAAATCGATTTGATAGTTAAATTTTATTATTGGAAATTTTTGATGTTGAATATGTATTACCGAATTGCAGTTTATTGAATCTGATTGTGAGGATGTATAATGTTCGAAAAACACAAATAATTATTTTAAAATAAATATGTATTTTATAATATTGGAACAAGAATACATTTTTGATTTATATAAAATTTATGAATTCATGATAAAGAATCATGACAATACATCACGAACTTATAATATAGATTAAAAAAAATATTGAATATCGTCGTCAATTAATTTTATCTTTATTTTTGAAATCGTGTCGTTGACGATCCGAAAAAAAATTTAATGGAATTCGTGGAAGCACGGTTAGGTATCATAAAATATTATATGGTTATATGTAAAATGTCACGAAAAATTTTGATAACTTAAATATTTCATTAAAAAGTACTCTAATTCTTAAAATAATTTTTTTATATTCCATTATATTTTAGTTTATTTTATGAATTGAGGTGAACAATAAAATGTATATGGCGAAAAAGTACGTATCCCATAGCCATGTTTGATATGTTTATGCTCGAAATTCTGACACGTGCGTTCGACAGCGGCATGTTGAGATTTTGACATATCCTTCAAATTTAATTTGCGTACTATTGTAAGATCGTTTGCTTTTAACATATAAAAAGTGATAAAATGAATCTGAAAATGAAAAAGAAATCGAAAAATGTAAGTGCTTGTTGTTTTATTTGTGATATTTTGTTCTGAGTTTTTAGAGGTTATGTTCATATATGAATCCTAATGTAAGACGAGGAGTACATATGTTTGTGTTTATACTTTTTAAATTTTAGGTGGCAATCAAAGATTCTGTAGAGCACAGTTCGGATAATGAAGGTCAGTCCTCGGATGAGTCAGAAAATGGTGTTAGTGTGGGAAAAAAGCGAAAAATATCGACTAAAGTTGATTTTAATCATAAAAAATTAAAGCCGAGTAGATTGACTAAACAACCAACATCCGAAGAACTTAACCGATTGAGAGAAACTGAGAATCTTTTCAATTCCAACTTTTTCAGGTTGCAAATTGAAGAAGTTTTTAAGGAAGTTGTCGTCAAACCTAAATACCTCAATCAGTTTAATAAGTGGCTCGTGAATTTCAATGAATTTATCGCTAATATAGACGATGGAGAGAATTTTGAGATATCTGATCTTTCTTGGTTGACGAAGTTGAATATCGAAGCACCTTTCATTCAAAAACCAATCACTACATCAGGATTTTTCAAGTTTACTAAAAGTAGTCCAGCTGTAGTGGTAGGATCACATTTTTTCAATTGTAATTTGGGACCCTCTTTACACGTCGACATAAAAATTGATATGCCGAAAAGTATGTTTTACAAGGACGACTATTTGAATGATAGATATCATTGTAAGAGAGCTTTATATTTAGCTCATTTGGCATCAGAATTGCGAGATTCTGGTTTAGTTGAAAATCTGAAGTATAAATTGATGAGAGAGTCAAATATGAAACCAGTTATAACATTTTTGCCATCTTGTAAATTCAATAAACACATAAATGTGATATTACACGTAGGAGTTGAGGATGGAATATTCAAACTCAATAGATTCTCTCCTTCTCGAAATAATGTGCGAGAAAATTGGAGATTTAGGAAATCTGATTTAGAAAATACTCTATCGACACCTACTCCTATGTATAACAATGCAATTCTCATTGATTTAACATATGACATGAATAACAAAGTATTATTTGATAGCATTAACGATTGTGAAAATATTAAGCAAGGAATCATCTTGTTGAAAATTTGGTTAAAACAACGTCAAATTTATAAATTTTCTGGATTTATAATGACGATGTTTATAGCTTATTTGATCAAGATTAAAAGAATTAATAATGCAATGAGCAGCTATCAGGTTATAAGAAACGTTTGGTCTGCGTTAGGTATGTAAAATATAATTTTTTGATATAAATTTTTTCCAATTTTCATTATTGTATAATTTTTTAGCTGCTAGTGACTGGGATAAAAATGGGATATCAATGTGTACTGCAGATTTATCTAATCAACTTCCCGTTCTTCAAGAATTTCACGCTCATTTTTCTGTCGTCTTTATTGATGTTTCCGGGTATAATAATATTTGTGCGAATGTCAATCTTGATATTTATAACACTGTAAAACACGAAAGTCAATTGGCCGTTGATTACTTGGATAATTCAAATATAAATGGTTTCATTCCATTGTTCATGACACCCGTTGATTTATTTTTGAAATTCGATCATATTTTAAGGTACTATTCTCAAAACTTATATACTGTGTATCAAGTTTATTACAGAAATTTGTTTTTGTAGAGTTGAATGGACAAAAAAATTGGAGAGTATTGTTTTGGAAAATGTAGATGAAAACGTGAAACTCGATTATGGGCCTGATACATTTCAGATCGTACAAAACTATATTTGTGATTTGTTGCGTAAAGGTTTAAGTGAAAGAGTCTCGTTAATAACCCCAAAGTGTTTATCTCACGACGAACTGAGTTGGTCAATCAATGGTAAATTTAAAAAACAGAATCCTTTGAAGAAACCAATGATATTTGGACTGAAATTGAATCCAGATCATGCTTTCAATTCTGTTGACAAAGGACCTGAAGCAAATATGCCAGGAGCTGAACAATTTAGGTACTCATTTCACTAATCTTTTGATATAATATTATAAAGAAAATCAAGTGTATTTCACTGATTATTTAATCACTAGGCAATTTTGGGGAACTAAATCAGAATTGAGAAGGTTTCAAGATGGTTCTATTAGTGAAACATGTGTTTGGGAAACAACTTCCACTATGGCTGCCAAAAGACTTATTGTTAAAAAAATAATTTTTTATTTATTCCAAGTCAAACTAGGTATGAAGACGGTTTATATTTAACTCAAATATGTTTTATCTTTGATGGAAACTGAAGTATTGAATTTTAGGAATCGAAGAAAAATTGTTTTATATTGCTGATCAGTTTGAAGTATTTCTTCATAACAATCGTTTCCAACCTTCAAATTTTGATTTTGGTACTGGTGAAGATGCAGCTTTGAAAGTTGGTCTGGCGCTCAATGAACTTTCGAAAAATCTCAGATCTTTAACAGATATGCCTTTGGAAATAAATTCGGCGCAAGGTTAATTAAATATTTCGTATTAACCAATTTTTTCTTGTTGATATCATATTAAATTTTATTTTATTTATTTTAGGAATTTCATCAGTATTTAGCTACACTGATCCGAATCCACCTTTAGCATATGCACCCCCTAGTACAAAAGGTTTTATGTTTTCTGGAAATTATAGATTAATTCCAGAAGAAGTGAAGGTTGATCCGAAAAAACGTACTCAGCGAATGGAACTGTATTGTCCTATGTATATACCTTCTCTGAAAGTGATTTTACAATTAAGTAAGTATTTTTTATTATGCTCATAAAAATAATTTTATATTTATTTTCGATTAAGTTTTAATATTCATTCTGATTTTTCAGCTCACAGTGGAAAGTGGCCTGAAGATTTAAAAGCTTTTAACTGTCTTAAAACAGCTTTTTATATTCAAATTGCTGAAGCATTGAAACATCAATGCAATTTGACTGTATATCCTCAAAAAAGTCATTTAGATGTATTTAAAGACGGTTTTGTATTCCGATTAGAAATTTCCCATCAAAAAGAAATTACGCTAATGAAAAAAATAGTAGATAAAGAAGGAGTGACAAAATACCGAGATAATGAAGAAAGTTTAAGTACAGAATATAAGTTAATATTTTTACCGCAAATTCGGGTTGCTTTGAATGGGTAATTACATCTAATATATATTTTTGTATATGATTATTATTTTATGTATGATTTAATTGAATTTTGCAGCTTATATAATCAACATCAGTGCTTTGGACCGACTGCTAGTTTAGCGAAACGCTGGATTCGTTCACATCTAATTGATTCATCACATTTTCCTGATATATGTATAGATTTATTAGTTGCCAGTGTGTTTGTGAGACCAGAACCGTTCGAAGTTCCAATTCAACCCCAGGTTGCGTTTTGTAGATTTTTGAAAATTTTAAAAACCGTTGATTGGAATACTCAAATGATTCTGTTAAATTTCAACAATACCTTAGAAAGTGAGTTTATTTTGTTTGTGATTTTTATTATTTCTAATATACGTTACTGATTTTGATTTATAAATTTTAGGAGAAGAAATCTTAGAAATTGAAACAAATTTCACTTCATCTCGATCAACTTTACCTCCGTTATATATTGTTACGCCTTACGAAAATAAGAAAAATAGTGTATATAGTAGACATGCTCCATCTTTTCAAATTTTAGCACGTACGCAAATCCTTGCGACTGAAGCCTTATTGCAAACTCAGTCTATAATGTTTGATAGTTTATCCAACAATATTAATGTAATATTAAAAGATTTATTTATTTTGTTATTTTGACATTCTTAACAATAAAACAATTGTATTTTTAGCCAATATTTACACCTAATATGGAAGGTTTCGATGTTAAAATTCATATAAAGAAAAATTTCAATCCACTTCGACATTTGAATATGAGTCAAAACATAGTTCAACGTGCGCCAGAAAAACTGAAATTATATGAAAAAAATGATAATGAGTTTATACCCATTGTCGATTTTGATCCTGTCCAAATTTATCTTGAAAATTTGAGAGTAATTATATGATGAAATCTAATTTTTTTCATCATATATATTTCATTTTACAAATTGTTTTATTTTTTAATTTTTCAGTCGAGCTACAATGAGTTTGCATTATTTTTCCATGATACATATGGAGGAAGTATAATTGCAGTACTATGGAAACCATTGTCTATGGAATTCAAATATTTCAAGGTTTTTTTCATTGTCATTTATTGTGTTTCTAAATATAATTGTAATTATAAATTATGTAAATTTTTTTAGACTTCAAATACTAGTGGAAGAAAATTGATTAAAAAAGATGACAAAACTGGAATTATAACCGATATTGATTCTATATTAGAAGGTTTTCACATACTTGGAGAGGGATTGGTAGAAGACATTGAAAATATTACAAATTTATCATTATAAATTTAGAGTGATATTTATTAATTTAATTAATGTATAAATTTTTTATGTATTTTATATTTACATAAATAAAAAATTCTCTTTCTATAAATCTATTATTAAATTAGGTCTTTTTTTATTTGTATATGTGCTAATTTTTGGATTTGTATTTGTGATGGATATCTGCTCAAGTGTCTTCAGTACATCTGAAAAAAAAGCTCAATAGGAATTATTTTATAGCAGATGTTGGTAACTTTTCCTACTTTGACAAGAATGATTTACTTAGAATATTTTCATTGTTTAACTTCATTTATCAAATTGAAATATAATTCAAAATATTTTATAACAAAAATTCTACAATTATAACATCAAACTGCACTAAATTTCATCACATTCTTTCTAACAACAACTCGAATCGATTCCCATTCTTACGACGCCATCAAACCATCCCACAGACAATTCAAAAAGCCATCATATACCCATCGACAACGATTCGTGATCAGCAATCGAAAATACCCAAAATAAAACAAATAAAAAAAACAAACCAGATCGTTAATCACACACTATACGACTTGACCCAGATAGTTCGTTGTCGAATTCGAAAACGCACCCATAAAACACAGTTCGGGGCGGAAAAGCGGGAAAGTCCCCCTCGATTTTCCGATGGGAAATCGACGACGAAAGTGACAGTCCTCAGCAGGCTTCGTCCTTCGCATCGTCCATAATAATAAGAGGAGATTCTTCGTGTTCTGACGCGTCGGTCGTTTAAATTTCCTGAAGTCATCCATCGTCTCGTTTACGTCCTTGCGCAGACGTGTCCCACATGCGAAATGTGCCAGATGCCTCTGTTATCATTTTTTTTGTGCGAGTCGCTAAATGTCTGATGTTGAGTGGTTGCTATTTTTTTTTTGTAATATTGAATGAATTTTAATAGAGATATTTTTGTTTTATGGTGGTGTAATGATAGGCGTATTTGGTAATCCTGCAGAAAAATGGTTTAGGTGTGAATTATTTATCGACAAATTTGTATTTTAACGAATAAAAATGTATTATAGGTACTTAAATTGAATTTCTTAACGAATTTCACGTGTAATTTATGTATTATAAGTCTGCGAATTAGGTTTCTTAACGAATTTCGCATGTGGTTTGTTCTTGTTATGTTTGTTAGATTTTTATAAATATTTTTCCCTTAGATCGTATAAATTTACATTTGCTAACAGTTCGGATGGAAAAAGATGCCAATGCACAACATGTAATCCCAAAACTCGTTAAGATATGGTTAAAAATTGGTTAAATATTTTATAATGTTTTATTTAACAAACAATTACATTTATATTTGAACAATTTAATACTCGTTTTATAAATATAAAATAAAGTTTTTTGAAATGTATCTATATCTTTTGAAATTTTACACGGAAGTCACTTATATTGTTATTGTTATTTTAACTTGACGAAGAATAATTCTCATTTCTGACAAAACTATATTTTTCCAGATAATCTTCGAGACTTCGAGATCATTCATTTGCGATTTTAATTTCTCAATGTATGACCAATATGTATCGAATTCTGCAGAAAGGCAATTGCTTGCTTGCTTATTTTCTTTTACCATCTGACTCACAATGGAATCGATGTTTTCAAGTTCCAATAACAGATTCTCAAAAGACACCGAGGTTGACTCAGATTCCACAACTAATATTTTTTTCATCGGAGCGTACAGTTCTCTTTCAATGTTTCGCATATCGTTCTCGATTTTTGCTGCATGATCTTGCTAAACGAGAAAAAATTGCGAAGAATATATTTCGATGAGATATTTGTAAGAGACAATGTTGAAGATTCAAACACTGACTGACATTAACTGACACATATCCAAACTATGCGAAATTCGTCAAAAAAAAAATAACGCACTTATAATGCATGAACTACGCCTGAAATAGCCAAGAATCTCAATTTAAGTACATATAATGCATTTTTATTCATATTAAAATATAATACTTTGTCGATAAATAATTTGCACATCTAAAATGCAGGGTTACCGCGCACTTTTACATATTCATATTCGTACGAATCTTGAGTGTTCGTACAATCGATTTGCTAAAATTAATATGCGAACATCGAGTTCGCTTTTCTCGTGCGGCAATATTGAGTTTCCACGATTGAATGGTGAATAGCAGCCACTCATCTGTCACAAACGATCCAGGTACTCCATGTCCTCGACGATTCTGTACTATGTTAAATATGTCATCGTCATACGAATTTATGTGTACGAATTGTACAGGACCGCCATTTGCTCTATGTATTGATAAATCCTTGAAAGATCTATTTTAGTGGGTTGTGGTCGAAGTTACATTTGGTAGTAGAATTGTTGATGTATTGTTAGAGTGATCATATTTAAAATTTGTAACGAAATTTATGCTGTTTTCTTTATTTTTTTTCAAATTAAAATTGATTAATGATCACGTTAGTTAATTTGGATGTTGTAAATTGTATTTTATTTTTTTATATTATATAATGTTATAATATTGTGTTATAATAGAAATGTGCAACAGAAAATCATATGGAAAAATAAAGTGGATAGGGGTTCTTTGGCTATTTGCAGGCTGCACTCAATGGAGCTGAAAAAGTGGAACACAGTCACTAAATCATGAGGTACTTTTACGTGTTCTGAGCATATTTTCTACAGAAGTTTTTCAGCTTTTGTTCCATTGACGTTTCTACTTGATTCGTTCTTTTTGACCGTTTTAGCAAAATCACAAGAGAGAAACTTATTCAACTTTCCAAAATTTCGAGAAAAATTTATCAAAAAATATATATACTAGTAGAAATCGTTTGACAAAAATGCTTAACGTGAAAATTCGGCTAAAAATAAATAATACTACAGTTCAGACAAAATACTATTAATATGTACGTATACGAGTATGTACTATGAAATTCTTTAAACACGAAAAATTAATTCCATTCCTACAGTTTCGTGTTAAACATTTTCCACTGTATATAGAATGGTACAAAGGTTTAGGATAAATTTTGAAGAGGTGATTTGTAGCATTTTAAACCAAACGTACCTCCAAAATATCACAAAGGTATAATATGTTATATAAGGTAAGGTAAGGTATGGTATACCGATAAGGTATGGTATGATAGGTAAGGTATGTTTTTGACTAATTGTAAAGTATGTTTTTTTTAAAATGCTCCAAATAACATGACCTATCATCTCTTTAATATTTATCCTAAACTTTGGACCACCCTATATGAATATTTTTCATAAAATTTGATGCTTCATAATAAAAAAATCACGAAGGACTTAAATATGCAACGCCAGCGATATAATTCAATCTTCCTCGTGATACATTCTCGAACATTCTCCCACCGCTAAAAAGCCAAGTCCGCGATTTTTTTCAGAGCCAACTCCCGGAGACCAGCGATCCAGGATGTTATCGTCGTAAATCAAAGCGGACCGCAAATGTTTAACCGCATTTAACGAGAAAAACATTCCAATTGACCTAGTTCGTTTTTGCGCAGCGTGAAAAAGAAAAATATAACAGGACGACGAAAGCTCCAGGACGCAAACGAGCCTGCGTAGTTTCTGGCTAAATAATTTTATGGGACTCTTCCTGGGGATGGGCGTCTCCCGGAGACGGAAGAGCAGCATCAACGAGAAGTCAAGAGCGGTTTCCCGCCCATAAAATGTATGCGATAATCGCCGAGAGAAAAGGGTAGACGCCTTTGTTTATTTTCTCGGCGGCGAAATATAATAGGACTTTGATGATCTGTAATAAAGTAGACGATGTTGTAGTATATTTTTATTAAGTATAATATTTGTTGCATTTTGCCGATTCGGCTCTGTTATGTTTTATTAGCGTCTTATATTTGTAGGAAAATAAATATTGGGAATTGGGAATGTTTTTAAGTGAAAATAAGATTAGAGTTAAATGTTAAATAATTATTAACAATTTAATATTTTAATTTCACATTGTAGTTTTAAAAAGTTGAATACTTTTATTTACATTAATTAAATTGTATTTAATGTCGCTTAACCTTTTGAGGTACAGGATTTTATACTAAAAAGCTTTTATCCTCATAAAATTTAACAAATTAGGATTATTTTGATTACTAAGGAAGTAAAATATAATATTAAACACTCGAACGCTGTCATATTTCCGCCCAACTAAAACTTTGTTCTTTATCGACCAGACCCATATTTGTGTCAGCGTTCATATTTTTGTTTATGATAAAATTCTCTTTCTAAAATCAAATAAACGTCTTATTGACAGTGAATTGTAAATTAGGATATAATATACTTCATTTTCAATAATATACGAAAATTATAACACGGAAACACGCAATTTAGATTATGTAAGCTACGAAAATCTTCATTTCCACCGAGTTGCTGACACCACCTGTTGTCAAAGTCGCTCAAGTGCAAAGAGTAAAAAAAATTAGAAAAGTAATGATTTTTTAAAATCAATTAGACATATACTGAAAAGTTCACGGCTAACAATTCAATAATAAAAAAAACTATATGTTATCCATTGGTGAAATACTGAATAATTAATATAGGAGGAACTCAACGTAAAACTCTATCATTCAACTTATTTTAATTTTTCGAAGAGGGAAATTTTAAATTAAGATATCAAGAAGGTGCAAATTTTTTCTCAAAGAGTTATCTTCAAAAATCTTTAGAAATCGACACATTTGAAAGGTAGAGGCAACTTACATAATTTCAAAATGGTATTTTATTTAGTTATTTTTTTATAGAAAATATCAAATAACGAAAAGCGAACGGAACTTTTCGAATTTCAAATGATACTGAAACTTTCTGAACGTTCGCGAACGACCTTGAAAAGTTATATGGCGAATCGGAACTTTCCGCATTTTTTCCTCTACAAAGCCTGTCGGATTGCACCATAAAAAAGCGGTCGGTGTATAAAAATAATTCGCTAACAAATATTTGATTCTTGGGGGTCGATCGGTAAAAAAATCAGCTGTAAATGACGGAATGTACGAAAATAACACGGCTTCAAGAATACTCGCAGGGTTTGTAAAACATAAAAAAAGTTAGACAAATGTGCGAAACGTGCTTCGAATGTTGTGCGGACGTGATGTTACAACTTTTGCGAATATCATATATGTATCATGAAGTTAAATAAGTACTTTAGATTTTCAATAATAATTGTCATTCGATAGAATAACAGAATATTAAGGGTTTCATAAAAAAATATTTTCAATATATAAAAGCACGAAAATTATTCGTAAATAAAATAAACATTAAAAATAAAATTGCATACAATACAATATGGATAAATGCATGAAAACGAAATACGAAAAGATGTTTTTTAGTTATTTTTTTTAATATATACTGAAACGTTTTATTTCGCCATTCAGCGTTTGCCAATATTTCATCTTTACATTTATGGCTTTCGTTTCAAGATTTTTTTTTATCATCTATATTCTTATACGTGGCGCACAATTTTCTCGTTTGGCACAATGATTTATTGCTTATTCAGATGTAGAATGGTTGAGGTGACATATGTCGAACACAACGTAAATTCAATTCTTACAATTTTTTCAGCCTTTTCAAAAAAATCTAAGAATATTTTAAAGCTTTTTCGCATTCTAATATAAAATTTTTTTTAAGAAAATTTATAGAATTTTTTTTCAATCGAATGCATGATACATGATAAATTTTTTAAATTGAATAAGTATTTTGCTGAATTAAAAAAAATAAATTTCTAAAGTATATTTTTATATGAAAAATCAACAAAACGCGAATCCGGAACCGAACGACACAGAACATACAAAATATTACGAACCATGATATTTCCACACGGCGAAAAATGCAACCGACTGAAAATCGGAAAATGCATTTGGGCTTAGAGCGGATTTTCCGGTCGGTCGTGAATCGTTCAAATGGACCATTAAATCAATATCAGCGATGTGAAATATTTTGGTATCGAATGCGTGTGTGGAAAAATCCAAATCGACAAAATGCCTGTCCCGAAAGAGAAAATCTTGAGTGGAAGTGTTGTCGTTTTTCTGCGATAAGAAGGGTTCTTGGTTGTTGTTTTAGAATCGTTCATTTTGATGTTTTCGGTATTGTATGGTTTATCTTTTTAGTACGGGATGCAACTTTGTGAGGTGTAAACAACAAAATATATTTCGTTGTCGGAAAATATGTCATTGCAAAAGCAACGAATATTTTCGTCCGTTTCCAATACCGGATATCGTATTTCGTTGTCAAAGTCGTATATCAATATTTCAACAAAATATATGTTCTTTATTCGTGGGAAATTCAACGGAACGATGGAAGAAATATTTTCATTCTATTTTAATACAAAAACATTGAAAAATGTATAATATATCATTTTTAGCTCAAAAATGTAATAAATTTGTATGAATACTGAGAAATGTTGTAGTAAAATGCAGAAATTTATAATAAATCTGCATTATGAATACGTTATACACATCAACAAAGTGAAAATTTATTGCAGACACATAAAATGCACCGTTTTACATAATAGCTGATTCTCAAGTGAATAAATTCCGTTGCACTACAACAAAATTGTTTTTAAATTATAATAAAGCAAACTTTCATATATTCAAAAACTTTCCAAATAAATCACTCACTTAACAAGATTCATTAAGAAGAAATTTACTGTTAGAAAATCTCGGAAAGTTCTTTGTATTTACAAACGAAAAAAATATCTCTACAAAGAAATTTCAAGAACTGTTTAAGAAATAGAAAGAGGCGTCTTAAACAACGACCGCAAAAACTTTCACTCATACAAAACAAAAACGGAAAGAGATCTTCAGAGGCCATCGCAGCCTACGACTTTGGCTTTGTACGACCGAAATATAGGACGGCTTATATACGGCGGTCGAAAGTCGTGTACATTGTGCCGACGTTATCGAAACGCCAAAAACAGGTGCGTTTCCAGACACTTTATCACCAGGGATGGATACCACTCAAGGGTGGTTATGCGTCTAGCATTTGATTCATTTTATATAAGAGGGGTGCAGATTCGAAAATCACAACCAGAAAAGGCTTTTATGTGATCGAATTATTTTATAAATATTTTTCATTATATAAAATGTGATTGTACGAATATCGATTTTCAATGATGATTTTTTATTTAATTTATTATTGATTTTTGTTGAATATATATAATTAAATTACTTATTCAAGCTTTGTGGGTTTTGGTATAAATTTCTCAAATGTATTCGAGATAAATGCTGTATATCGGGAACTATTGGTACGATCGACTGCGGGTCCATTGTCATCGAAGGCGCACATCATGAGTTAACCGATCCGACAATCGTTTTCGAGGCTTTGTCATGAAAACAATACCAAATCTCCAAATGCAATCGACGGATTGTATGCTTGTTCTATTAATTTCGTTTTGAGTCGATATCTACAATTTTCAGACACCTTTCAAAGCCTGAAACACAATAGATCAACGTGACGGTTATTTGGGCACCAGACGTCGAACTTTATTTTTTTATATAAAAAATTAATATTTTTTATTATTGAAATGTAATCTTTGAAAGATTTTTTTTATATAAAAATGTAAAAAAAATTATATTAACTTTTCAAACGATTATAAAATGATTCATTCAATAAGAAAAAATCGATAAGTGAACCGTTTCATAAAAAAAAATTTGTATTCAGTAATCTTATAGTGAAAATAGCTTGGATACGTTTAAAAAGAACCTTATGAGTCTATTTGGGACTAAAAATAAAAAAAAATTTCGTAGAAAAAAGAGGAAAAACGATGAAATCTTCAGGGGAGGAGAGTGCGTCGCAAGCAAAGGGCACACTGGAAATAGGGCTACCGGAGTGATTAAGGCGTTCGAACGAGTGTGAAAAACGCGATCCCCAAATTAGGGATGACCCATTTTTCAAGGTCGATTCGTGTCCTTGGATGTCTTTTATGCTCGGGAACAAATCGTGTATGAAAAAGTTTGGGGTAAGTGGACGAAGTGGGCTTTAATCGTATGGAAGGTTTTGTAGTTTTTTTGGTATGATATCGGTTGGTAATTTTAGATTAATTTCTATGAATTATTCATAAATTATATTTTGTGTTATGATAATGTTGCTATTTTTGTTTATTATGTAAATTTTTAGGGGAAATATAAATAGCAATCAGAAATAATATTTATGTATCACGCAAAGCATCAAAGAGTTCGAAATAGTATATAAAAAATGTTATCAATTTCAATAGTAATAATTTGAAAATATAAATAACCATAATATATCGTGATTTCTGAAAAAAATATTCTGATTATTAATCATGAAAATATACAAGAGAAAACTTCTAAATAAAAAGTATCGAATCAATTCTCAAAATACCACTAAATTTGACATACTAAGAATTGATCATAGTTTTATCAGAACTCACCATATTATTAATATGTATATCGTGAAAAACATTATTTTCACATATACAAAAACGATACGAAACTTCAAAGCAAAACGTGACAATAAAATAAAACACATGCCAGAACACGAACACGATATGAAATTCACTTCGGAACAATCGTCCACGCGCGCACTTACATCTCTCCATTTTATTGCACGTGTGCGACACATATCCAGGATGCATTCTGGAATTGAAACGTATTTTCGAAAATGATCACCTTCAAACCGAAAAAGACCTATACCTGGTACAGGGACTTCGGCGACGTCGAAACGCCCCGAGGGTTTTCCATTTCAGTGTGAAATTGGCAGTCGAAAGATAAAACCAGCAGGTAGATTCGACGATAGCAAATAAAAATCCAAGATACCGAAATAATAGTGAAACATCTAGAATCTAGATTTTTCGTTGTACTGTAAATAGTAAAGATTCTTATTGTACTTTCGGTTAGATATTAAAAGTCTTTGAAATAAACTCGATACATATTTCTTATTGTTTCAATATAGAAAATTTTATATGTGACGTATTTTTCGTGGAAAAAAATCGTTTTAATTTTATGTAAACTTTTTTAACATTAAAATTTCCAGTCGTAAACGACCACATTGCCGCCGGCTTTAAAATAAGATACAAAGACGTTAAATTTTATTGTTCATATCAATCATTTATATTGTGCTTTTTGCAAAGGTCGAAAGACGAGAAAAGTCTTTTTCGCCCGAGTGCGTAAACGGGAAATATTAATGAAAGTTTTGACTGCATGCAAATGAAATCGTAAAAATTTAATTTTCAGCGACATTCGACATAAACAATTTTATTGCGTTTTTATTGATGAAATTTCCCGACAGTAAAAATACACGACTCTTTTGTTGTAAATAAAATGCTCGGCTTGAAGTGCGGCAATAAAAAATTGCCTCGTTTACACGTGATATTCATTAGAGCAAATTTAATACGGCAGGCTTCAAATCTAAATCGACTCACATGAAAACTCACATCATCGTCATATGTAACCGATTCGTAAATAAAAAGCTTTTTCATTGTTATTTAGAATGATTTTTTAAATATCTGAAGCCTATAATAATACAGATTTTACATTATAAATTTAACCTTATATAAAACAAATTCAACCTTTCAAACTTAAAATTAAATTTTTCATAATTAAATTCGACTATCGAAAATTTATTTTCGTCATTTTTCAACATTTTTATGATTTTATAAAAAACTAGCGTATTCGGACTGGCTGCGCCAGTCCTCACGCTAGGACCTTGGCGCCCCTGGCTACACTCCACACCCACTAATATTGAGTTGTAGAAATTAATATCGATTTAAAATTTGAAAAAAATGATTTATCGAAAAAAAAAAAAAAAACGTATTTTGAAAACATTTATTATTTTATTATCATTTATTGAAACGAAATCTAAAAAAAAATTATAAAAATTTATAAAAAAGTTTGAGAATCGCACGCTTAAATATAGAAATGAAAAAAAATCATTATAACTTTATAAAAAGTTTGAGGATTGCACGATTTTATATTATACCTCAACGCTAGTGGATAAGCCCTTCGGGCGTACCGGCTCGCCCTGGCTACACACCCAAATCCACTAATTAAATATCTATTGTAGAAATAAATATCTATTTAAAATTTAAAAAAATTATTTATCGAAAAAAATATAGAAATGAAAAAAAATCATTATAACTTTATAAAAAGTTTGAGGATTGCACAATTTTATATTATACCTCAACGCTAGTGGGTAAGCCCTTCGGGCGTACCGGCTCGCCCTGGCTATACACCCAAAACCCACTAATTTTAGTAGTAGAAATAAATATCTATTTAAAATGAAAAAAAATTATTTATCGAAAAAAAACGTATCTTGAAAATATTTATTATTTTAATATCATTTATTTAATCGAAATCGACATTTGACTTCGTATTGCGAAAATATAGAAATAAAAAAAAATCATTAAAACTTTATAAAAAAGTTTGAGAACCGCACGCTTAATTATAGAAATAAAAAAAAAATCATTCAAACTTCAAAAAAAAAAAGTTTAAAAAAAATTGAAAAAAAAAAATTAATAAAAAAATCAACCCACAGTTTGACATTGACATGACGCTTAAATATGGTAATAAAAAAATCATTAAAACTTTATAAAAAAGTTTGAAAAAATAAATAAAAAAAATCAACTACACAGTTTGACATTCGTATGATTCGGTAAATCGATAAATTTATGTAAAAAAACTATTGATAAGGATTCGATGACTTATTAATATGTACAATAGATACGGTTTTGGCATATTGAAACACTTGAATGTCTTCCTTGAAATGAAATGACAGCGACTCAATGGAAAAAATCAAGATGGCGGCGTCAAAAAATCGTAAATTTCGAGTTTTACGCATTCAATTTCATATATTTCAATAAATACCGCACTCCCGTCCAAAATTTGAAATAGATCGTCACACGGGGATCCATAGCAAGATAAACCGCCCCTAAAAAATAACCCCCACTGTGAAAAAAAAACCATGAAAAAATCCAAGGGGCGCCTAAAAATTTTCAATTAATTAATTTTTTTGCGTAATTTTATTCGGCATTTTTTGGAGATTTTAAAAAAGTACGCGCGTCGCTATAGGAATATTTTCTAAGATATTTGAGAAAGTTTCAACGTCCTAGGTCGTT